>JACEFZ010002168.1:187500-500458 GCA_014155875.1 Cepaea nemoralis
AATGTATTACTTTAATGGATTCAGCGGCTTCCCATATTCTCAGTTCTGTTGCGGTAAACGTCATTACAACGGTGCTCTTCTGCTTATGAAAGGAACAGATACTTCAGATCCTCCATTGACCCGATCGTTATGAACACTATTACGATGCACCTGTTGAAACAGGTACCGGCGTTCTGATGTAAGCTCGTTCCAAAGCGATTGACAGTGTAAACAAGCAAATTTAGAATCCCGTATGTCGGTTAGAGTAAATACAGGCGACATGCTTTATGTGTTCTAGCACCAGAGAAAATATAGTCTCTTCTTTTCAAGAAGTTGTGACAGCTGAAAGTGCATTGGGTAATATTGCACAGCGAGCGGTGATAGCATAGATGTCAATGGATTAACTAATTTATACAGATAATTAATTAATGATTCCATACATGGAACGTCCTTGGTTCCAGATAATTAACTGATGTTTCCATGCTTGGAATCTCCTTGTTGTATAGATAATTAATTGATTATTTCACACAACTCACTTCCTTGTTATCCAGATAATTAGGTCATGATTCCATACACGAAACCTCCTTGTTGTCCAGATAATTAATTGATGAATTCACATACGGCATCTCCCAGTTGTCCAGATAAAAACCGATTACTCCATACACCACACCTCCCTGTTGTCCAGATAATGTACCACAGTAATAACATATGATTACCGATGTCTTGTAGATTCGATCATGAAACGGCATAAGAAAAGTAGACTGTTGTAAAATAGAAGAGCATACTCACAAATAAAATGATACACACTGCAGTGAGAAATATAATGTTAAACTCCCTTTTAAACGTATACAGTTGTAAGCATGTGTAGTGTGTATTTTGAGTGGGGAGAGATATATCCCCAAATAGTGGTTGCCGACTACTAAAAGAAAACCAGAAGTGGCTAGTGAGACTCCTTAGTGAGCTTGATCAGACAAATCTGGAAGGATAACACTAAGGGATCACGAAAGGTGTTCAGGTAGGACGCCAAGAGAGCACAAGAAAGGCACTGCCGTCAAAGAGGAGGATGTTCACTCTTATATAAATTGAAAACTATTATTCTTTCTGCCACACAGCTCTACTGATATGTTATGAAGCCCAAAGATAGTGTTTTAGCAGTATCACACTAATATGTTTCACACACACTTAAATAGAATAAAAGACTGAATTAACCCTTTCTTTAAAATGTAAGAAGATTATAATGGATGATTGGGATGGTATGGAAAATGGTTATGTCACGAAACAACACAAATTGATAATAGCACAGTGAATAATAATGAATGTCCGTCACTGTGATAATCTGCAGCAGGAAATAGTATCCAGCCTAGTAGAATGGGTCGCAAAGTCGTCTGATAGTTTTTTTTTTTTTTTTTTTTTTGCTTTTGGTTTGGCTATTGGCTGTCGTTTTGGCAACGTGTGATTTGTGGTTATTGGTTTGTGGATACTCAGCTTTTGGTTGTAAGGCAGTTATTGTGGAACAATTGGACTCTGAGTATACATGGCTGATACACGTTGTTCACTTCTCACAGTAGTATAAATGTAAGATACCTGAATGGGTACTCCACAGGATTTATAAAGCTCCACTGCCAACAGGCCAAACCAAAATCAGACTTAACTACAGTCCCTAAACTCAAGGTATTAATAAAGCTAACCTTTCGAGGGGATGACATAATGCAACGACTACAAGACCGGCTTACTACATCAGTAGGCCGAACATTGTGTGCTGCAACTCCAGTCATTAGATATAAAACCGTACCGATTCCTACACCAGCAGTCAAAGAGCCTGTTCCTCTGTACGCCACAATTGTATTTACCAATTCACATGTAGATGCCAGGCCTTCTACATTGGTAGAACAGAGAGACAGCTTAACAAACGAGTGTCAGAACACATACCTCAATGGGTCAACAAGATAAAACACACAGGAGATGCTAGCCTCGTGAGGCCGACACACCGGAAGCTCCCGGCGTCTTCAATTGGTAGGCACATTGTCGAGAGCGGCCATGTGGTTGACAGAGACACTGCCTTTCGCGTGTTGTTTGACACACAAAATACTCGCTTGTTAAAATTTGCAGAAGCAATTATGATCAATCAACGCAAGCCAGAATTGTGCAAACAGAAAGACATGTTAGTCAGCTTAAAATTACCGTGGTAGATATTGAGATTACTGTGCGAATATGTGTATATTTCAACTTGAAGGATTTATCTAGTTAATTCACGTAAGTTGTGTGATTTCTGCAGTATGTACCTGACGAGATGCAGCGATATATACTAGGCAATAAATCGTGCAATGTATTGTTTGTGTCTTCAATATTCAGATTATAAAGTAACCAATAATATATCTTAGCAGAAAGATCATCTCAATAAAAGTGTGTAATAAGCAAAGGAGATTATAAAGCAAATGACTAATACTCCAGACAGAATTCAGAACTGTCAGCAATTCGATACATTACAAAGTTTCTCCATAGAAAAATGCATTTAGCAAGACAAAAAAGACGTAATGAATAGCTCGAATCTTCTCCATGATAGTCTTATCAATTGCTGAGGTTAACTTTCAGATATTCCAAATGAAAGAATTAAAAGTTACCACATCACTGAAACTCTTCTCAGGGCTACAATCAACTGACGTAAAATCGCATTTGATTCCAGTATTGAACGAGGTAGACCAGGGGTGGGCAAACTGTTCGTGTGGAGGGCCGCACTGACAAATGTAAAGCTATTGGCGGGCCGCATATATCTATATCTATAAAACAAAGTGTATGTATATGTGTATGTATATATGTATGTATGTAAATATGTATGTCCTTTATTTGTTCGCGAACGGCCCATCCGATTGAGATGAAATTTTCTACACGCCTTCCTTTCATTCCAGAGCTGTCAACTGTCATCGTCTTCTTCTCCTCCGCTCCCTCCCTCGTCCTCCCACCTCCCAAAAATACGGTACCCGCGCCCCGTCTCCACGTAAAAAATATATGATGATGATTGTTTTGAGATGATGATTGTGTGAGAAGAAGAATAAGCGAACCAAAACGCTAGGGACAGGGAATGAGGGAACATGACGTGACTACACAGATCGATCACACGGCAATATCATGCATACACCCAAGTGTGCCGTGCCGGCTATGGCGTAGGCAGTGCGTTTCATTGTGGCCTATACGTAGATCTCAGTGTCTATTGTTTTTGATTTGTATTTGATCAACTTCTGCTGCCTGATATCCTCCAGTGCCACGGCAAGCTAATTAGTTCCAAGAAACCAAGTCAGCGATTGTAGGGGGTAAGGGAGAAAGGGATCGGCAGTCGGTTAAAAGAAGGAGAGAAGAAAGGGTGAAAGACCAGACGAGGGATTGAAGGCGGAATGGAGAAGACCCGCGCCTCGCTGGGTGGCGCGCCCTCCCCCTACCATCGATCTTGGGTCACCCGGCGGGGGGTACCAGGCGTGTAAGAGGTCCGCCGTAGTAGTTGAAATGGGGAATCGCGATGTTGCGTCGGGGTTGGTCTGCCTGTCCGTGTAGTTTATGTGCCGTGGGACGGTCGGACTCCTCATACTCTCCTTGGCGCGCCTCACACCACCTGCTTCGCGTACCCCACCCCCCCCCGCGACCCCCAATACCGCCCCCATCTGACACCCCCGCACACCAATCACACGCCGGGCGTGCGCGCCCCCCCTTACTCCCAAGCTGGCCAACGTCGACGTCGCGGGCGCCCCTGTGCAGGTGGCTCTTAGGGGAACGGCTGCTCGGGCAAGACGTTCCCCACCTGCCGCCATACGAGCAAGCTATATCACTGCCCCCGTCGTGCCAATCTGTTCGTGGCCTGCCGGTTTGGCGAGTCTCCTCCGGCGTTCTTGCTAGTCAGAGCGAACGGCTATGCCCCTTGCCTAGAGTGGTCCCCCTGCCCTCTGCGGGGGCTCTACTCGTCCGTCTCCCCCCCCCCCTCCCCGCCCAGCCTCGCAGAGCGCACTCCCAGGCCGTCCCCCCAGGTGTGAGGCTTCACCTCAACGCGTACCTGACCTACGAAACCTTCTCGCCCTCTCGTTCCTTCGAACGCGGCCTCTCCCCGCTCCTCCCGCCAGCCGCCTCCTGCCGACTCCCGCCGCCCCCCCAGCCCTGTCCCCTCCTCATCCAGCTGCCTACTCTCCCTCGATCCCGCCGCTGCGTCTCTCCCCCCCCCCTGTTTGTTGTGGTCGCCTCCCGCCGCATTCCGGGGAGCGACCCGCAACTCTTTCCCTCCTCCGGCCTCGGCCCCGTCATCAGAGGCCATCCGCCGCCCCCGCGGCAGCCCCTGTCTTCCCTCGGTCTCCGCGCCAGACCGACCCGCCGCCGCCGACCTGTACCGCCCCTCGCTCCCGCGGCCACCCCTGCCGCCGCCCTGGTGTGACCCCGACGTCCCGCCTCGCCTTTCCTTCCCCTGTGACTCTCCTCTCCCCCTCCTACCTCCCTACATCCCCGCCACCTACCTCCTTTTTTGCCTCATCCACTCCTGCCTCCTTCTTCCACCTACCTTTCCTGCCTCCCCCATTTCATTCTCCCTCTGTTTCCCTCTCCTGCCTCCTACTACTACGTCTTCTCCCTCTGCCCTCCTCCACTTCATCCCCCCACTCACCTACCTGGTCCTCCGTCCTGCGCCTCCTCCCGCATTTCCTTTTCTCCTCCTCTTACCTGCCTTCTCTCCTTACCCTCTTCCCCCTGCCTCCCTCGCCCCGCTCCATCCTCCGCCTCCCATCTTCCATCAGCCTGCCTGTCCGCCTCCTTTCCTCCACCTCCCTCTCCTCCCTCTCCTCCTCCATCCTCTCCCTCTCTTCCTCTCCTTCTTCAGCCTCGTCCTTCTCCTCCCTCACCACCTCGTCCTCCCTCATCCCGCCTCCCTCCATTCTCTCCTCCCCTGTTCCTCCCTCCTCTCCTCCCTCTACCCCTCCCTCCCTCCCCAATATTCCTTCTACCCTCGCAGTTTCCCATCCCCCTACCTGACCTATCCCTACCGCCTCCCTTCAAATTGTCCGCCCCTCCCTCTCATACATGCCATCCTCTCCCTCCGCCTCCTTCTTCCTCCTCTCCTCCTCTCCCTCCGCCTTCCTCTCTCCCTTCCGACCGTCCCACTCCTCTCCTCCTCCTCCGCCGCCCTCTACAGCTCCCTCCTCCTCACGGCACACGCGACTCCGCCCCCGTCACAGGCCGCCGCCTCCCGCGGCCGCGCCCTAACGCCGGAATCCCGGCTGAGCCGCGCACAACCTCCCTCTACCTCCTCCGCCCGTCACATGGAATCGGACGCCTGCTGCCGCCGCCGCTCCTACGCTCCTAAGCCCGCGTCTCCTCCGCGCCGAGCGCTACAAGCGTCCACACGCCCGGCCGGAACAATGACCGCCGGCCTCGCATCCTGCCACACGGCCGACTCGCCGCCTACGACCCTTCAACAGCCTCCCTCCTCCTACCTGCACAGAGCAGCCGCCAGCGTCCCCTCCGACCTCAGCACAGCCCGCGTCGCCCGCCGCGGCCGAGTCAGCTCTCTCCTCCTCCACTACGCCGCCCCACGACTAATGCAGCACTCACTACTCCAGTCAACAGTAGGCTTCCTATCCCTAATACGAACTAAGCACACATACTACTTCATCGCGACTCTCCTCCTGCCTCCACTCTACTCTCCGTCCTAGACCGAATAACGCCGCCGCCATGGAACCAGGCCTCGCCTTCATCCCTCCTTGCTCCGCTACATCAGAATCATGAGGAGCCGCCACTACCCCTACTCCAGATACGCCTACCTACCGCATCCCCTCAAATTCCTCCTCTCCTCCTCATAGTCCCATCCAGAATCGTCCGCTCCTACTCCCTCGTAGCAACCTCCCCTGTTGTAACCCTCCGCAGACCATACGCCTCGACTAGCCTCAATCCTCATACACTTCTCCTCCCTCTCCCTCCTCCTCCCCTCTCTCCTCATGCTCCCTTCTCCTCCTGCGTTCTTCCTCCTCCCTCCCTTCTCCCTCCTCCTCCCTCTCTTCCTCCTCCCTCCTCCTCGCCTCCTCCTCACAGCCTACTCCTCCCTCCTCCTGAATCCCTCCTCCTCCCTCCTATTCCTCCCTACTCCTCCTGTCTCCTCCCTCCTCCTCCCTCCTCTTCCCTCCTCCACCTCCCTCTTCCTCCTCCCTCCTACATTTTACCCAAGACAGACAGACAGTCAGACAGATAGTCGGGAACGGGATCTTATATGACTACTTATATAATTTAAATGAGATGCTCTCCACCATGGGCTGGGCCGGGTCAGACAGACAGACAGACAGATAGATAGATAGATAGATAGACAGACAGACAGACAGACAGACAGACAGACAGACAGACAGACAGTCGGGAACGGGAACTTATATGACTACTTATATGAATTAAATGAGATGCTCCCCACCAGGTGTTGGGCGATGCCAGGCCGGGTCAGACAGACAGACAGATAGATAGTCGGAACGGGAACTTATATGACTACTTATATGAATTAAATGAGATGCTCCCCATCAGGGTCTAGGCGAAGACGTGCCGGGTCAGACAGACAGACAGACAGACAGACAGACAGACAGACAGACAGTCGGTAACGGGAACGGGAACTTATATGACTACTTATATGAATTAAATGAGATGCTCCCCAAAAAGGACTGGGCGAAGCCGGGCCGGGTCAGCTAGTGTATATATATATATCCGTTTCGTTTACAGCAACCTATTACACTTATACATTATATTTGAAAATATGGACAAAAACTTTTACTAATTTGTTAACACGATTTTA
This sequence comes from Cepaea nemoralis, assembly GCA_014155875.1. Lineage (NCBI taxonomy): Eukaryota > Metazoa > Mollusca > Gastropoda > Stylommatophora > Helicidae > Cepaea > Cepaea nemoralis. The sequence goes on from JACEFZ010002168.1 coordinate 194,276, forward strand.
CAACTTGTTATTATAACCAATATTCTTTATTATCTATCAATCGCTTTAATTTAGACACACAATGACTACATTTTGACTACAGTTGTTGATTTCTAATGAGATGTATGTAACTGCTTGCTATTTTTGACAATATTCCTGAAATCTGGAGCAAGTTTACTTGTTGAAAATGCAAGTTGCAGCCCGACAATAAAGACCTATTCTTAGATTTGATGATCTTCAAGCAAGAGAATACTTGTTCGCAAATGTATGTTGATACAAACAATGATAAACGTTTAGCTGCAAAGTTTTTCAAGTTGGGAAATGATTCTTGTGATAAAGATCCATAGACATCCAGCAAACCATCTGTCTTGAATTTCTCTTTCAGGTCATAATCTGCTTGTAAGTCAAACAGCTCCAACTGTGTGTCCTTTGTGGCTGTATCAGCTTCTGTACTAAAAGGTGAACTGAGAATATAGAACTATGGCTCTAATTTCTTGAAATCTTGGAATCTCCATCCAAATTCTTCAATGAATGCATATAATTGGGCTTTGTATTTTCAGTCAATCTTTTTTCACTTGTTTGTCTGGAGAACAGTGAGAGTTTTGCCTGAAATGATTTTACATATACATACAATTCATGTGATGGCTTCCTGGCTTAGAAGTTAGCTACTTTTCTCCGTAATCTCGTATACTCTCGTAAGTAACGTGACGACGGTGAGAATCAGTAGCGGTTCGAATCGGGTCGGTAACTTACGAGGTATGTGAGCCGGCCGCCCAGAAAGCAATGGCAAACTACTGAGCGTATTCTTGCCAAGAAATCAACATTCAGTTGAAAGATGCTAATGTTGACAGCGATGTCCTGTAAAGGATATGCAAAACATTTATTTATATACAATACATGTGCAAACACACCATTGCCCTGAAGTTTGACATTCAGTTCATTTAACTTTTCCATAATTTCAATGGCAAACATAAAGTCTAACTGCCACTCTTTATTGATAATATTAGTATTAAAGTCACATGCAATGCCCTTCATCTCTAGGAACATCACTATTTCTTCTCTAAGTTCCCACACTCGCCTCAACACCTTGCCGAGACTCAGCCATCGAACATTGGTGTGGTTCAGGACATCGGAATGTTCAGTTTCCAAATCGTCAAGTAGTGACTTGAACTGTCTGTAATTAAGTCCTCTTGATCTCATGAGGTTGATAACAGTGACAACTGGGTCAATAACATTCTTGATATTCAAAACAGTTTTACATAGACTTTCTTGATGAATCACACAGTGAAGTGGTAATAATGTGTGGTCTGGATATTCTGCTTTAATTTATCACTTATCAACTTTACCAGACCTACATTTTTTTCCAGTCAAAGCACGAGCTCCGTCAGTTGTAACACTTGCCATTTTGTTCCAAACCAACCCAGTTCTTTCAATACAGCTAGTTAAAGCACTGAATTTGTCATGGCCTGTGGTTGTGTCTTTGAGTGACTCAACACTCAGTAACTCTTCAGTGAGTTTGAAAGAAGTGCTTATTCCATGTATAAATATCAATAATTGGGCAGTATCATGTACATCGGTACTCTCATCCAATGCAAGAGAGTACCACAAAAATTGTTTACTTGCATCTTGAAGTTTATGCATCAAATTGTCACTGATCTTATCAACACGTCTGACCACAGTTTTCCTTGATAAAGTAATGTTGTCAAATCTGTTTGTTTTTTTTTGTTTTGTTATGGACACATAAAGTTTGCTGCATCTAGCAAACGTTCCTTGATGAACTCGCCATCAGAAAATGGCCTGTTCTGTTTTACAATTCTGTGTGACAGCACAAGACTAGCTTCATTTGCAGCATCTTGAATTGAAGACTGTTTAGTGAGAACAGTTTGCTGTTTCTCCAAATTTTTCACCAGCTCAAGGCATTTCCTTTCCATCTCTTTGGTCGTTAAATTATATCCGAAATCAGAATGTTTTGTTTGATAATGTCTTTTTAAATTGTACTTCTTGAAGACAGCCACTGACTCACGACACAACAAGCAAACTGATTTGCTGCCAACTTTTATAAAACAGTACTTAGTGTCCATTCATCATTAAAAACACGGCATTAATCTTCAATCTTACGTTTGTTATTGGCACTCATTATAACGGTACATGAAATTCTGTAAAATTCAACAAAATAACTTAAAAACGAATTAAAATTGTTTACTTCTAAATGCCCTCGCGGGCCGCATAAAATCACTTGGCGGGCCGCATGCGGCCCGCGGGCCGTAGTTTGCCCACCTCTGAGGTAGACCGTATTCCCCCCTACCGAGTGTTAATTACCTACTACAAATCCTAACATTCTCCTGTCTCATTGTGTTGACAGATTAATCTCCCAGTAGGTCCAAATTCCCCATTTAACCTGTCTGATCTTCCAGTTACTGTCCAGGCAATGTAAACTGCAGCGCTATAACTACAACAACATTTTCGCTGTCGGAATGCTTGTAATCGATCCGTTCTAGAATGTTACAGTTGGTTGTAATGTCACACTGATGTAATCCTTGGCTTATAATGCTTTTTCTTGGTTGGAATTAACATGTTTGGCTGCAGTTATCAAGATATCTCTAACTTGTAATGCCAATTCATAAGGTGTCAATTCCTCCTGTATAGACATTCTCCTTCTTCTTTCGTTCGCTTGAAACATGTCTACAACTGGAATGTCGTCTCTTGTATGAATCTAACAGTCTTTTTTAGTTCATTCAGCGGTCCATAGAGTTTATCTTCCACTGTTGTCTCTCTAGGCCAGAAGGTTCGCCTGGATATGTTGTAGTTTGGGCAGTCCTGGAGTATGTGCTCTGCTGTCTGCGACGCCAAACCACATGTGCACATGGCTGAGTCACCAATCTTGAATTTTGTATACAAGTGGTTGCGTAATCTATTGTGTGTCCTGTTCTGAGGCGCAGAAGAATGACCTGTTCTGATCTGTCCATAACGTGGTAGTCGTCTTGAGTAAGGTTTGGTGGCTTTCTGATTGATTTGATCATTCTTTTCTTTTGGTGGTATGTAATAGGCACATCAGGTTGTTCTTCTTTTGCTCCTTCCTTAGCCATCAAGACCCCCAAAACGATTCTTTACTTGTATGTTGTACGCATCTGGTATTTTTGTGAGATCAAAACGAAATGGCCTTGGTCCTCAGGTAAGCTTTCTGAGTTTTATTTTCACACCTACTTCTAATAACTGATGGTCCGTATCAAAGTCTGCACTTAGTAAGTTTTTTTGCCGATGTTATGCTTGATCTCCATCTTCTTAGTATTAAAATATTTGGATTTTGATGATTCTGTCCGGGGACTTCCACACGAAGAGTCTTCTTGGGTATCGTTTAAAAAGTGTGTTGGCTATCGTTAATTCATTTTCTGTACAAAATTCGATTAATTTGTCACCTGCATCATTTCTACTACCCAATCCAAATTTTCCTAACACGGGTCTCTCACATTCAGCTCTTCCTGTACCCACTTTCGCATTAAAATCTCCCATTATTGTTGTTAAGTCATTATGACCAATATTATGTAATATGTCTTGCAATATGCTGTATAATTCTTCAAATTCGTCTTCCACTGGTATTAGAGAAAACTAATCCACACACAAAAATGAATCCAGCTCAGACGACGCTCGACTTCAAAGCGAGATAACGAAAAAAAAAAATGAAACTTTAGCGTGGAGGTCAGAGCTCAAACAGGGAAGGAAAAAAAAAAGAAGAAGAAAACATCGTTTCTAACGAAATGAAAATAGGATGATTCATCGACAAGGCAATCTTCACGAGTGTGAATGATTCCTGTATCTATTTCCGTCCCCACACACACGCCTACACACAGTCACGTGTACATGTGAATGCTATCACAATGAACTAATTTGTAGTGTTGTGATTTGCAGACATATTTACAATTTATTTATATTCTCACGCGCTTGGCAATCTATACACTTGACCTTGTTAGACCTTCACATATTTTATTTTTTTTCGCTCACTCGCTTTGAATCCAAGCGTAGTCCAGAAACACCACTTCTAGTAGCACTCCACTGAATTTTGCGTGTGGACTATACCTTATTACCAATATCCATCACCATCAAGCGATCGATCGCACTCCGACTTCAGAGGTATTTGTAACTTGTTACCAAGCCAAGGACGAGAAGTCAACATTTTAGTCCAACTGATAGATGTAAGGGTTGAACCCGCTACCTCGATATCAGCACACCGGATGTTTAAGAACGACCGGTCTTATCCATTCAGCCATGCTGACCTCTGACCTTCACATATAATAAATTAGTTGCATGTCCTTTCACAGGTCATCGCAGTCAACGCCGTAATTTTTTGGCCTGTTTATAATGTTCTAGAGTTTGTCATTGCTTCCCGAACGACCAACGCTCATATCATTGTGAAAAGCAACGCAAGGCGGCCTGCTTCAAAATCGCCTGGGACTTAATTCGAATCAGATACGTCGGGTTGCGAAACTGTCCTCACTGCCTCTAAACCATAGAGGACTCACATACATAATAGGTCACGGTATTGCCAGGTGTGAGAACCAACTGACTCCCTTCCATCCAAATAAAATGTGGGCGTAAAAATAAAAGGCCTCTTGTGAACGGGCTCTGGAAACATTAGGCGATTCCAGCCGTTGCTATGGAAACAGTAGGACTCCCTTTTAATCTTAGACCTAAGTGGGGGATAACATACTCCACATTCGAACAATATCAGCGACTATCTATTTAGTATATCGGCCAAAGTTTTCATTTACTCACTTTATATGATAAGTAATTCTTCTGCTTGGGATTCATACCGGATCAACTAAATGACACGGCATGGGGTTGTGTGTAGTGTGCTCTCTCCCAAGAAACAGTACCCCAGTTGAACACTACTGGGACAACTGAGTCTGCATTACGCAACCTATGGACAACACAGAGACAGACTAACAGCAACACAGAGACACACTAACAGCAACACAGAGACACACTAACAGCAACACAGAGACACACATTCTTGCTGCGTGGACAACCTCTAGAGCCGAGACAACAGCCGTTCTTACAGCTGGGCAAGTTAATCATCAACATCATGTCGCAGGTTCTTAGCAGAACGTCGCTTCCATCGGAGCCAGCCGAAAAGTGTCCTTATCCCTGGCCAGTTCTCCTGCCTCATGTGCCCTCATAGATGTCTGTGATGTCGTGTCCACGTTCGTCCTGGCCTACTCCTGTCACTTGTTCCAGAAACCACGTCTTCCATCCCTGTTCCCTCCACCCCCCCCCCCCCCCCCCCACTGTGACGATGTCTATGCTCTAAGTGCCTTAGTTTCCGAGACACGATGATGTCGATGAGCCAGCTCTCTTCTATATTCAGATCTTGAAGAATTTCAGTACGTTTTGTTTCCATCATGGATTATGGCATTCTAAGAATGTTTCTGTAACATTTAAGATTATTACACAGACACTTATATGTGTGCAGGAGAGAGAGTAATCACGTAGATAGGCTTTGATAAACATAAGAAGCAACAAAGACAGGCAGACAGACCGACGGAAGGAACGAAGGCATGAACTTTATTTTAAAAAGGGCACGAAATGGGCACACAGGCCTGTCTTACATGCAGCCCTTCCATTAACTCATCTTTCATACATCATTGATTTAGTGTGCATGTTACACTCACATAGAAAAAGAAACATTCTCAAACTAATGTTGTGAACATAAACAATTAATATTACCATGGCGCACGGATGGATGGATGGGTAGGTGGATGTATTGATAGATGGACGGACGGACGGACGGATGGATGGATGGATGGATGGATGGATGGATGGATGGATGGATGGATGGATGGATGGATGGATGGATGGATAGACCGACCAAAGGACCGACCGACAGACGGAACAGACAGAGAAAGGCACAGAGAACGAACGAACGAACGAACGAACGAACGAACGAATGAACGAACTCTATTTCAAAAGGGTAACAAATTGGGCACGCAGACCCGTCTTACATTCAGCCCTTTCAATCACTCATCTTTCATTCATCAAATGTGCATGTTACATTAACATAGGGGGAAAACATTGTCAAATGCATTTTGTAAGCATAAACAATGCATATTACGCATGATACATTCACATGAGAAAACAAAAAAAAAAAACATTATCAAATGAAAGTTGTAAACATAAGCAGTGCATATTGCAATGTTGTGAGACACATCCCCCATCCACCCTCATATCCCTCAGCCACCAACACATCCCCCACCCACCAAACTTCCCCCACCCACCCACACATACCTCCACGCACTCACACAGAACCAGGCAAACATACATGCCGCCCCCGCCCCCACTGATCCCCCAGCCACAAACATTTCCCCACCCACACACACATCCTCACACACCAAGAAGAAGAAGAAGAAGAAGAAGAAGAAGAAGAAGAAGAAGAAGAAGAAGAAGAAGAAGAAGAAGAAGAAGAAGAAGAAGAAGAAGAAGAAGAAGAAGAAGAAGAAGAAGAAGAAGAAGAAGAAGAAGAAGAAGAAGAAGAAGAAGGAGGAGGAGGAGGAGGAAGAGAAGAAGAAGAAGAAGAAGAAGAAGAAGAAGAAGAAGAAGAAGAAGAAGAAGAAGAAGAAGAAGAAGAAGAAGAAGAAGAAGAAGAAGAAGAAGAAGAAGAAGAAGAAGAAGAAGAAGAAGAAGAAACCACACACACACACACATACCCCACCAACCCACACATCCCGCACCTATCCACACACATATCCCGCACTCTCACAATTTTCCACACCCACCCACACACACATCAGCCAACCTACACCCACTCACCCAACCAATATTCGCCACCTCTAAACTACACATCCCCACCTATACACACATCCCTACCCACAAACACATCTCACCACCTGCCCACACATATCCCGCACCCATAACCCAAAAACACACACCTCTCACCCACACACATCCCGCCACCCACATATACCCCACCCACACACATCCGCCGTTCACACACATCTTCTCACAACTACACACCTCCCCCACCCATACACTCATCTCTCACACACATCCACCCACTCACGTACTCATCCATCAACCACTCACACCCACACATCACCCACGCGCCCATCAACACATGCATCTCTCATCTACCCTCCCACCCACACACACCTCAACCACCAAGCCAAACACACATCCCCCATCCTCGCATACATCCTTCAATCACCTGCACATCCAACACCTCCCCACCTCTCACACATCTCCCTCCCACACAAAACCCCACCCATAAACACATTCCCCCACACACACATCCCCCACATACATTCCTCATACACATCCCCGCCCACACATCTCCCCACCCACTCACATATCCTCCACCTACAAACATCCTCACCACCCACACATACATCCTCCACCCACTCACATTTACCCCATCCACACTCACACACTCCCACTCACACAGGCATATCCCATTCACAGACATCCCTCACACTCATCCCCCACACCCATTACACACCCATCCCCCAACCCACACAATCTCCTACACACCCATACACCCACCCAAACACACACTCCCTACCCACACCCCCTCCCAACCCACCAACACCCACATACTTCCAACTATACTCTCAAATATACCCCCCCCCCCACACACACACACACATATCCCTCACACATACATACATCCACCACCGACTACACATCCCTTCACACATCCACACATCACCCATTAACCCATACACATCCCCCACTCACAACCCCTCCACACATACATTCCCGACACCCACACACACACATATCCCTCACATAAAACCCATACACACATCCTCATATCTAGACACATACATGATGCCTCATCACTGAAACTAATAAGAACAAACTCCCACACTTTACACACAATTGAGACACTGACGATTGTCGTGAGAATTTTCGCAGTTGCAAGAAGTGGAGAAAAAATTGAACATATACATTATGTAGCGTAAAAATTAGTGATGCAATTCAACTCTCTCTTTTTTCTCTCTCTCCATCTCTCTTGCTCTCTCTCTCTTGCTCTCTCTCTCTCTCTCTCTCTCTCTCTCTCTCTCTCTCTCTCTCTCTCTCTCTCTCTCTCTCTCTCCCACTCACTAACTCTCTCACTCACATCACAGTAAGGTTATATTATACATGATAAAATCAAGTGACATACAAAATGATAGGATGAGAATAAACAAAAAAAAAACAACAACAATATACACAAAAAATAAAATATGGAATGGCATGTTACAGGACAATAAAGTGGCATTCAAAATGATACCTCGTGATATGAAAGATGAGAATACATAAAAAGTATGGAATAGCATGTTACATGACATGCGTGGGCTCAACTCTCTCTCTCTCTCTCTCTCTCTCTCTCTCTCTCTCTCTCTCTCTCTCTCCCTCTCTCTCTCTCTTTACATACACACACTCTCACACTCATTCACACACACTCTCTCTCTCACTCACTCACACTCACTAACTCTCTCACTTACTCTACAGTAATTTACATGACTTCATTTTATGCATGTTAAAATCAAGTGCATCAACATGATAATATGAAAATGAGAATACACAAAACATATGGAACAGCATGTTAGATGACATGCGTGCGCTCAACTCTCTCTCTCTCTCTCTCTCTCTCTCTCTCTCTCTCTTTCTCTCTCTCTCTCTCTCTCTCTCTCTCTCTCTCTCTCTTCTCTCACACACATGTACATACACACACCCACACACAACATACACACGCAAATACACACATATACCCACGCACATACACACACCTACACACATCCATATACTTACGCACACGTACTCACATAACACCCGAATATACACTTCCTCGCATACATTGCATGCATGCACACTTACACACACACACACACAAAGATATACAATACATACACGAGCACACACACACACACTCATCCATACACACATATACACACGCACATGCATATAAACGCATATAAACACATGAACGCACACCATAACAAACGTACAGACATACACACAGAGGCACACACAGATACACACATGTACACACATATATACACCCATACACACATCCAGACATGCACAGAGAGAGAGAGAGAGAGAGAGAGAGAGAGAGAGAGAGAGAGAGAGAGAAATACAGACAGATTGACAGACAGAGAGAAAGGCCAATGAAAGCAGTCTACCGTACACACGCCTGGTCTACTTCAGGCCAGCTATATATAAGCTACCCAAACCTTGGATTAAAGCGTGGACATTATTTGTGTAACAGCTTCAAGGCAATTCACCCTTCCATGAAGAACATGATTTCACGAAGATAAATAACTTTTACATCAAATCAGTGCGAACTAGCGAATGTTCAGAAAAGATAAACTGCGAATTTTACTTTCATTATTGCTGCTACAATCGGTGTTTGTTGAATTCTACGTTCATTATTCCTGTTACAAACGGCGTCTGATGAATTTTACGTTCATTATTCCTGTTACAATCGGCGTCTGTTAGACGTTACGTTCATTATTCCTGCTATAATCGGCGTCTGTCGAACATTAAGTTCATTATTCCTGCTACAATCGGCGTATGTTGAACTTTACGTTTTAAAACAGACAGAAAGCTACGCACAAGGACACTGGAGTGCGAGAGATTTTGTGTTAAAAGAGACAGAAAGTTACACACACGGACACTGGAGTATGGGGGATTTTGTGTTAAGATAGACAGAAAGTTACACACACGGACACTGGAGTATAGGGATGTTGTTTTAAATCAGACAGTTACGCTCAAGGACACTGGAGTGTGGGAGATTTTTCGTGTTAAAAGAGACAGAAAGTTACGCATAAGGACACTGGAGTATGGGGATTTTGTTTTAAAAGAGACAGAACAATACGCTCAAAGGCACTGATTGGTTAATTCCATTGTTCAAGACACTGTTTGGTAGGTTGAACAACAGAAAAATTATATATATATATATATATATATATATATATATATATATATATATATATATATATATATATATATATATATATATATATATATATATATATATAAGCCTTCGTCAGCACTCAAATAATCAACACACACCGATGCATCTACATGAAAAACTCTACATGCCAATATATGTATATATGAAAGTTACTTATCTGTTTCCTCGTTGTGGACTGGACATGTGTGTGTGCGAATCCACGACATGATTATAACAAAGCGGCTAGGCCGGAAATTCTGCTACGACAAGTAAACAGGAATCAAGGGCCATACATGTATACACCAGTTGTGAAGTCAGTAAGTAATGGGCCCTTTTACACGCGCTAGGAGCATATCGTAAATGATACTAGATTGGTATTTTTATAGAACAACTGGAACTATGTGGGGATGGTGGTCAGCATCACGCCGGCGTCCTTTTCTTCCCAAGACATTTCACATGACATATTTTAGACTGGGTCGACCTGGGATCCAGATCAATTTTAAAAATCAGATCCGCCCCGATGCAGTTCGAACCCATAATCAGCATGGCGTCTGGCCATGATCTTACTGCGATTCCCTACCTATTGTTATATTAAAATATACATGTCCTTTGTAGGACGTTGCAATCAACCCTAGGCTGGTGTTGTAGGTAATTGTGCGTTCAGTAACTTAATCTTTGCTTTCTGAACGAGAAATCAACGTTGAACCCCAACTTAATGCCGGTGTAGGGGTTGAACCGCCTACCTCGCCATCAGCGTTATATCAGCCAAAAATAAAATGACCTAATTTATATTTGTGATATGAAGTTTGCACATTTATCAATCAATCTGCGATCGTTTATGCCTCTCGACAGCACACCTGACATGCTCTCGCCCCGCTCAAGTGTGCGACCGCAAACCAGTGTTCAACCTTCTCCCGCTGGCCAAGAAAGCGATTCGTGAAAGAAAGTCTGCTACGATGATTCCAGCTACACCTGTTATATCGAGGCCACAGCCCGTTAAAAAAAACGCGGGCAAACCATGGCATCAGAAAATAGCTGAAACGCTGCAGCAGAAATAACATTTCAAGTTCATTACTTCTGCTTGTTTCAAACGCATCTTTTCATCAAGCCACAAAATTGCCATTTAAACCACTTCCGCATTTTTGGTTTCTCGTTTGACTGCGTACGAGTATCTGTTGTGGTTTGTTTTCAGTTCATTGGTCGTACTTGCACATTTCAGTACAGGAAAACAAGACATCGCTGTCAATGATGTGACACTACAAGTTAAATAGTCGTATACCCGAGTGCTTCAATTTAGCATTGAGCTGTGCCAAAGACGGCAGCTGTTTTAATTTTAATTTTATTTTTATTTTTACGTTTAACGTTTTCGCATGAGTTAGTTTTTGTGTTACAGCAGTGCTTCCCCATGTACTGGATTTTGTAAGCATGAAAAGGTAAGCTAACTTTGTTTATTTACCTACATTGCTAGTCCATATGGCTTTAGAAAATGTACTGTTTTTAAAAACGAAGCACGCTTAATTGTGTTTATATCTTGTTGTTGTTGTTGTTGTTGTTGTTGTTGTTGTTCTTCTTCTTCTTCTTCTTCTTCTTCTTCTTCTTCTTCTTCTTCTTCTTCTCATACTTTTGCAGCACCTCCTTCTCCTCACACTACTACTACTACTACTACTACTACTACTACTACTACTACTACTACTACTACTACTACAATAACAACAACAACAACAACAAATACTACTACTACTACTACTACTACTACTACTACTACTACTACTAACTACTACTACTACTGCTACCACCACCACCACCACCACCACCACCACCACCACCACCATCACCACCACCACCACCACCACTGCTGCTGCTGCTGCTGCTGCTGCTACTACCACTACTACTACAACAATACAGCTGTTGCTACTTCTTCGTCGTCCCCTCCTCTTGCTGTTTGTACTGCTGCCACTCTCAAACAACCCAGCGTAATACGATTATATCGGTGACTATCCTAATATAGCCTCTCTCGCCATCAAACAGTGGCTCCCTCAATGGCAAAAACTATGCCACACATTCCCTTCCCAAAGAACCAACAAACCTACAATGACACACTCCACCGTTGTCCTGTCCACCCCAAGTACATACACAATAGTATGCCCCATGTTTCTGTTGTAGAATCGCTGCTATTGCATTGGGCAGTTAGTTGTCAGTCCAAAAACTCTCATTTTATTTCTAAATGTATTGAGTATCATAATTCCAATGTATTTGTCTCTGCCTTAGTTTTACCAACATGCTCTGAAAGGTACTTTTAATTATTAAATCAATCGAGTCGTATGTTACTGTCTTGTTTTAATGTTGCCACTTCTTCCATTTTCGTTCTGTATAGCGTGTTTACGTGGAATTCTAATTGTTGTTTTGTGCCTCCTGACTGGTTGCCTCCGTCTTCAGCACCTTTCTTTTGCTAGGGTAGTAGGCTATGTAGGGTCTTACCCGAGTTTAGATATATATGTATGTACACACACGTCTGTGCATGTATGTACATACACACATACGTATATACATATCCAGGACAGTCTAGTTTTACGGCGCCAGAGCCTCGCCGTCGCCCCTTCTCATGTTTAAAACAGTTCCGCCAATTGAAGGCCGGGAGTTTGACTTTCGCTGCCAGAAGTAATGAATGCACAAGCCATGGGTATTTTGCTAGGTTGGGCGCTAACCCAACTCTGCTCCCCCCGGCTATAACAGCAGGTTTGAACCTGAATGTTGCTGCATCCCGTAACAATGTGCGCCGTTGCTTTCTTTACATCTTGTAGTAAAAGATATCCATTGCAGTTGTACCGTTGTGAAATTTAGTTAGCCGTGCTTTGACGTACCTTAAGGGATTGACTGTCGTCATTTGTAGGGAATGGGCTGGATCTACATGGGATCTGATTATGCCCTATGGGATTTCTACATATTACTACTACTACATTACATTACGAAAGACAACATTTAAAGATATAAAATGCAGAGCTCATTATGAGGAAAAACTAATAGATACGTTTGAGATAAAAACAAAAATGCGACTTGCCACCTTGTACTACTTGTATGGCCTATAGTATGGATTAAGAAGACAACAATAACAACAACAACAACAACAAGAAATGACATCCAGTGGTCTCCGACAGAGCAGCTTGGTGATCTGTGCTTTGCTGATGATACTGCCCTCCCGCGCCATTCACGAAATTTGATGCTGAATTAAGCACACTTGATGAGAGATGGACTAGGCTACCAAGTAACAGTATACTACAACAAGCAATGACGTACAGATCAAATTAAACCAGATTACGAGGCTGACCGTGTAAACGATGGACAGTGGTAACAACAGAGTCCATAGGAATCTCGATATATGAAGCCCATATAAACGGGCACTTTCCCGCTGTCTATGCTTCATCTTGACACCGCAAGGTACAAGAGGAACAAGATGGGACGAGATGAGACGATGATGAGAGATCACAACAATTAGGTTTCATAATTTATAGCAGGAAGACCATGATAATGAGAATAAATCATGTGAGTATAATATGTCCCTTGGTGAAACCTTACTTCACGAGGCAGAATCATACATCTATATAGGTAGCTATGTTGACAAGGATGGGAGGACACAGAAAAAAGCGAGTCAAATAAGATATGACAGCACCATTCTCACTTGGAGTCAGCGACTGGCAAGAGAGGGTCAACCAGAGAGACGAATGGAGACGGCTTGTATCTGCAGTAAAGAATCTCAATGGCTTGGATTGCTGAAGAAAACGAAGAAGAAGAAGAAGAAGAAGAAGAAGAAGAAGAAGAAGAAGAAGAAGAAGAAGAAGAAGAAGCACCATTCTCTCCAGACCGTGAAGATCTATTTGTTCTTCTGCAACATACACGCTATCCCAAAGGTCCTCGAACACGTCTTATCATGGACAAATACCCCCACCAAACGACGCAGACCCAGCTAATCAGCTGGTCTGCTCGTTTCCCACCACACCAGCATGTTCTGAGGATAAAAATCCAATAGATATTCGCTATTCTTGATTATTGGATTGAATCATGAAGTGACAGTCTTTGGCACTCATCGAAGTAAAATAGGAGAATGAGTCATGTTCACATCACAGGCGTACTTGGTATACGTTACTGGCGGCACATAAACCGTCAGAATGAGGTGACATTTTCTTGAGCTATCATTTTCCTGTGTTAGAAAGTTCCTCCGCTAGACTGTCCTTGTGTTAGAATTTTCCTGTGCCAGAACTTTCTTGTGGTAGAATTTCCTTGTGTGATAATTTTTGTGTGCTAGACTATTCGTGTGCTAGATTTTGTTTTAGCATGCTAGAACTTTCTTGTGCTAACAATTTCTTGTGGTAGAACTTTATTGTGCTAGAATATTCTTGCGCTAGAATATTCTTGCGCTAGAATGTTAGTGCGCTATAATTTTCTTGCGTTGGAATGTTCATGTGCTAGAGTTTTTTTATTGTGCTAGAATTTATTTTTCTCCTAGAGCTTTCTTCTGCTAGAACTTTCTTGTGCTAGTATGTTCTTGTGTTAGAATTTTACTGTACTAGAATTTCCAGGTACGAGCATGTTCTTGTGCTAGAATGTTCTTGTGCTAGATTTTAACTGAGCTAGAATTTCCAGGTACTAGTATGTACTTGTGTTAGAATGTTCATGTGCTAGAATTTTTTTTATTGTGCTAAAATATTTTTTGTCCTAGAGCTTTCTTGTGCTAGAACTTTCTTGTGCTATTATGTTCTTGTGTAGTATTTTACTGTGCTAGATTTTCTAGCTATTAGAGTTTTCTTGTGTTAGAATGGTCGTATGTTCTAATTTTTTTCTGAGCTAGAACTTTATTGTGCTAGATTTTAACTGTGCTAGAATTTCCAGGTACGAGCATGTTCTTGTGCTAGAATGTTCTTGTGCTAGATTTTAATTGTGCTAGAATTTACGGGTACGAGCATGTTCGTGTGCTAGAATGTTCTTATGCTAGATTTTAACTGTGCTAGAATTTCCAGGTACTAGTATGTACTTGTGCTAGAATGTTCTCGTGACAGAACAGATGCGGATGACATGATCACACATAACAGTGGACTGTCCTACACGACTATCTAGCTAGGCTAGCCCGGATAACAAGTGCCTTGAACAATCCTGATTGTCTAGATGACACGGACAACTACATCATTGCTGCATTGAAGAAAAAATGGTTTTGCATATCCTTTACAGGACATCGCTGTCAACATCGGCATCTTTCAGCTGATTGTTGATTTCTTGGCAAGATTACGCTCAGCAGTTTGCCATTGCTTTCTGAGCGACCGGTTCCGTACTCTCATAAGTCACTGGCGCGACTCGAACCGCTTCCAATTCTCGCGCGCTCACGTCAACCACGAGAGTATTGGGGTTACGGAGAAAGCTGCTAAATCCTAGGCCAGGGAGACGGCGCATTGAAGAAGGACAATGCAAATACCGCACTAAAATAAATAAAACGAACGAATGAAGAACTACTTGGACAGGTAAAAACAGGAGGGAGTAATATCTTGTTTCTAGCAAAATCTGTGCTTTTTTCATGATGGTAATTGTTGTATTTAAGACGAGGGCCTGGGATTAAAGTGCCGAGTAGAGTACTCTCACACTGGAGTGGTTACAGACCAGGCGTTCTGTTATCTCATACTTAAATAATGATTGGTTCATAAACACTGACAGTACATTAAAATGTTGGTATTGGATGTGTTATCTCTCTCTCTCTCTCTCTCTCTCTCTCTCTCTCTCTCTCTCTCTCTCTCTCTCTCTCTCTCTCTCTTTTGTTTCTTCAGTTCTCCCCCTCTCCCCACTCTCTCTGTCTCTGTGCTATTGTGTCTCCATATCTCTATATGTTTAAGCCTATATCGCTCTGTCTGTATGCGTATCTCTATCTTTTCTCCGTCCGTGTATGTCTCTCTCTCACACACACACACTCTCTCTCTCTCTTCTCTCTGTCACACTCCTCTCTCTCTCCCTCTCTCTCTCTCTCTCTCTCTCTCTCTCTCTCTCTCTAGGGAGTATCCATGGCGAAGTGGTTAAGTTGCCTATCTAATTTTCGAAGGTTGAAGGTTCAATTCCCGTCTACGTCGTTTGGTTCACGAGTGTAACTTGCTCGCAGACATTTAAGGATCGTCGCTGGAGCTACGGAGTTAGTGTTGTGTGTGTCGGCGATCAATTCAACATCATAAAATGGCAGGGAATCAGTTTCAGCACATTCTGGGAAATGTTTGGGATGGAAGAAAGACGAGAAACTGAACAGATCGATTCACCTTCTTATGTCGAGACATATAATATGTGAAGACCTAAAATGTCCTACCCCTACATGAATTTCCTCCATGGGACCAATCATCATCATCATCATCATGTTTCAGGTCCTGGGCAGAACGTCGCTCCCACCATGTCCGGCCGAATAGTTCCTCCATTCCGTGCTAGATGCCCTACTCCATGCCTATTCATGCCCAACTTATCCTCAATATGCCGTGTCTGTATTCGTGCTAATCGACTCCCTGCCTCTTCTTCAAGAAACCATCACTGTTATCTCCTAACCACTGTGGCGTTAAAACGGCCAAAGAATTTTAGTTTCCGAGACAACATTCTGTTTATGGTCCAGATTTCTTTGCTCAGATCTTGTAAACATTTTTTTATTGCGGCCTTGCCGACGATTGAAAGCTCAAACATTCTCTGCAAACGATCACTGGTGTTACGGTTCTTGTTATTCTACATGCTGTTGAGTTGTCTGTTCTTAGCAGAAACTACCGCTATCACTATCAGCATGTAAAGTTGTTTATCATCATCATCGTCAGCATCAAGTGCCTTGCTGGCTGGCGTGGGCGATTATGCTCCTCCACAAATTGCGATCTCCGACGGCATAGATCAGTTCATGTGTTAACATCTTTCCGTGCCATGACACCAGATTGCGTGAGATTGACGGCGGTGATATTCTATTGATATTCTCTATTCGCTGCTTTCTCCTTTTCCCATTACACATATAATCTCGTGAAATTGACAGTCTACATTAAGTAAACTAAAGTACAGTAAACTAAACTACAGTAAGTAAACTAAAGTACAGTAAACTAAACTACAGTAAGTAAACTAAAGTACAGTAAACTAAACTACAGTAAGTAAACTAAAGTACAGTAAACTAAACTACAGTAAGTAAACTAAAGTACAGTAAACTAAACTACAGTAAGTAAACTAAAGTACAGTAAACTAAACTACAGTAAGTAAACTAAAGTACAGTAAACTAAACTACAGTAAGTAAACTAAAGTAGACATAATGCTGCATGACCCTTGCACAACTATACGATCAACTACAGGTGAGAGGTATGTGTTTGTGGATAGGGGATATGTTGGTGGGTGGGGATGTGTGTGTGAGGGATGTGTGTGGGGGATATTTGTGGGGGAATGTGTGTATGTGTGTGTGTGTGTGTGTGGGGAGATGTGTGTGTGTGAGTGTGTGGGTGGGGAATGTGTGGTTAAGGGATGTGTGATTGGGGGATGGGTGATTAGGGGGTCGGTGGGTGGAGGATGTGTAGGTGTGTGTGAGTGTATAGGTTAGGGGTGGGGATGTGTGTGTATGGGCGGTGGATGTGTGGGCGGGAGGGGGAAGATTGTGTGGATGGGGGATTTGTGAAAGTGGGGGATGTGTGGGTGGATGCTAGTTTTGTGTGTGGGTAGGTGCGTGATGTGTGGGTTGGCGGGGATATATGTGTGTGTAGGTGGGGATGTGTGATTGGGGATGTGTGTTTGACTGGGTGGTTGGGGGTCTGTGCGTGTGTGGTGGAGGATATGTGGGTGGGTGATTGTTGTTGGGTTATGCGATGAGTGGATGATGTGTGTGTGTGTGTGTGTGTGTGGGTTGGGAGATGTATGTAGGTGGGGGATGTGTGGGTGGGTGGTGGGTGGGCGGGTGCATGTATGTGTGCCTGGGTGTGTGTGTGGGTGGGGGATGTGTGTGTGGGGATGTTTGGTGGGTGGGAGATGTGTGTGTTTGGGGAGAAGTGTGTATGTGGTGGTGTGTATGGGTGTGGGATGGGTGGATGGGTGGGGGAATGTATGTTTGCCTGGGGTGTTTGTGTAGTTGGGTGGGGAATGTGTGGGTGAATGGGTGGATGGTTGGGGTATGTGTCTCATAACAAGGTAACATGCAGTGTTTATGTTTACAACATTCATTTGACAATGTTTTTTTTTCCCTATGTGAATGTATTATGCATTATTGATGAACGAAAGATGAGTGATTGGAAGGGCCGAATGTAAGACAGGCCTGCGTGCCCAATTTGTCACCTTTTGAAAATAAAGTCCGTTCGTTCGTTCGTTCTTTCTCCATCCTGGTAAAACGTCTACTTTCCCATGACCATCATTACTAAACAGTTACTTTTCCTTGACAATGTTAGCCGAATGCTTATTTAAATATGTTCTGCGTTTACAATGTTGAATACCTGAGAAATGATCTACTACGAATCCATTTACCTGGGTCATGTTAACTAGAACAAATTGTCTGTTTGAGCTGGTAGCTGTGACTGGAAGATTAATTGCTTGTAAATGAAAACCCCCCAGAAGACGCTATAAAGTAGAGTGAGGCATGTTTGCTGAATCTGATACTGGATGAAAGATTGCAATTACACATTCGGCGTTTATCTTTGCAGTTTGTTTGGAAATAGTTGGCACTTTGTTATTATTATTATTATTATTATTATTATTATTATTATTATTATTATTAATGAGTAGTAGTAGTAGTAGTAGTAGTAGTAGTAGTAGTAGTAGTAGTAGTAGTAGTAGTAGTAGGAGGAGGAGGAGGAGTAACAGCAGGAGGAGTAGTTGTAGCAGCAGCAATACCAGCAGCAGCAGCAGTCATAGTAGTTGTTATTGTAGAGGTAGCAGCAGCAATACCAGCAGCAGCAGTCATAGTAGATGTTATTGTAGTTGTAGCAGCAGCAATACCAGCAGCAGCAGTCATAGTAGTTATTATTGTAGTTGTAGCAGCAGCAATACCAGCAGCAGCAGTCATAGTAGTTGGCACTGAAGTAGCACTTATTGGTTACACCCGTGTGCCGTGATGTTGATCAATCGACTAAACTAAACTAAACTAGCAGCAGCAATACCATCAGCAGCAGTTATAGTAGTTGTTATTGTAGTAGTAGTAGCAGTAGAAGTAGCAGCAGAATTAATAGTATTAACAGTAGCAGAAGCAGCATAATGAGTAGTAGCAGCAATAGTTGCAGCAGCTGTAATAGTATTAGTAATAGAAGAAGCAGCATAATGAGTAGTAGCAGCAGCAGTAGAAGCAGCAGCATGCGTAGTAGTAGCAGCCGTAATTGCAGCAGTAGCAGCAGCAGCAGTACTAGTGGTAAGGAAGATTACTTTCTCGTGTCTCTAAAACTCTACCCGCAGTTCTCAACTCTCTTATTTATCCACCGACCGCACCGTAACCCGTATAGAGGTATTGCAAACATGGCAGCCGCAAAAAAAAAAAAATCCCGGGGAGAGTTCGCTCGTTATATTATATAATTCTAACATGTATCTCTGGCAGATTTCGCCCATGTTATATTATATAATTCTAACATGTATCTCTGGCAGATTTCTCTTATGTTATATTATATAACTCTACCTTGTATCTCTGGCAGATTTCTCTCATGTTATATTATATAACTCTACCTTGTATCTCTGGGAGATTTCGCCCATGTTATAATATATAACTCTAAAATGTATCTCTGGCAGATTTCTCTTATGTTATATTATATAACTCTAACATGTATCTCTGGGAGATTTCTCTCATGTTATATTATATAACTCTACCTTGTATCTCTGGCAGATTTCTCTCATGTTATATTATATAACTCTACCTTGTATCTCTGGCAGATTTCGCCCATGTTATATTATATAACTCTAACATGTATCTCTGGCAGATTTCGCCCATGTTATATTATATAATTCTAACATGTATCTCTGGCAGATTTCTCTTATGTTATATTATATAACTCTACCTTATATCTCTGGCAGATTTCTCTCATGTTATATTATATAACTCTACCTTGTATCTCTGGGAGATTTCGCCCATGTTATAATATATAACTCTAAAATGTATCTCTGGCAGATTTCTCTTATGTTATATTATATAACTCTAACATGTATCTCTGGGAGATTTCTCTTATGTTATATTATATAACTCTAAAATGTATCTCTGGCAGATTTCTCTTATGTTATATTATATAACTCTAAAATGTATCTCTGGGAGATTTCTCTTATGTTATATTATATAACTCTAACATGTATCTCTGGCAGATTTCTCTTATGTTATATTATATAACTCTAACATGTATCTCTGGGAGATTTCTCTTATGTTATATTATATAACTCTAAAATGTATCTCTGGCAGATTTCTCTTATGTTATATTATATAACTCTAACATGTATCTCTGGGAGATTTCTCTCATGTTATATTATATAACTGACATGTTCTATGTCAAGCTACAGCCGTTCTGATGCCCTGTCTCTGCTTCGTGGCGATTTTGTTACGGACGCAGTTCGTAATCCCGCATACCCTCGTTCGAAACATACCTGTAGGCGATTTGGCAGCACTTATGTTGAGTGTTTTTTTTTAAATGAAATGGTATAGGTGCCTTTCGTTCAGAAAGCAATGGCAAACTACTGAATGCAAACTTACCAAGACATCACGAAGAGCCCTCCCCCCCCCCCCCCCAAAAAAAAATGCTTGGGTTGATTGCAACGTCCTAAACAGGATATGCAACTAACTTTTTTAAAAATATTACAGCCATCCACAAACTTCCGTGCAACAATGACATTGGGTGATACGGACGGTAGTTCAGACATTGGTTGTCTTCCCACACTCAGCAGGTCAACGGGCAGGGAACAGATTTAGCCTGCCACAAATCTCTTACCTGGCAGATATGCTGGGCACAGTTAAATGCCAGAGACGACAGACATTCCTGAGAAATCGGATCCACTAGACCAGTGGTTCTCAACCTTTTTTGGCCCATGCACACCTTCACCATAAGTTCAGAATGTCATTCCCCCCTTTCGCATTTCCTCCCTATAAATCACCCCCCCCCCCCCCCCCCAGTGGCGTCACTGGGGTTGGTGTCACCCAGTGCGGTAAACTCTTGGTGTCACCCCTCTAGACTTTCACCATGGTCTTCTTCCGAGTGTTCCTGTACCATATATAATCGCATATAGTAATGTTTGTAAAATAAGTCAAAAAGTTAATAAGGACATAAGAAAGAAAACAAATTGAACAATATAACTTCAATACTTCAGGTAAAACATAAATAAAGAACTTCGACAAACTCGGACAAAGTTAAATGTTTGTTATTTTGCTATGTCTGCTTTGTCAAATTTGCAATTTTTTTTATTTTGGTGTCACCCCTTGATGGTGTCACCCGGTGCGGCCCGCACCCCCCTAGTGACGCCCCTGCCCCTCCCCCCTTTTCTGCCCCTACACAGTAGACGTAAAAATGGAAGCTAAATTTAATAACACATACTAGAATAAGTCTACATAAAATGTGATTTGCGGGTCGGTCATAAAACTGTCAGGTACTGCCAATATAGTACTTTGCAGTGTATGGCAGAGGGGTCTTTGAGTCTGAGGAATTAAGGCCGCCTGGCTAGTGCGGCTTACGTTATAAAACGACTTTGAGAAGGGTGAGAAGTACAGGACCGTAAAGTATGGAGGGAAAAACAATATCAAGTAATGGGTTCTCGAAATTATTTTAATCCCCCCCCCCCCCAACCCTAAAATTCCCCCCTGGGAGGTGGGGGAGGGGGGAGGCAATTCCCCACCGGTTGAGAATCACTGCACTAGACGTCACACTTGCCTAAACAAAGCAAACAAAATACGTCCCTTAGCGGAAACCTGGTATGGGGGAGTAAAGTATTAGGCCCCCTCACATTGTGTAGCTGAAGAATCTGTAGAACGTAATTGGCTTGATGTTCCGTCATGCATCGCAAAAGAGAATTTTAATTTTAAAAAAGTTATTGCATATCCTTTACAGTACGTAGCGGTCAACCCAAGCATTTTTGTTTGTTCGTGATCCCTGGGTAAGTTTACTTTCATTGGTTTGCGATTGCTTTCTGCACTATTAATCCCCATATTATTTCATAAAAAAACAACGCAAGGCTGTCTGCTGACAAATCGCCTACTGCTGTGTTTCGAACGCTGTATAAGGGATTACAAACTGCGCCCGTAGCACCTTCGCCACGGAGCCCGCCTGCTGTTGGTATGTGAAGTGTTTCGGCCATCACATTGTGTAGACGTGAGAGCACGGAGGGATAGATAGGTGGCCAGTCTCTCCTTCTGTCGCTCCACATCAACTCAAAGACTCAGCGGTTCATATAATACAGTGGGACGCAGAGGTGTTTCCAAGGCACCAGGGCCGGGTTATATACTGGCCAAGACCTATTGACGCGTCCTCGTCGAGCGTCCTGGGCAACAGGTCCCTTCGGGGTCCTGGCTGAAGTCAATAGGATCGCTGATTCCTCCGAAGTCGGAGAGTGTCTGCCTGTACGGCGAGGAACCACCAGTCTGCACACCAATAAGCCAGACATGGGACAACGGATACTCACGCAAACCTCAGGTCCTGTATGACATCACACTGATGTTGGACAACAGGATGTCTTCATCCGACATACAGGACTTCGCGTTGGAGCTCAAGCCAACGAACACAAGCAAGCAAGCAAGCATATAATACAGTCGACACCTATTTGAACACTATCTCACTATATGCCACATTAACAAAACAAAAAAATTAATAATAATCTCAAACGACAGCTAGTATAATAAACATCCTCCTAACTATGGCACTTTACCTCTGCCTTAGCTAATTATAATTGCCATCTCAAAAATTAGTTTTAGTGAGTCATGTATTATTGATTATTGCACATTTTCCATGCGTTTATAATATATATTGTCTCTGTTGTTGTCTGAGATTAGGCTCATAATGGAAGTATGAATGAAATAATGTATGAGCGCAGAGAGATAAGAACGGTAGAATGTCGGACGGGCATGTGTGCCCAATTCTTAAACCTTTGAATGTAAAGTTCGTTCGTTCGTTCGTTGGAGCGAGCAACGGGAGATATCACGGAAATCATGGTCCTATCGAGCTTGTGAGGTTGTCAGTGTAGCGTGTCACCATTATTATCATGATTAAGAGACATTATGCATAATGATACAGAAATATCATATACCATGATTTAGAGGCATTATATCTGTCAGCTCGTGTAATTGGGTTCAACTGACAGGATACACATGTATAAGAAATCGTCAAATCAATGTGTATAGTAATCTATTTAATACATTATATCAATTTGCACAACAACGTTACTCTTATAATGATAATATCGCACAGCGCTCCGTAACACTCTCGCGCATTCACAATTCGAGAATCAGCTCACACTCTAGCGCACAGGCTAATCATCCCAATAATCATTCGCAACAGCAAACACTAGTATCATATATTCGGGTCACTCTGTCTATCTCTCTCAAACAGTCAGATATCCTCCCTCGACCACAGTCTCGTCCCGTCTGCCGCTTCTTGCTCAGGCCAGTCGTCACGTGGTCCTTGACCTCGTGGCGTTGGTAATAGTCGCGCTGGGTTAAGTCTCTCGTCAATAATGATGTCATCCTGTCCTTCAACCGTCTGTTGATGGTAGGCGTCCTACGTCGTACCATGCAAGGTTAAACTGTCCTTCATTCAAGGGCAGTTTTGTCATTTTACCCCATGTCCTGTCTATACATGGGTGTATAGTCCTGTCCACTCTACCCGTACTCTTCTATCCCTGTCCTATCTCTGTCCTCTGTCCTCTATGTCCTACCTTTAGGATCCTGACAATATCATGATAAAGAAATATCATATAACATTACATAACATGATCAAGAGACATTATATGTCATGATTAAGAGACGTTATATTTCCCGATTAAGAGATATTAATTATCATGATGAAGAGACATTATATATCCCGATAAAGAGACATTACATATCATGATTAAGAGACATACATTATGATTGAGAGACATTATATATCATGATTAAGAGACATTATATGTCGTGATTTAGAGACATTATATGTCACGATTAAGAGGCATATCATGATTAAGAGACATTATATATAATGACTAAGAGACATTATATATCACCATTAAGAGACACATGTAATGATTAGGAGACATTATATATCATGATTCGGGGAGTCTTCGTGGCGAAGTGGTCAAGCCGTTTTACTCGGGCTCCGAAGATTGTGGGTTAAATTCCGGGCTGCATCCTTTGGTTCACGAGTTAATTTTTTCAGGAGACTCCTGTGGGTCGTCGCTGGAGCTACGGAGTTCATGCTTTGTGCGACGTTGTCAGTGCTGCGGAAAGAGACCGAGCCATATGGGATAAAACCCGGTGCAATGAAGTCGACCCTGTCGACTTTTAAGCGACTTTATATATCATGATTAAGGGACATCAAATATCATGATGAAGAGACATTATTGATCATGATTAAAGGACATTATATATCCCAGCAGTTTTTATTGGAATATGATCGTTTTAATGCCTTGTAAAACAAAACAGAAGAAGCGAGAAATATATTAACATGTATCGACTGACACTTATAGAGATTAAAGACAACCCGTACCCCACCCCAAGAAATCATTCACTGAACCATTACCATACCCCTACCCCGGTTCCCATGACCCACAGACTCCCACAGCTGTCTATATACGAGTATCAAGGTGAAATTCATGTTAGTATCACAGCCTGGGATTCTGAGATACTAGCACAAATGTTTTATTTTTTCTTTCAAATTTTAATTTTCTCTTCACTGTTATTAGTTTTTTCATATTTTTATTCTTCTCATTACGTTCTTATGCTTTAATGTAGTCACTGGAGGGTCTTCTCCGTGATTATATGTTGTGTTTTGTGTATGTATTTGTTTGCTGATGAAGGCTATAGTCCTTGCATTGTTCGTAATTCTATTCTGTAAAGCTGCATTATTTTGTGCTATTTAATATTGTTCCCAAGAAATCGTTGCACGCACTAGACCCAAGAGGGGAAAATACAACAACATAAAGCTACAGGCAAGCAAGACTTCGAACCTTTGACTTCCATATGACAGCAGCACCCTAAGGAGACACTAGTGATCTCCGTACTGACAACATCAACTCATTTTCACATTCGTCATTGTTGTGTTTAAAAATAAACTGTATAAAAAGTATGAAGCGAACCTTGAAATAATATTAACCGAAAAAATGGCCATTACACGCATCCTCGCGCTGGTTAGATAAATCTAATGCTATAATGTTTCGTTTTTTATTTTTTGTAAACCCGATTGGACTAAATTTAACTTTCCACCCCATTGTCCATCGTCTTCCTTGTAAAACTGGTTTATCTTGGCTGAACTTTTAGATTGAAAATGTAAAGATTCTCATGGGGTGGTCGTGTGTACTTTATATAATGGGGTGGACTGAATGATGCCACAAAGATTATCAGCGTAGGAGCTCTTCATTGGCTACTGAAAAATGTGACTGCTCACTTGTGGGAATGTCTCGAGGGCCGTGATTTTGATTCTGGATTTTATGAATGCCTATGCCAGCTGTTAGGACACGTGATGATGATGTTGAGTCATGTAGACTGGTGGGGAGTTTCCGAGATGGACGAGGGTACATACAAGAAAGTTCTAGAAGATTCGGTATGACAAGGGCGCTGTTGAAGGAAATGGAAAAGAGCGAGAGAGAGAGAGAGAGAGAGAGAGAGAGAGAGAGAGAGAGAGAGAGAGAGAGAGAGAGAGAGAGAGAGAGAGAGAGAGAGAGAGAGAGAGAGAGAGGCGGGGGAGATAGGGAGCGAGGGAGAAAGAGTGGAAGAGAGGGAAAGATGTGAGAGAGAATGAGATCCAGAGAAAGAAGGAGAGAGGGAGAGAGAGAGAAAGGAGAGAAAGGGGGAGAAAGTAAGGTGGAAAGGGAGGGAGAGAGAAAGAGGGTGAGAGGAAAAGAGAGAGAGGGGCAAGAAATAGGGAGAAAGGCATGGAGACAAACATAAAGAGATGGAGAGGGTGAAGGAAGAGAGAGAGGGGGAGAGGGAGAAAGAGAGAGAAGAGATAGAGGGAGAGAGAGAAAGAGAGAGATAGAGAGGAGAGACAGGTGCCAGGTAGTTAATTGCCCTATCTCTGTAGACCCTATCTCAGTGACCCAGGAGCTCACAGGTGGAGCTAAAGTTACTGTGGTCTCTATTCTCCTAGCCTGGCGTCTCTGTCAGATGTGTTTGTTGTTTATAAGCAGTATCTTAGTGTATATAAACATAGAAGACACAAACAGAAGGTTGCACGATTTACTGTCTGGTATATTTCGATGGTTCATACTCTGGCTGAAATACTTAAAACACATACATCTGATATTATTCGAAAGTTGAGCAATTCTTCCATCAATCATGTGCCATGCCGGAAAGCGTGGGTGGGTGTGGGGGGGGGGGGGGGGGGTTCCATGACTCGCCATTTCACTCGATCACCAGAGTCGAAGATCATATCAGTGTTCCTGTCTCGACCATGCCATGTGGCCAAACCATCCAGGTATTTACTTCTCGGTCTTCCCCTTGGTCTGTTCCCTTCGATCTTGCCAGTTATCACCAATTTCTCCAATTAATTTCTTCTCATAACATGCCCAACAATTTTGACTGTTTACGTCTAATTTCTCTAATCAATTTACCATTTTCATTTGTTTCATGTAGTACTTGGTAATTGGTTTTTCTGTCTATCCATGGTATTCTTTCCCCAGAAACCACATCTTTGCGGCCATCAGATGTTTTTCAGCTTGACTGCTCATTGTCCAAGTTTCACATCCATACAAAAGTACAAGTTCTATGTAGCATCTCAACACTCTCTTTCTCGTTTCCATTGACATCTTTTTATTGGTCAGAATGTTTTTCATCTGGCTAAAGGCAACTTTCGCCATGGCGATTCTTGTTCTAATCTCTTCAAGGCATCTACCATCAGATGTTATGACTGTTCCGAGATAATTGTACCGATTCACTTGTTGAAGAATATTTCCATTTACTTGTATATTACATTGTGGTATTTCTTTATTCCTAGTGACGACCATAATCTGTGTCTTTTAACAATTTATTATAACCCTAGTTGTTCACTGTGTGCAACAACCGCATCCACTAATTGTTGCAGATCCTGCTCATTGTCTGCGATAAATACTGTATCATCTGCATATCTAATGTTATTGATGTTTTGTCCTCCAATGATGATTCCATTTATACATCTTATATATTTCTGAACATATTTTCACTGTATAGGGAAAAAAAAAGATCTGGTGACATTACATATCCCTGTCTCACACCTCTCTTAGTAGATTGATATTGTCCCACTTTATTATCAATCCTTATGGCAGCTTGTTGTTTCCAATATATGTTTTTTTTAATAATTCTAATGTCTTTCCCATCAATTTGTAGATCTGCAAGCATATCTACCATGTTGACATGTCTAACTCTATCAAATGCCTTTGTGTTGTCAATAAAGTGTGTATATCCTTGTTTGCTTCTATAGCACGTTCAATAACTGTTCGCAGCATATACACAGCATTTACTGTACCATTTCCTTCTACAAACCCACATTGTTCTTCTCCTATTTCAGGTTGTATTTTCTTCCTTACTCTTTGCATGATAATTCGTAGCAAAATCTTTGTGATGTGACTCATTATACTAATTATTCTATGTTGATCACATTTCAAAGCTCCTGATTTCTTTGGGATTGCAATAAATACAGAGTTACATAATTCAGGAGGTATATCTCCGGTATCCTTTAATGTGTTCAGCAGTCTCGTGATTTGATCTATTCCATATTCTTCTAAAGCTTTAATCATTTCTGTTGTGATGTTATCTGCACCGGGGGTCTTGCCAGCTTTCATATGTTTAAGAACATTCCGAACCTCCACCTTCAAAATTGGCGGTCCTTCATTATTAAATCGAATATCGTACTGTTCATCTCTGTTATCGTCATAAAGGTGGTTCACATAATCTGACCATACATGTAGAATCTGATCTTTTTATTTTATGATTTTGCCATCTTTAGTTTTTAGACAGCCTGCTGATGAACTTGTTCTTTTATTAGTAAGTTCCTGAATTATTTTGTGCGCTGATTTGGTATTTTGACTGTTGTGTTGTTTTTCCATTTCTATGACAATTTTCTCAAGCCACGCTTCTTTTGCCTCCTTAAATAATACTCTGACTTGTCTGTGAATTTCTTCATATTCGGCAGGATTATTTTGGTTGAGTCTTCTTGTTTCCATTAGTTGTAAAATTTCTTCAGTCATCCATTTCTTACGACCCAACTTCTTTAATTTTGGAATAGTTGTTTCTGCAGCCAAACTGATTGAATTCTTCAATATTTCCCATTGATCATCCACATCTTGAAATAGGATCTCTAGATCAGACAATATGTCAAATCTGATTTGTACTTCAATGTCATTTCTCAATATACACAGATCATATTTAGTGTTTCCTGTTACATACTTGACTTTCTTTAACTTTACCCTCAATGTACCTGTAAGTAATCTGTCGTCACTATAGCAATCAGCACTGGGAACTGTTTTTGCAATTGTTAACGTATTTCGAAACCCTCTGCTAATCAGAATGTAATCAGTCTGGTTTCTAATCCTGCTATCAGGACTCCTCCATGTCCATAATCTTCTAGGGTGTTGTTTAAACCAAGTGTTTCCTACAATCATTTCCTGCTCTTTTGCCCATTCCACAAGCCTGTATCCTCTTTCGTTTCTCTCTCCCAAATCATGGTTTCCTACTGTGTATCCATCACCTTGATTTCCTATTTTTGCATTGAAGTCATCTATTATATTTACTTTTGAATTTTTACATTTCTTTAAAGCAGACTATGTCATTGTAAAATTTCCCCCACACTATCTTTACTGGATTCTCCTGTTGGTTCATATATTTGAATAACGTTTATGCTAAAAGGTCTGCCGCTTTATTTAACAAGTAGAACTCTGACACTTTCCAATATTATTGAACAGATTTTGATGTTTGCTGATCCAAGATAACTGCTACCCCTCTTTGTTGATCTTCTCCTCCAGAATAAATAATCTTAAAATCTTCATCTATCTTAATCTCTGCTCCTGTCCATCTCGTTTCGCACATCCCTAATATATTAATTTTCTCTTTTTCATTTCTTATTTGATGTTATCCAATTTTTCGTCGTCATTTAACTTCCTAACATTCCATATTGCTAATTTTAATGTCCCAGTCCTTGTCTTATGATGATCTGTAGTTAGGCTAATCATAATGAACTAGGTACTTTTAAAGAAGGTAGTTTGCAGTTGCTTTCCTTCCTAGCAGTGATCGTACTGGTCGGGTAACCGCAGCCATTGTCCCAATAAAGAGATCTTCTGCCTGCCGTCGCGAAATTTGAGACCATAACCAACAACTATCTGTCAGCTGCCCTCAAAATTTCATCCACCACCTGCCTTCCGTGGCTTCTTATGAATAACTTCCACAAATGAATACGAAATAACACCACACAATCCACAGGGAAACACAAAAACAGCGTCTCTAGAAGAATGAACCTTAAGTCGTCGCCATTTTTACCGGAAGTTATTCTTATCTACACAAAATTGGTTGGAGCCGCATAATTGCTAAAGCTTCTGTATATTTGAGTAACCGCTTATTGTTTGACGAATTCAATATAAAAACGCCGTTTCTTTGTTAAATTTACGACCGCAGTTTAGCAGTCTTTAAGATGTGTGTTTATTCGCAATATCTTACCATGCAAGCGTTTGGATTTATTGTTTATCTTCAAGATCTTTAAGAAGCGTGTGTAGTTGTTGTTTCTCTGCAGGATCTTAACATATATTAGTTAACGGATCTTAACATATATTAGTTAACGGATCTTAACATATATTAGTTACAGGATCTTAGCATATATTAGTTACAGGATCTTAGCATATATTAGTTACAGGATCTTAGCATATATTAGTTACAGGATCTTAGCATATATTAGTTACAGGATCTTAGCATATATTAGTTACAGGATCTTAGCATATAATAGTTACAGGATCTTAGCATATATTAGTTACAGGATCTTAGCATATATTAGTTACAGGATCTTAGCATATATTAGTTACAGGATCTTAGCATATATTAGTTACAGGATCTTAGCATATATTAGTTACAGGATCTTAGCATATATTAGTTACAGGATCTTAACATATATTAGTTACAGGATCTTAACATATATTAGTTACAGCATTTTAATATATATTAGTTACATGATCTTAATATATATTAAACACAAGATCTTAACATTAGAATGTGTATGGACTATGCTTGAGCTCAACATGAGCGAATGCTAAAAAATACCTATAATGATCAATATAGAAATTGAAGACATATGCTACAAGGCCAGTCAAATGGTTGGCCATGTCGTATTTTATTTATAATGTCGTCCCTGGGGTGAGGGGAATCAACATCGACATCCTTTTAACCCCATATCACTATCTTGAGGATCTTCTTGATTTCTGTCCACAAAACCCTGTCGGTCCCTGGATCCCTCTCTCTCTCTCTCTCTGTCTCTCTCTCTGTCTCTCTCTCTGTCTCTCTCTCTCTCTCTTTTTTTTTTTTTTACTACTGTACCAAGCCCCCTCTCATTCTTTTTCCCAAAACACGCTACACAGCACTGGCTCTAACAAAACAACAATTTAGTTTAATAGAGAAAAGTGTCATGTATGTGCAAAGTGTATGTGTAGAATGTCTGTCGTATAATCTAGTGTGTATGCAGAATCAGACCGAACAGCCAAGGAGCACAGTCTGCTTCATCATCGTACTGGCGACACCACAACACCATATCAGGGACAGAAAACCTCACCCAGATGATGTCTCTCAGGCCAAGTGTCGACTTCCTCAGATAGCTCGTGAATAATCAGGATGCTTGGTCCTCAATATTGGAAACAGTCCAATATTGATCCTCAATCTAATACACACAGTGTAACTACTCTGTTCATAAAAGTTCTGTGATCAGAGAATCCTAAAAATATTGTTACTGTCAGTTTGGAAAAAAACTAAATGTTAGTATTTCACTTTTTGTATGAATTCCCCAATGTTAACACACAATGTTACTGTTCCAGGTATTTATATCTACTAGTGTTCCTGGTACAGGTGTTATTTTCAGTGTCCTGAATTTAATGTGATGTAAACTATCACTTAATAAACATCTTTATATAATAATAGTTTCCTGCTCAGCAGAGGCCAGGTTCCTGCAGATCATCTGGGTTATGGGCCCAGTGCAAAAGCCTCTCAGTAAACTCTGCCTTCAATACTCGAGCCATGACTTTCTATGACTTTGTTGCTAGCTTCTTGGTAGAATAACGTGGAACAATCGAGTGGAACCATATAATTATTCCTGTTGTAGATGGAGACTATGAAATCACACACTGGATAGATGTCCGCCGATATACATCAACAATAGACGCTATAGTCTCTCTCTATAAACAACTAGGAATATTGCACACGTCCGTAGCGCTTCACAACTTTTGGTCGACTATTCCAAATTTGTTTACCTCAACTGGTTTAATACTGGGTCTGAGTGACGTCACAAAACTGTCTAGACACTAGGCCGTCTAGAATCTATTTTTTCTCTCCTATGTTTAGACTGGGTGGAAACAACCCGCCGTCTATTCCGCTTTCATCTGGGGACCTGTCCCGGCACTTCAAAAAGTCTTGCCGTCTGTAATCTAGAGAATTCTTGTCCCCACAACAAAAGATCTGGCCGCCTTACATCCAGACAGAGTGTCTCCAACCTCAAAGGATGGCTGCCGCCTTGCAGACGTATGGCGCTATAGTCCCTCCTCGATCAACAACATATTAAAGAAATGCCGATTGTTTGTAGACGTTTGGCGCGACTTTCTG
The DNA here is from genome assembly GCA_014155875.1 of Cepaea nemoralis. Lineage (NCBI taxonomy): Eukaryota > Metazoa > Mollusca > Gastropoda > Stylommatophora > Helicidae > Cepaea > Cepaea nemoralis. Next base: position 226,108 of record JACEFZ010002168.1, read on the forward strand.
TCATCGATCGACATCCAAGATTTATTGTGACAGGCCAGATGTCACCAATTGGTTCCCAAGCAGTTTCCTGCTATGGAAAATGGCCATCACATATTGTAGGAATAAATGCATGGAGAAATAGGTGGCCAGTCTTTTCCTCACTTAGGAGTCGACGAACTCAGGAGTCGAAACCTCGTCCGACCGTGTTCATGACATTCTCAGCGCAGTTCCCCATCGTCTTCGCTAACGCGCCCGCTATATCACCCCTGCTGGTATGTAAACATGTCAATATATACAACACGAAACTGGTTTAATGTACTGAGCGAATAGACTCCATCTCAGTGTCCTGACTATTCTGCTCTGTGATGACGGAGTTACGAATGAAATTCGTAAATGATGGGGGGGGGGGGGGGGGGAAATTAAAAACATTATTTAAAGTTCACATATAATGTTTATAAAAGGCACATTTAAACCAATTCCGTCATTATTCAGTCTTTGTTCGAGCGCTCTTTGTTTCTTGTAATCAATCGATGAGGTACTGAAGGGCTCCAATTGCCTTGATATCTTGTCTCCATAGCAGCAATGTCTTGGTAAAATCGTTCACCATACTCGTCACTGACAGCTCCAGTTTCACTTAAAGAAATCCCGATGAGAATCCAGAAAATGAATTTTCAAAGTCATGTTGCAGCCAAGTCTCATACTTCAGAAGGAGATTTTCTACAACTACAATATAATTATCAGATCTATTGTTTCCAAGAAAATTGTCCACTGCTGACAAAAATGCTAGCCATGCTGCTTGTTCCTTCCCATGCAACACGCAAAGAAACTCGTCAGCGTGAAGAAGTTTTCGAATTTGTGGACCAACAAATACTCGGTTTCTTAATTTAGCTTCACTATCTTGAATATTTTATAATGAGGTATTTGAAAGCCTCATCTGTTTTCTCCATTGCCTTGACAAAGTTTTTCATGAGACACAGATTAATATGCAAGGCTGGCAACAAAATCTTGCTAGAGTCGACAAGTGCCTGGTTCTCAACGTTCTTACTGCCAGGCTGCAATGACTACCTGATTGGCCAATGTCTTCTGATGCAATGGTCAATTCGTACATGGCTATCCCACTCACAGAGAAAGCAACAGTACTTGGTGTATCCACCCTGTAGTCTAATCAAAAGAGCGACCACTTTTACCGTAATTAAATAAACTAGTAGCATATATCTTGAAAACTAGACCCAATCAACATTTTTATGTCATTTTCGTTTTCAGCACACCAAAGTTAGTTAGGATTAGATATTTTCATATCCGTACATTTTGGTTGTTGACTAGTGTTATTTATTCAGTACAAATCCACAGCCTGATTCGTGGACAGCCTACTCGAAATAGAGACTGATGCCGTATCTCCAACCCTCACAGCTGCCTAACGCCAAAAACAACTGACTTACAAATGTATTAATTCTGTTTAAAAGAACTCTGTGAGCTATGCCTAGTCCAGCGAAAGAAAACAACGTAAGTTAAACAACGTGAGATAAACATCGTTTAATTAAACAACGTGAGATAAACAACGTAATTGGCTTTCTCAACAAAGAGAGATAATGAAGGGAGGAGTTAAAACATATGGACATGGCAGCAAGAATGTCGATGATGACCAAATAAAGGGATTAAAAAGGCAAGAGAAGAAGAAGAAGAAGAAGAAGAACAACAACAACAACAACAACAACTACTACTACTACTACTACTACTACTACTACTACTACTACTACTACTACTACTACTACTACTACTACTACTACTACTACTACTACAGAAACAACAAGGGGAGGCAGGAGGGGGAGAGAAAGACAAAAAAGAATTAAGGAAGGAGGTGGAAGTAGCAGCAACAACAACAACACACCGAGAGCAACAATAAACCACAACATGGAGAAAAAGGAAACACTCACATAGCTGTGGAGAATAGACGCACAACTGCATCGCAGTGTCAGCCGGATGAGTTATTTACGTGTGTGTGTGTGTGTGTGCGTGTGTGTGCACAAACACGGGCGCCGACTGTCTGTGATGTTGTACACAAATAATTATACTTTGTGTGTGTGTGTGTGTGTGTGTGTGTGTGTGTGTGTGTGTGTGTATGTATGTCGCTTACCGCTCTGTTCTTTTTCTACAGTTCTTTACACATATTATTTGGAGACAGATACAGAGCTATACAGACAAATCAATCAACCGACAGACAAATAGACATAGATATAGAAAGAGAAACATATGTATAAACGAACGAATAGATAGATACTCATTGGGGCGGACAGACAGACAGACAGACAGACAGACAGACAGACAGACAGACAGACAGACAGACAGACAGACAGACAGACAGACAGACAGACAGACAGACAGACAGACAGACAGACAGACAGACAGACAGATAATTATGTAGTGAGTAGGTAAGTCCCTGGGTAGGTTAGTAAAATTGTGAGAAAGTAAGCCGCTGGCATCACATTAGTTAAGTGCGTAGATAGATGAGTGAGTAGACACACAGACAGACACATGCACAGATCAAGACATTGAGACCGCTGAAATATTCTGCCGTTGGTTTGATCTACTCACCTCATCAATTACAGAATGCGTGCTCTCAAGGTTCAGGCATTTCTCTGATGAAATGAATTCAGGGGTCATATTTTTACTTCTCAGAGAATTTACCTTTCACTCTCAGAATTTTAGAAGATACATTCTTGTTTTATTTTCTTCGCTGGCATGGAATGATTTATTTCACGTATACATTGAAAGAATGTAGGTAAATACACATGTATTGTTTCTCGCTCATAGCAGTAGAAGAAAGAATTAGAGACTAGAGGAGCAACAGGTTTGTTTATTAAACCAGCTTAGGTGGAAGTGACATGTTCGAATCTCGGGTCGGTAACTATAGCTTTCAATGTTGATGTTGTTGTCTAGTGCGTCATCTAATGCCTGCTTCTTTCCTTTACTTCTGTGAGCGGCAAACAGTACATGCGTGTTTATTTATGAACTGTCTTAATGGCCGCAAAGGGTTGTAATCAATCAGTCAAAGGGTTGTAATCAGTCAGTCAAAGGGTTGTAATCAATCAGTCAAAGGGTTGTAATCAATAAGTCAAAGGGTTGTAATCAATCAGTCAAAGGGTTGTAATCAATCAGTCAAAGGGTTGTACTCAATCAGTCAAAGGGTTGTAATCAATCAGTCAAAGCGTTGTAATCAATCAGTCAAAGGCTTGTAATCAATCAGTCAAACGGTTGTAATCAATCAGTCAAAGGTTTGTAATCAATCAGTCAAGCGCCGTTTTCACAATAAAGATTGGCTATAATGGATCTCCAACACTGTCTCTCGCCCTGACTTCACATTCTGTCAGTTTGCTGTTAGTCCATCTCTTGATGTTATCTTCCCACTTTTATCGTTGTCTACCTCTTGCTCGCTTGTCTTCAACCTTACCATCCAGTATAAATGGTAGAACTGTGAATAGAGAAAGCAGACTGAAGCACCTGGAAATCACTTTTGATAGAAGCCTGTCCGTTAGGGATCATGTTATAGTGGTGGTTACAAAATGTCAAAAGGGGCTCAATGCACCGAAGAGTATGGCAGCAAAGAACATGGGGCAGAAGATTCTATTAACACTTTTTCAGTACTTGATCATTTCAGTGATAGAGTATGGATTGGGAATGCTCACTGTCTCAAGATTAGTTAGTGAAACTAGAGCGCATACACATTGAAGCTATGAGGGTGATTCTTGGATGTACAAGGGACATCCCAATTGTGTCTATTGTTACATCCTGGCGTTCCGACCATTGCGGATAGACACAAGGTGTTGCAGGCAACTTCATACCTCAAGGTAGCTGAGAATATGAAACACCTGCATGAACCCCTGGATGCAGTCAAGGGCTACAGGCTGCTAAGAGGAAGATCATGGATGGCTCAGGCAGAAGATACCATCAGGGAAGTTTGCACACTTGAGAAGATTGGCAAAGGCAAGGAATGGGTCAGAGTGCCGAATAGAAATTCAGACTTGTGTGGGATTATAATCAGATTGAGCTGTGAGTGTAGAGAATGGTCAGCGGGCGCCACGGAAGTAGAAATCAGCAATTAATTCATGACTTTCCATGCGATGTGATTATCTATACTGATGGCTCTGTGTTAATAGGCAAGGAGGTGCCTGGGGATTCATAGCAAAAGAAAATGGAAAACGGCTAGTAAAGAAGAGTTTGGCATATGACACCACAACCTCAATTCTGAGAATTTAGATGGAGGCGGCTACTGCATCTTCCCACTGGTTGTAGAACAAACTGTACACGCATGTGGTGATTGTAACTGATTCACAAAGCATGCTGGCAGAGGTGAAGACTGGCCTGCTTCGTGCAGAATGGCTTGCTGTCGTCACTCAGAGGTAAAGCAAGACGGACATATAATCAGATTGATTGATTGATTGATTGATCTAGGAACCGACATCACAGCATTCGGGACATTCCCATAAGCGCTCCGTCCCCATCCTCAGCAACCAGCGAAGAGTTCCAACACTAATAGTTCCAGTAGCAATCTGATTATATGTCCGTCTCGCCTTTCCTCTGAGAGTCGAGCGTCGGCCAGATCCCCTCGTCACTCCTCGCTGCCTCATTCTAACCAGACTATGGTGATCCATTTGCTCCTCCGAGGTGTACACATGCTCCCACAAGGCCGCAACCACATCTGCCTTGTCATGCATCAATACTCCACCAAGTTCTGCCGAGCCAGCCAATCTGTCCGCCTGTTCATTCCCCAGCACACCGGCATGCCCAGGAAAAAAAGATCCAGGTGATGCTTGCTACCCGTGACCTCCAAAGCGAAGCAAGCCACTCTGCACGAAGCTTGCCTGTTCTCACCTTTCTCAGCATGCTTTCTGAGTCAGTTACAATCACAATATGTGTATGTATCGTGTTTTCTATCCAGCGGAAAGCTGCACTGACCGCCTCCACCTCCATTCTTAAGCTAGATGTAGTGTCATCATACGCCAGGCTCTCCTGCACCAAACGCCGACCATTAGTTTTGGCCAAGAACCCCCAAGCACTTCTCCTACCTCTCAACACCGACCCATCCGTGTAGATAATCACATCACACGGGCGAGAATTTTCCTGAATTAATTGCTGAATTTCCACTTCCGTGGCCCCTGCTGGCCACTCCCTGCACTCCCGGCTCAATGTGATTATAACTCTGCACAAGTCTGACTGCACGGCTGGCACTCTGACCCACTCCTCTCCTCGCCTAATGTTCTCCAAGGGGCACACCTGTCTGATCGTATCCTCCGCCTGAGCCATCCATGATATATAATCAGATTACAACGGGCACCATTAGTATTGGAACTCTTCGCTGGCTTTTGAAGATGAGGACTTAACGCTTATGGTAATGCCCCGAGTGCAGTGATTTCGGGTTTTGACTCAACTCAAACAACTCAACCAACCAGTATGGTTTGTATAAGAGTCTTATGACTTTTAACGTGGCCGAAATATTTCACTTGTCTCTATGTTATTTATGTCATCAATTCTCTTTTCATTCCCAATTTTTCTTGAACCTCTGTATTTGATTGTTTTTAACCCCCATGAAATACGACATATTCTTTTGAATATCCACATCTCGGAGCGTCTATTCGACTTTCTAATTGCTTGTTCAATATCTAGGCTTCCGCGCCATACAGAAGCGTTGATTATAAGTAGCATTTGACAATTCTCATTTTTAATGCGTTGTTAATCACAGGTTATAATATAAACACCCTACGCTATGCAGATGAGACGGTATTGGTGACGGATAATGCAAAAGATCTACAACAATTGTTTGACATTGTAGTAACAGAGCGTGCAAAGAAAGGACTCTCCTTGAATATCAGGAAAACAGTAATAGTTATGATATCAAAGAAAAATGTGATACCAAAATGTGAAATGAAAATAGAGGGGACAATTCTTAACCAATTGGATAATTATAAATATATAGTGGCATTTATAACATCAGATGGAAGGTGCACAACAGAGATTAAGAACAGACTTGGGCAAACAAAGCTGCATTACAGAAAAAAACGAAATGTATCTTATGCAATAAGTAACTATCATTGAATGTAAGAAAGAGTGCTGAAATGATATATATGCTGTATGGCAATGAATCTTGGAATGTAAATGAACAAATTGGGAAGAACTTGGAAGCAACAGAGATGTGGTTTCTGAGACGAATGTTGCGAATTCATTGGACTGTCAGAGTAACTAACAACGAATGCCTGAAAGGGGCTAATGAAACTAGAACATTACATACAACAATAAGAACGAGACAAACAGCTTTCGTTGGTCATGTGATGAGAAGAGAGGCATAGGGGAACATCGCGACAACTGGAAAGATCGAGGTGAAGAGAGTCAGAGGCAGAGGCCGACCAAGAGAAATGATGCTGGGTGGATTGAGACGGTGGCATGGAGGAATATCATCAGCAGAGTTGATCCGGAACACCAAAGACCGAGATCTGTGGAGAGACATTATCGACTTCGCCAGCTGACAGGGCACTTGATGATGATGATTTTAATCCTTCTAGGTGTTAGTACTGATTTCATAATGTTGAAAACATTTTTTGGCCATTCCTATTGTCTTTTTTTTAAATTTCTGTTTCACTTCTGCCACCATCAACTTCTCGGTTACAATAAGAGAAGCTTGTTACTTGGTTTAGTATCTCCTCGTTTACTGTGATGTTCATTGATGATCTCTCCTTTCCATTGCTAATATCATACGAGTAGTTTTCGTTTTGGGATGATAATTAATATCTCAGCCACATTCTGCACATTTCCCGTTTACTTGTTTCAGCTGTGTTTGTAACTATTGCTCTGTTTCTGCTAGTAACACTATGTGTAATACAAGAAGGCCCCGTTATACGTCGCTTCGGTTTACGTCTATTCGCTAAAACGTCGTTTCACAATGGGACATAACTTCACTTTACGTTGCTACGTCCCGCTATAACGTCGTCACCTGTGTTGCTATGCTGCGTTAACGTCGACATTTTACATTTTGTGCAGTGCGTTGTTTTTTTTCCAGGATTTTATCGTGTAGTCGCCCATAATTATGAGTTCAAAGTGCACTGTAAGTGCTGATATTGTGTCTGGTTGTAAGAGAACCAGGAAAAGTGTTACTCTTGAGGTAAAGTTAGATGTGTTACGTCGTTTTTAGGCTATTGATATCGGTAAAGTCCATGGTTTACCTCCAACCACGCTAAGGACAATTCATGTAGGTGCTGACAAAATCAAAGAGGGTGCTATAAACGTAATCCCTTTGAGTGCTTCCAAGATCACTCGTACCATAAGTACTCTTATGGAGAATATGGAAGCACTATTGGCCGTCTGGATTGAAGACCAGAACCAACGGAATATGCCTGTGAGTGAGATGGTTATCCAAAAGAAAGCAAAATCTCTCTATGAAGATCTAGCTAAGAAAGCGGGTGAAAGCAGTACTAGTAATGCTGATAGTTTTGGAGCGAGTCTTGTAACACTATATATATATATATATATATATATATATATATATATATATATATATATATATATATATATATATATATATATATATATATATATATATTGTCGCGAGATTGCCATGAGTTAAACAGATAAATTTACCGACGTTTGCTGGGCGTATATTTTCTGGGCCCACAACAGTCGTACTAACAGAGTAAACACAGCTGCACAGGTTACATCAGGTCAGCCCATATACACATTTGGTGGTGAGTGAAAAGGAATGGATACACCGCGTTGGCAGTTTGTAAACATTTAGAATTACATAGCCTTGCCCGGCGCAGTAGATGGAACAGCCCTGTCTGTCACTTATACTGCCGGACATCAGACGGAAATGGCTGCTGGGATTGTCACCACTGAACAGAAGATTGACAGTTTGTCAACAGTCAGAGACAAACCGGAATTGGCAGCGAGAGACAGGAAAACAGTGCATCTGTCAATTCTTGGTTTCCGGCACATCGAGAAGTTGACGGGGTTATTTGCAACTCTTTGTGGGAGTATACAGAAATTCGCTGGCTTGTTTTGAGAATCTAAACAATTACTGACAACTCTGACAGGACTAAAGCCAGGAAAATAGTTCTTGACTGGGGTAGTTTGCCATATAAACTCGAGTTGGGACCAGCTAGGGAGGACTTGAAATTATGCTTTAGTCAGAGTGCCAGGGCACGGCAGCGCCTAGTGGAAATAATATCTACCGTGTGTTAATTAGGGACTTAATTTTACACGTGCCTATAATGGCAGATGTAGATATGATTGATAGGACTGCAGGAGTGCCATTTAAGGTATAACCTATTATAATATATTCGTTATAATTACTTTAGGCAGTAGCCTTGTTAAACTATAGTGTGATGATTAGCACTGTTAGTGGAAACTAGCTAGAGTAGGGAAGTGATACTTGGCTCTGTTAGCTAGAATAGATTAGTGAAGTGTTGATAAGCTTTACTAGTTGAGTAATGAAGGATAATTGGGATCTTCCCGTAGGTGTCCCTGGTGGGCGGGGTTCCGCATTCTGTTTGCTGATTTTTTCTTTGTCATAGCCTGATTCGACTCTAGGTGGGTAGCTAATCTGCTCTATGACTAAGTCTAGTTAGCTAAAGATCATTAAGCAAGGCGATAGGCTTACACTCAGCCGAAAGGATCAGTGACTAGTACTATCACCAGATGTGTTGTTTCTATCCTAGGTTCCCTACCAGATCCAAGGAAACTCAACAAGTTTTGGGAAAGACTTAAAAAACCCATTCTGAAGAACACCAGTTCAAGAGTCAATAACGTTGCATACAGAAAGCAACTAAAAGCTAAAAGGACGTTGATTCACCACACATAGTGATGATTACAGATGCACCATACAGCATCAGACAGTAGTAACTACCGGAGAACAATCTAATAGTTACCTAGTGTTATATAATCTCGTGTAATAGGACACTAGACATGCTAAGTGAGGCTAGATAGACACGAGGGAGGATCAATCACAGTAACAATTAACTTTAGTAACTGGGTAAACACTAGAGAAGACTTGTGCAGTTGTCTTAGGAACATTAGGAACGGACATTGTGTAGAGTGCAACCGGTCCCTGATTAACTCTTAATACCACCGGTGTCTATTTCGGATGTTCATGAAATTGGATTACCAGAGGTCTACAGAGGCAAAGCATTATCCGGCAAGATGGTTCCGGCAACGGGTGAGACGTACTTGTTCTGACGTAACGTGCTGTGGTCTATCTTTGCTGTGATCAGCTGACTGAGTTGATGTCTGAGAGACAGAGTCTACACACTTTATAGAACACGTCACACATTTTCTTCGCATACACGTCTCATACACGTTACACTTTTATTTTAATAAATTAATCTTTATTAATTTCTAGAAGTAAGAGTTGTTGAGTATGTTGCGTTGGGGAAGTATGAGAAGGGGGCATAGTACGACAGTGTGAGAGTGATAGGAAAAGGTGTCCATAGGCTGATGGAGTGTGTTGGACGGAAGCTGGTGGATTCTCCAGAATATTGAGGGGGGAAAAAAATCATATTATAATGTGGGTGTCGGATCTCCTCACTCCAGGGACGACACTTTAAAGGAGGACACGACATATATATATATATGTAAGTACTGTGTAAGAAAGTAAACAGACAACACCATGTCACTATGTAAGAAGTAAACAGACAGCACTATCACACATCTTCTTCAAGACAGCAAACATTTTAAAAGTACAGGTCTGGCTAGAGGAACATGTATAGTTGACGTTCAGGACATGCTATCTTTCCGTTTTACTATGTCGGTTATAAGTGTCAAACATTACCAACGTTACGAAAGCAGTGGCAAACTTCTGAACGTAAACTTGCAAAGACAACAACGGCATAAAATGCTGGTGTTGACTGCAAACGTCCTGTAAAGGATGTGCAACTAACTTTTAAATTACAACAAAGAATGTATGTTGTACAATTTTTGTTGACATATTGTGATCCTGGCTGTCTGTTATAAGTGTCAATCATACAACACATAATTTATTGTGTACAAGTTTTGTTGACATATTGCGATTGTGGTTGTCTGTTTATAAGTATCAAACGTTACAACAAAGAACGTATTTTGTAGTTTTTGTTGACATATTGTGATCGTTTACCGCCAGACGAGAGATTACTGCAACCGTTTCAAGAAAGTATTATTCACTGCGATGAATGAATCATATTTGTGTATCACGTGTGCGTTACTTAATTTAGAGATTGGCTGTCCCATTTCCACGGTCTGCTAGATGTAAACAAAGTTTGCTCTAAAGAAATAGCCACTTGTCCGTTTATCATTGCGTTCAAGTGTAGATATTTTCATTGCAAAGGAAATCGGTAACTGTAGCATCTGAAACAGCGGTTCTCAGGAGATGACGAACGAGCTCTGTTAGGATCTTATCTCACCTCATCGTTTCCTCTGCGGTGTCGAGGTGAAGCATAAACAGTGAGAGGGTGCCCGTTTATGGGCTTCATGTATCGAGATTCCAATGGACTGTTATTCCCTTTGTCCATCGTTTACATGGTCGGGCTCTTCTTCTGGTTCCATATGGTCTGTAAATTATTGCTTGTTGTCGCAATTTTTAGGATCAAATTATTCAAATGGACTATAAGTGTTGCAAGCTGGGCGAGTCCACTGGGGTCCACTATCTTCTCCCTAGACCCATGACAAGATAGATTAAGATGTTCTAGGAGTGACATAGTTATTGATGGTGATGTTTTGAAAAGGTATCACTCAATGAGGTGTCGTCTCCACAAAGAAGGTTGGCATGGCAAAACTGATAGTAAAGAAAATCTACATACGGGTTGGTAGAGTCCGCCGCCTTGGATGCAATCTGTCTCCGTGAGGCACACAATATTTGAATTTCTCAGGAAAGCAATTGGAGAACCCTTTGAGGCCACTAAGACAGTCCATAAATAAACACACATAGTATTGTTTGGCACTCATAGAAGGAGAAGAAGAAGGTAGAGTTTAGAGGACGCACTAGACAACATACCAGTTGAAAGCTATAGTTACCGACCGGGATTTGAATCTGTCACCTCCAAATGACGACAGCACCTCGCTGCAGGAACAAGTGTGCTTCGACGCATGACCAACTAGACACTCAAAAAAAAAATGTCTTCATTAGCCAGGTCTATCATAGACATGAACCTACAACTATGGAATACGGACAGAATTTGTATAAAACCATTGAGATAGCACCATAGGTCTCATAAATGTATATTAAACAAGCATGGGTCAAATAACAATCACACAAACACATTGTACCTTAATGTTGTGTTCAGTATATTCAGAAACATTTAAAAAAGAGAAATAATTGGTCGGTTCCAATGCTGTACACGTTTTACACAGGAAATCAGAATACATTATTTGAATACACGCCAACGTCGGATACCACAGACCTTGAGGTGCATTAGGCGCCATGCACTCTTCGAAAGAGTTATGAAGGAAAAGAATTGTATGCTCATCCAAATATTCGCCTGTTCCATGGGCGAATAATGCGAGAACCGCTGGTGTAAATATTCACCGGAGACACACTTCCACCCATAACTTACCAGACATAGTTGTCAGTGACAGTTTCATGACCAGACAGCTTTGACAAACGCGAAAGAGCTGTTGAAACTGTCACCATTGCTCTCTTTTCACGGCCAACCATGCAAAACAGTAAACCATTCTTCGTCTGAAATCTCCCAGTGTTGGCTTCACTTCTATGTGTTCTGCTTGTTTAGACGGCACCATACTGCTAGTGTTTTTATGTTTTGCCCGTCGTATCTGTAACCTTTACACCGCGACCGACCTTGGGTCTGGCAGACATGACAGTCTAGTCCAGTGTTTCCCAACGTGGGGCCCACGCCCCACAGGGGGGCAATTCGATTGTTAAGGGGGGCAATTCGAAAATGGAAGAAATCGGCTGGATATAACAAAACGGGGAGACTCGAGACTGCAGTTAACTAAATTGGAACCTGACATAAAATCTCTTTGCAGCAAGCATCAAGCGCAAGCATCTTACTAAATTTACATAATAAATAATTACTAATAATTAAAATAATATAGAAAAATCTTTCATTAAAATTGTTTTGAACTTGAATTTCAGTTCTCCATTATATGTTTTGAAAATTTACTTACTGTGTTTGCTCAATAATTTCCTAGTGATTTCTTCCTAAAACCTATAATTCAAGTTTCTTTAGTGAACATTTCGATTTTTGAATATTAAGGGGGGAATAAGAATTTTAGAAAGGCTTTGGTGGGGCATAGCACACAAAAGGTTGGGAAACACTGGTCTAGTCTCTAGGGCCTAGGGGCATCGTTTGACACTGGCTGTTAATGTCCATGCAAATGTAATTTCACAACAAATAATTCGACTGGAGTACCGTACATTTACAAGGTTACGCATTCTTGTTTGGCCAGTTCGCTTACTTCTTCGTTTTTCTTTAAAAAGCATTTATGAACATTGTCTGGTATTTATTTTGTAAAGCTGGGCCGGCCACAAATAGCTGGCTATTCGATGCGGCAGATAACAAACGGTTTTCACATAGGGGAGTGAACTTGCGGTCTATTGCGTAGGCACGGTTGTTATTATTACTCTCTCTCTCTCTCTCTCTCTCTCTCTCTCTCTCTCTCTCTCTCTCTCTCTCTCTCTCTCTCTCTCTCTCTCTCTCTCTCTGTCTCTCTCTCTCTCTCTCTCTACACACACACACACACAAGCGCACCGCGCACAGAGGCACACATACACACACACACACACACACACACACACATTGTGTTGTCCTGCTTTCATACTTGTTTTTCACGCTTACTCGGCCTTTATCAGGAATTTGTTTCGACTTGTGCCGCGTGTAACAGGTTATACAATAATAATACGTACAAATTGCCAGCACATTAATGTAAATTACGTGATGAATTAATCCATGGTTAGTTAATGCAAACAATCACACTGCTAGGTGCTTCAGTTGACAACACTGTCGTGTGTTATCTAATGCCTAAAGTACCTTGTCGTGTAGGACAAAGAGGTCTTAGGCCTCAGGAATTAAGGCCGCCTGGTTGGTGCAGTCGCCGCGACATGTGCAATACACAAGTTGCAATACACTGCAAACATCTTTGACATTGGCGGTTTAAGCTGCTATACACTTAAAATATGTGATTATTGGAGCACTTCAAGTAGCTTGACACTGTGAGAGGTGTTTTCACACGAGTGCTCCAAGCACCGTGAAGGGTGTCATCACACTAACTGTTCAAGCAACTGGATATTGTGAAAAGTGTCATCGAACGACCGGCCCAAGCATCTAGGCGCCTGTAAACGGTCTTATCACAAGAACGCGCCAAGCAACTAGACACTATAAAGGTGTCATCACACTGCCACTTCCAGCATCGTTACACTGCAACGTGTCATCGAACGAGCTCCATATGCAGCTAAACACTGTAAATGTGTCATCGCACTGCCCATTCAAATACTTTAGACAAAGCAAACGTATACAGGGAGACTTCAAGCACTTTAGACACTGAAAAAGTGTCATCACACTAGGACTTCAAGGACTTTAGATAGACACTGAAAACGTGTCATCACACTGAGGCTTCAAGCACTTTAGACACTGAAAACGTGTCATCACACTAGGACTTCAAGCACTTTAGACATTGGAAACGTGTCATCACACAGAAACTTCAAGCATTTTAGACACTGGAAACGTGTCATCACACAGAAGCTTCAAGCACTTTAGACACTGAAAAAGTGTCATCACACTAGGACTTCAAGAACTTTAGATATACACTGAAAACGTGTCATCACACAGAAGCTTCAAGCACTTTAGACACTGAAAACGTGTCATCACACTAGGACTTCAAGCACTTTAGACACTGGAAACGTGTCATCACACTAGGACTTCAAGCACTTTAGACACTCACTGAAAAGGTGTCATGGCACGAGCGCTTCCTGCAGTTAAGCATCGCAAACATAGCAAGCTGAACTTTGTCGCTGAAGTGATCCTGGCTTTCTATAAAAATACGTGGACACCATTATCTCCTATGGACAACAATCCCGTTCAAATTAATATCCGAAATGTGACTGATTCGGCCACGGGATTATTAATCTGAGGCTGGGATGGGTCCTAATTATAACGTCTCTTATGGGGTTGAAACGGGTAGGGGTAATGGGAAAATGACCACGACACTTTGGGGTATTCCGTGATTGAATACTTGTTATTTGCATGTTCTATACCAGTATACGAGGGCGAGTCAATAAGTAAGTTACACAGTTCTGTGGGGTGGCAGGTAAATGTAATTGGTGTTTTCTACCCGTGTCATTAGGTGACAGCAACATCGAACTCTATATTCCCGTTCGTCAGGTGGCTCTAGGTGTCTAATGCTCATGCGCAGCGCATATACAAAATAGCGACTGTATTTGCGGAGTGTACAATCAAAGAGCAATGTGCTGTTGTGCGGTTTTTTTTAATGGGCAAAAGGACTGCCTGCGAAGGACATTCATAAGGAAATGCTTCCTGTTTATGCTTACAAATGTTTGTCCCGTAAAGCGGTGCATATCTGGGTAGAAAAATTTTCTCAAGGACGCTCTAAAATTGTTGATGAAATCCGATCTGGTCGTCCTGTTGAGATTGCAACAGAAGCATCCGTGCAGCGGGTGGAGGAGATAATTAGAGATGACAGGCGAGTAACGATAAACTGTAGAATCTGTAATAGAGTGATCACATGGTTCAACATACAGCATAATGATTGATCGATTGAGATTTAAGAAAGTGTGCTCAAGGTGGGTACCAAGACAATGCCAGATCACATACGGCTCGATTAACTCAGGAGAAAATTAACCAACTAAGGTGGGGAGTTCTGGAACATTGTCGTGTCCTCCTTTACAGTGTCGTCCCTGGAGTGAAGAGAGTCGACACCCACATTATAATATTTTTTTTTTCCTCTCAATATTCTGGAGAATCCACCAGCTTCCGTCCAACACACTCCATCAGCCTATGGACACCTTTTCCTATCACTCTCTCACTGTCGTACTATGCCCCCTCTCATACTTCCCCAACGCAACATACTCAACAAATCTTGCTTCTAAAAATTAATAAAGATAATTTATTAAAAGAAAAGTGTAACGTATATGAGACGTGTATGCGAAGAAAAAGTGTGTCGTGTATTATAACATAAATGTATGTGTCAGCCTTCAAAGTTCAGGATCATAGTGTACACATCATGGCAAGGATCACACGACATCATTCAAGTCAGTACGAAAAACCTCACCGAAGTCGTATCCTTCTCTCCAGACATGTCCTCCTCCAGGAACTCTGATGACCATGAGATCTGAATCTCATGTAAATATAATCCGTGGAAAATACTAGTATATTTCCTAACGCAACTGTTCCTAATAGTTTATAGAAACTCCGGCTTCATAATTCCGGCGCAGTGAAAACAAACATGGAACACTGTCCTACTAACAAGTCTTTTTGTCTCTTGATAAATGTTCACTAGTTCTCACTATTAAACAGTTAATGTATCTAGAATAAAATGGCTTGCTTTATTCACTAGATATAGTCTGAAAGTTCTGAGTTCCTTGATACGTGGAACAACTACACTTCAATGTTTGGTTTCATCTACTGTGAACATCAGTCCCTACTGATCTAGTTCCACATGGGCTGAACCTCCATCACTTCAGGTGTGTTAACGATTGGTATTCACTCATGTAGGATACATATACCATTAGACTCCACCGAGCAATGTGTCTTAACTTCTTCCATTGCGAAAGTTGCTGGCCCATCTCTCCACATCATAATTTATCCGGGATCGGATGTTACATTGGGTCCGGGTTCTTCATTCCAACCCGAGGAACCTGTAAAATAAATCATACAACTGGTGATAGCCTCCCCGTCACTGATCTCTATTAGATGATCGTGGGCCATCGGCCTCACTCAGAAAATATAATGAACCCATCAGGGCCATATGAACTGACCACATCGGTTATCATCAGGCCAAGACAAAAAATATCAGCAAACAGAATGCGGAACCCCGACCACCAGGGACACCTACGGGAAAATCCCAATTATCCCTCATTACTCAATTCTCAACTAGTAAAGCTTATCAACACTTCACTAATCTATTTTCAACTAACAGAGCCAAGTATCACTTCCCTACTCTAGTTAGTTTCCACTAACAGTGCTAATCATCACACTATAGTTTAACAAGGCCACAGTCTATATTAATTAGAACTAATATTATAATAGGTTATACCTTAAATGGCACTACTGCAGTCCTATCAATCATATCTACATCTGCCATTATAGGCACGTGTAAAATTAAGTCACTAATTAACACACGGTAGATATTATTTCCACTAAGCACTGCAGTGCCCTGGCACTCCGACTAGAGCATTTTCAAGTCCCCCTAGTTGGTCCCAACTCGGGTTTATATGGCAAACTACCAAAGTTGGCCACGTGACGTTATCCTTTATGCCCCCACACAGGTGGCACATTGGCAGATCATCCCCTGTCAGGGATCCATCCCCCCTCTGGCTCCCTCCATGTTAGATCTGTCATCACTGGTTGTGATTCCCAAAACAAGCCAGCGAGTTACTGTCGAGTTCCAACAAAGAGTTTTTCTCAACAAGCTGTCAGTAGCAATCTGCCCCTCTGAGTGATGTCCGGAAACTATATGACATATGGACTGTTTACTTCCGTGCTGAGTACTTCCGTTTTCCATCCGACTTGTCAAAACGATGTATGATTCAGCGCACTCACTTCCTCTTTACATCTGCCCCTGTGATCTCACGGCTTCCATCTGCATTCAAATGTTGACAAACTTGTCAAGGCGATGCCGGGACCTGTCACCATCAACACCGAATGTTCCAAATCCGTTAGAGATATACACGTGCAGCGACAAATATTGTCCTGGGATTTTGACAACCCATTTGTTTTCTCTGTTAGTAAAAATAGTTGTCGCTGGCAGATAGTCCTTTCAATCAAAAAATCCTCTATAATAATCAACCGGTTAAACACACGGTTTTATTTTGTGACATAGGCCCCCTCCTAAGAGAGTAGTCCATCTCACTCTTCTCCACCGTGAGTTTAATCCAGATGATTCATTCTTCTTCTTCAGGAGCTGGGTGTCTTGACAAGAAATCCGCTCCAACATTTTCCTTCCCAGGAATGTACTCCTACTGTGAAATTATAAGGTTGAAGTAACAACGACCACCGCATCAAACGGGCGTTGAGCTTCTGAGAAGTAGCCAGGAACATCAGGGGCTGATGATCCGACTGGACCCGAAACTTAACTCCATACAAATATGGCTGAAATTTTTGCACTGCCCATACAAGAGACAAGCACTCTCTCTCGACGGTTGAATAATTCCTCTCCGCCTGTAGAAGTTTCTTACTTGCGTATGCCACAGGTTTCAAAACCGAAGCATCGTCTTTTCCTTCCTGTAACAAAGCGGCTCCAATTCCAATCGCACTCGCATCTGTTCTCAACACAAATTGTTTGGAAAGGTCAGGGAGCTGTAATACAGGTTTGCTGACCAAGGCCTCCTTTAACTGACTATAGGCATTCTCACATTCTGGTGTCCAAATGATTTGATCCGGGAATCCCTTTTTCAAGGTTTCCGTCAACGGAGCTCCCAATTCAGTGAAATGTGGGATAAATTTGTGGTAGAACCCACACAACGAGAGAAAAGATCGCACATCCTTCTTCGTTTTTGGCCTTGGTGCATTTCTGATTTTCTCCAGGTTCTTCTCTTCTGGAACAATGTGTCCTGGAGTGATGGTGTGACCTAGAAATTCCAGAGTCTGGTAACCAATCATGCACTTGGTTGGACGAGCAGTAAGCCCTGCTTCCTTGAGCCTATTAAACACTCTCTCCAAGGATTGTAAGTGGTCATCCAAGCTGTCACTGGAAATCAGAATATCATCCATGAATGAGATGATGGATGGATCCTGTAACGGATCTAGTAAAGTCCTCATCATGCGTGTAAACACACTAGGTGCATTGCTGAGTCCAAAGGGCATGACCTTGAATTCGTAGTGTCCACTGGGTGTACTGAAAGCTAACAGTGGTCGAATCTCCGGTTTGACTGGTATCTGATAGTACCCCCGACTCAGATCCACCTTTGAAAAGTACCGAGCCTTATGGAGCCTAGCGAATAACTGAGTTGGATTCGGCAAAGGTTCCACCTGAAATTGTGTAGTGACTGTTCAGAAGTCGGTAGTCTATACACAACCGGTGTTCTCCACTTGGTTTGCCGTAACAAAACTACCCCCGCATTGTATGGGGATGTGGATGGTGCAATCACGTCATCCTCCAGCAGTTTCTGTATTTCCTCCTCCAGGGCCTTTTCTTTAGAGAATGGCACTGGGTAAACCTTCTGACGAACCGGCTCCTGTGTGGTCAAAGTCATCTCGAACTCCACCAACCTCGTTCGTCCTGGTTTATCAGTCAGTATCTCCTTATGAGACTTGAGAACCTGGGTTATCCTTTCCCTCTCCTGTGAGGTCAGATCAGGGTTCACTTGTACATCCCTATAGGTTTCCTGGTGTTACCAAGGGATATTCCCTGCCCTCGCTGGTTCCCACTTCTGTCTCCACTGCAACTGCCATTGCCATGAGGTGAGCTGCCTTGTCTCCGGGTCTCTCTTCGTATTTCCGCAAGAGATTGATATGGAAAATCTTCGACTTTCCCCGGATCCGGATCTGATAGTTGGTTCTGGATATTACCCTTTCCACGGGAAATGGTCCTTGCCAACCTATCTCCAGTTTGTTGTTTCCCGTTGGGAGTAGCAACAAGACTTTATCTCCCACCTCTAGAGATCTTTCTTTAGACCTACGGTTGTAGTAAGCCGCATGTCTTTTCCTGGCCTTTTTCAAGTTTTGATTTGCCAGAGTCCATCCCTTGTGGAGTTTTTCTTTCAGTTCCTCCACGTATTGATAGGATGAGATCACTTCTTCTGACGTCCCCTCTTCAGTCCAACTCCTCAACATGGCTTCCAACGGTCCTTTGATTGGACGACCAAACAGCAACGTAGCGGGTGGTAGTCCTGTTGAGCCATGAGGAACTTCCCGATAGGCAAAGAGTGCTGCTGGGATATATTCATCCCACCTATCAGGTTTTTCCTGCGCTAGTTTCCTGAGCATTGTCATCAACGTGCCGTTGAAACGCTCTACTTGTCCATTGGCTTGAGGGTGGTAAGGGCTGGTATGTATGTGGTTAGAGTGAAACACCCTAAATACCTCCTCCATGAGTTTTCCACAAAACTGAGATCCATTGTCCGTCAGAATTTGATCCGGAAAGCCTAATCTGGTAAAGGCCTCCATCAGTGCGTCCGCCACTCTTTTCGAGTCAATCGTGGTCAACGGTATAGCCTCACCCCACATTGTACAGCAATCCACCATTGTGAGTATATACATGTTCCTCTTCCTAGTCCTGGGAAGTGGACCCACGATATCGATGGCTACCCTCTCGAAAGGAGAGTTCATGATGGGCATCTCACCCAACACCACCGGTGCTGTCCAGTGTTTCGGTGCCACCCTCTGGCACTCAGGGCATGACTTCACATACCGACGCACATCATCTGTCATTCCCGGCCAATAGTAGTGGCAGGAAATCCGCTGCATGGTGGCGGCAATACCCATGTGTCCACTAAAGGAGATGGTATGCCCCATATGAAGAATCTGGGACCGGTGAGCTTTCGGGACGACCAACTGACCGTATAGGTTGTCTCCCCTTCCTGCTCTCCTGTAGAGTATCCTATTCTTCATGTAGTACTGCCCCCGTCCTGGTGGATCAGCACTTTTCTGCAGCTTTTTGTAGCAAGGACGTAAAGTATCATCCTCACTCTGGGCAGTTCGTAGCTCCCCCGGCATTGGGTTAGTCACAATTGCGTCTGCCTCTTCCGTTTTCGTCTGAGAGCGAGTCTGCATTGCTCCCATATGGATTGGCTCCCTGGGCATTCCCAGAAAGACATACCGGCAACCTAGGATGACTGGAAAAATGGGATCGGTCAATACAGCGGCCTTGATGGTGCCGGTGACGTACCTTGACCGAATCTCCACATTAGCAATGGGCAACTTCATGGTTACAGCACTCTTCTGTGCAGGCTGTATATCCAATGTTTCACCTGTGAATTGTTCTGGATGTACCAGATCCGCAGAAATCACGGCCTCCCCGTCCAGTCCTGTGTCGTATAAACACTCCACTTGACGACCGTTAACCTCTACCAATTCCACTACAGGTGGTTTTTCCTGGTCTGGAGTCTCTTCCTCAGCCTCGACCTGTTCGGTGGGCTCCACCTTAGGTTTCCCTGGGCACACGACGAATTGAGTGTCTCCTGACTTTCCCCTGCAGTCAATAGCATTGTGCGTGTTTGACTTGCATTGGTTGCACCATTTCCCTGTCCTAGATTTTCTATTGTCGGACTTGAGTGAGCTCTCCTGGTGGCGAGCTTCCTTGTTGACCTTGGCATTTTCCGTGACAACCTCCTTGGAAGTCACTTGACATGCTGCAAAGTGAGGGTTCTTAGCCTTCGATTTGCAGTCCCTCGTATTGTGAGAGGGTGACTTACAAATTGAACACCACTTCTCCGACCACGGTCGTTTAGGTGTAGAGCTTGAAGTGCTCTTGCTTCCCTCCTTCTTCTTCTCTGAACTATCCTCTGATTTTTGCACATAAGGTTCCCACTTTTTTGTTCCTGAGTTTTTGGCTTTCTTCTTGTCATGTTTCTCTTGACTTTTGGAGTTGGTGGAAAGGTTTTCCCCTGCCTCCCCATGTACCTCGACGAACCGTTCTGCTAATTTAGTCACGAGGTCAATACGTTCCGCTCCTTGTTCTCCCAGGAACGTCCTGAGAGGTTTAGACATTTGCTTCTTCAGCTGGTCGACCACCATGAGCTCTTCCAGACTCTCATAGTCATGTGCGAACCCAGCCAAATCCATCCACTTATGGAGATAAGATTTAAGACGCAAACTGTAGGCGGCAAACAACTCTCCCTGGTTCTCGTTTCGCTGCTCGAAATTTTTTCCGGTAGGTATGTGACGTAACCTCGAATCGTTTCAGCAGAGCCGTCTTTAACTCGTCATAATTGTTCTCATGTCCTGGTGGCAGGCGAGTATAAACCTCGTATCCGGTCCCGCGTAATCCCTGGGATAGCTTAAGATTCCATTTGTTACGCTCCAGACCCATAGCAACTGACATAGCCTCGAAGCGTTGAAGGTACTGGTCAATCTTCTCTTTGTCCTCCTCGTAGACCGCTAAAGGAAACTTCATAGCATGGTACCCATGTCCAC
The DNA here is from genome assembly GCA_014155875.1 of Cepaea nemoralis. Classification (NCBI taxonomy): domain Eukaryota; kingdom Metazoa; phylum Mollusca; class Gastropoda; order Stylommatophora; family Helicidae; genus Cepaea; species Cepaea nemoralis. The sequence goes on from JACEFZ010002168.1 coordinate 247,368, forward strand.
CTACTGGTGTTGAGCCTGGGATGGAGGAACCTCCAACTGCTCCCTCAGTTTCCCCATTAGATTGACTCTTGAGCTCGAGTTCCCGCATCCGGTACTCGTGTTCCCTTTTCTGTGCTTCCTGTTCAGTTTCTAATTTCCTAGCTGCTTGCTCAGCTTCAAATTTCCTAGCTGCTTGCTCAGCTTCCAATTTCCTAGTTTCTTGTTCCAACTCCATCCTTCTCAATTCCAACTCGGCCTTTCGATCTTCCCTTTCTGCTTGACGATACTCTCTCTCCACTTCCTGTATGTAATCCGTTAGAGCAGAACCCCCCAATCCCATTTCTTCCCCCTTTGCCTTTAATTCTAACGTGGTTAGTTTAGGGGTGGCCATTATACAGAGAGGTAAGCTAGCCGGTCTAGTACAATATAACTGCAAATTACTATACAGATATATGAACAAGTACTATAAATCTAGATATTACCACACACAGCACATTCACTCAGTGACAAGAGTAGAATCAGGACCACAGACCTATGCAGACGTGTGAAGTGTGAACAGGTAAGATATTAGTCCTAACCCCTATCCACATTCACTCTAGCTGGATTCTCCAAAATGATATCTCCCTCTTATAACTAAGGATCCCGTGTCAAAAGACCCCGTTGTCAGAAGATCCCACTGTCAAAGGTTCCTGCTTGCAGGAGATCTCGCTGTCCAGGGATTCCGTTTACGGGAGATCCCGCTGTCCAAAGATTCCGTTTACGAGAGATCCCGCTGTTCAAAGATCACGTTTACGAGAGATCCCGCTGTCCAAAGATCACGTTTACGAGCCCCCAATAATGTCGTGTCCTCCTTTACAGTGTCGTCCCTGGAGTGAAGAGAGTCGACACCCACATTATAATATTTTTTTTCCTCTCAATATTCTGGAGAATCCACCAGCTTCCGTCCAACACACTCCATCAGCCTATGGACACCTTTTCCTATCACTCTCTCACTGTCGTACTATGCCCCCTCTCATACTTCCCCAACGCAACATACTCAACAAATCTTGCTTCTAAAAATTAATAAAGACTAATTTATTAAAAGAAAAGTGTAACGTATATGAGACGTGTATGCGAAGAAAAAGTGTGTCGTGTATTATAACATAAATGTATGTGTCAGCCTTCAAAGTTCAGGATCATAGTGTACACATCATGGCAAGGATCACACGACATCATTCAAGTCAGTACGAAAAACCTCACCGAAGTCGTATCCTTCTCTCCAGACATGTCCTCCTCCAGGAACTCTGATGACCATGAGATCTGAATCTCATGTAAATATAATCCGTGGAAAATACTAGTATATTTCCTAACGCAACTGTTCCTAATAGTTTATAGAAACTCCGGCTTCATAATTCCGGCGCAGTGAAAACAAACATGGAACACTGTCCTACTAACAAGTCTTTTTGTCTCTTGATAAATGTTCACTAGTTCTCACTATTAAACAGTTAATGTATCTAGAATAAAATGGCTTGCTTTATTCACTAGATATAGTCTGAAAGTTCTGATTTCCTTGATATGTGGAACAACTACACTTCAATGTTTGGTTTCATCTACTGTGAACATCAGTCCCTACTGATCTAGTTCCACATGAGCTGAACCTCCATCACTTCAGGTGTGTTAACGATTGGTATTCACTCATGTAGGATACATATACCATTAGACTCCACCGAGCAATGTGTCTTAACTTCTTCCATTGCGAAAGTTGCTGGCCCATCTCTCCACATCATAATTTATCCGGGATCGGATGTTACATTGGGTCCGGGTTCTTCATTCCAACCCGAGGAACCTGTAAAATAAATCATACAACTGGTGATAGCCTCCCCGTCACTGATCTCTATTAGATGATCGTGGGCCATCGGCCTCACTCAGAAAATATAATGAACCCATCAGGGACATATGAACTGACCACATAGGTTATCATCAGGCCAAGACAAAAAATATCAGCAAACAGAATGCGGAACCCCGACCACCAGGGACACCTACGGGAAAATCCCAATTATCCCTCATTACTCAATTCTCAACTAGTAAAGCTTATCAACACTTCACTAATCTATTTTCAACTAACAGAGCCAAGTATCACTTCCCTACTCTAGTTAGTTTCCACTAACAGTGCTAATCATCACACTATAGTTTAACAAGGCCACAGTCTATATTAATTAGAACTAATATTATAATAGGTTATACCTTAAATGGCACTACTGCAGTCCTATCAATCATATCTACATCTGCCATTATAGGCACGTGTAAAATTAAGTCACTAATTAACACACGGTAGATATTATTTCCACTAGGCACTGCAGTGCCCTGGCACTCCGACTAGAGCATTTTCAAGTCCCCCTAGTTGGTCCCAACTCGGGTTTATATGGCAAACTACCAAAGTTGGCCACGTGACGTTATCCTTTATGCCCCCACACAGGTGGCACATTGGCAGATCATCCCCTGTCAGGGATCCATCCCCCCTCTGGCTCCCTCCATGTTAGATCTGTCATCACTGGTTGTGATTCCCAAAACAAGCCAGCGAGTTACTGTCGAGTTCCAACAAAGAGTTTTTCTCAACAAGCTGTCAGTAGCAATCTGCCCCTCTGAGTGATGTCCGGAAACTATATGACATATGGACTGTTTACTTCCGTGCTGAGTACTTCCGTTTTCCATCCGACTTGTCAAAACGATGTATGATTCAGCGCACTCACTTCCTCTTTACATCTGCCCCTGTGATCTCACGGCTTCCATCTGCATTCAAATGTTGACAAACTTGTCAAGGCGATGCCGGGACCTGTCACCATCAACACCGAATGTTCCAAATCCGTTAGAGATGTACACGTGCAGCTACAAATATTGTCCTGGGATTTTGACAACCTATTTGTTTTCTCTGTTAGTAAAAATAGTTGTCGCTGGCAGATAGTCCTTTCAATCAAAAAATCCTCTATAATAATCAACCGGTTAAACACACGGTTTTATTTTGTGACAAACATCCACCTTACAGCCCCGACTTAGCCCCTAGCGATTTCCACCTTCTGATCCATTGAAAACCCACCTTGGCGGGAAACATTTCGCGAATGACGCCGAAGTTGAATGTGAAGTGAAAACGTGATTTAGAAAACAGAGCACGCAGTTCTATGCAGCCGGCTTGGGAGGACTGATAAAATGATGGAATAAGTGCATCAAGAATGGTGGAAATTATGTTGAGAAATAAAGGGACATTGTATGTATAAACATTAACTGGTTTCAAGTTGTTATCATATTTAGTTATTTTTCTACAGCCATTTGTGACTTCCTTATTGACTTTCCCTCGTAGTTCTGAGGTACCTGTTTGCAGATTCTTTCATTGGTTCCAGTAATACATACTATGTATTCTAAATGCTGCATGGCCTATTGCAAGACGTTGCAATCAACCCCAACCTCAAGTTGATTTTCAAGGCATGTTTACGATCAGTAATTTGCCATAGCTTTCTGAGAAGTAGTCAGCGTTGAAGTTCAGATGATCGGTGTAGGGAACGATCCTCCATACCCCGACATTAGAGCACCGGAATTTCAAGGGCAAACGCATAAAACTCCGCGACCAGGTAGACTACCATATATAGGGCGTATTTTTAATGACTGTGCAGTGTTTGAAAACATTGCCGGTCCAAGTTTTGTATTCACCCTCTGCACAGTTCATGCAACATAATAGGTAAATACAAACCTTGGATCGGCAATATTTTCAAACACTGCACAGTCACTAAAAATACGCTCTATACTATGTATAAAACACATTATAAAAAGTCAAGTCACGCCTTTTACGTGGGGGATTCAAATGAAAACCGTAAAAGTGTGATGGAAATTACAGTAACCATGCCACTGTCTAGTAACCTGTCAATATTGTTGTTAAGGATGTCAAGAGTGTTCAGCACGTGGCACCACTGTGCAGACAAAATAGGGGACGCCATAAGACCAGTTTAAAGAAAAAAAAATTAAGGTTTTTCATTTGAAGACCCTCGTATACGCACAGAAATATCCATCGCTGCAGAACTGTTGCGAATATTGACATAGCGTGCGACTTGTATCTGCAGGTGTTGATTGACACCCATAGAAGTAAAGGACATGAATAGAGATAAGAGAATAAACTAGACCAGTGGTTCTCAACCTTTTTTGGCCCATGCACCCCTTCAACGTATGTTCAGAATGTCATTCCCCTCTTCCCGGCCCCTACACGGTATACATTAAATTTATTAACACATACTACAGAAAACATGATTTGCGGGTCTACTTACGTTATAAAACGAATTTCAGAAGAGCGAGAAGTACAGAACTGTAAAATATGGAGGAAAAACAATATCAAGTAATCGGTTCTTGTTTTAACGCAATCTTTATACAATCATAACTCCCCCCTCCCCCAGCTCTAAATCCCCCCGGGGTGGGTGGGGGGGGGGGAATTCCCCACCGGTCGAAAACCACTGAACTAGACAACTAAGCAATAGAAAAATACAAAGAAATTAGGGATTAGCGCTGGCCTCTCTGACGGGAGACCACTCCTAGCTCAAGTTACAGGTTGTGGCAATACACGCATTCCTCCTGTCCTCATGCGGAGACGGCAGGCTGATATCCTTCTGTTGTCTTGCACGCCACCTGATCTCTATTCCGTATTTTTACTTCTACAAGTGCTTATCAATACCATTGAATGTATTTCTCACGCCATGTAGAAGCAATTCGGCATGCTCGTGATGTTCTACTGGAAACAATACATTCCGAGACCGAACTGTAGTCGATACTTGTACTTGTACGACATGCATCACACTGTTAGCCTATATCTTACCGGATAGATCTGTGGTGGCAATTATATGTGGATGTGTGTTCTATTCCTGTGTTCTCCAGAGAGAGAGAGAGAGAGAGAGAGAGAGAGAGAGAGAGAGAGAGAGAGAGAGAGAGAGAGAGAGAGAGAAGAGAGAGAGAGAGAGAGAGAGAGAGAGAGAGAGTTGAATAATGTAAATATTTCCAACCGAGGTATGGGGAGGGAGGAGAGGGGGGTGTGGGGGAAGGGGGTAGGGGTTCACTTGGCGATCCATGGGCATGTATTACAGTGGCTGGAGCTTGGTGAGGTAAATTAGCATTGTTATTGTTACTGGCGTCTGGGATCTAGCCATTCTCTGTGTTCTGTGTGTAAGCAAACATAACACAGTAGTAGTAGTAGTAGTAGTAGTAGTAGTAGTAGTAGTAGTAGTAGTAGTAGTAGTAGTAGTAGTAGAAGCAGTAATAGGTGTTGTTGTTATTATTGTAGTAGTAGTAGTAGAAGCAGCAGCAGCAGCAACAGCAGCAGTAGTAGTAGTAGTAGTAGTAGTAGTAGTAGTAGTAGTAGTAGTAGTAGTAGTAGTACTAGTACTAGTAATAGTAGAAGTAGTAATAGGTGTTGTTGTTATTATTGTAGTAGTAGTAGTAGTAGTAGTAGTAGTAGTAGTAGTAGTAGTAGTAGTAGTAGTAGTAGTAGTAGTAGTAGTAGAGTAGTAGTAGTAGTAGTAGCAGCAGCAGCAGCAGCAGCATCAGCAGCAGCAGCAGCAGCAGCAGCAGTAGTAGTAGTAGTAGTAGTAGTAGTAGGTAGTAGTAGTAGTAGTAGTAGTAGTAGTAGTAGTAGTAGTAGTAGTAGTAGTAGTAGTAGTAGTAGTAGTAGTAGTAGGTGTTGTTGTTATTATTGTAGTAGTAGTAGTAGTAGCCTAGTAGTAGTAGTAGTAGTAGTAGTAGTAGTAGTAGTAGTAGTAGTAGTAGTAGTAGTAGTAGTAGTAGTTGTTGTTGTTGTTGTTGTTGTTGGTGTTGTTGCTGTTGCTGCTTGTCACGAAGTGTTGTTGACTCATCTAAGGGCATGAGGACTAATACGTTTCTGTCTATTCAAACATTATACATCTCTCCTTATACTTGAAATATAAAACGACAACCAAGAAACTGCTACTGCAACAAACCTTCATAAAACGATATGATTTTCTATCTTGCAGACTTTAATCTTCCGACTCCTGTCACATGTCGACAAACTCAATCGCTCCACAACGAAACACTTGAGAATCACACACACTGAATTAACACAAAGAGCGGCATAACTGACTGTTAGCCATGCTCAAAAGACATGCTGCGTCCGAACAGGACGGCAGCCCAAGTCTAACTCCTAGTGACGTTTTTCGTGACGATTCCCTAGTTTCCCTGTGCACTCTATAATTGTACATTTCGGTGCATCTTTTAGGGAAGCTCCCTTCAGCCTTTCTCAGTCTGCTATGTGTCAGTGACTGATATGTGACATTATGCCCCCCGCCCTACAAATTAAATGATATTATCATTTAATTCATATACATTCATTACCCATGACAAATAGCATCACTGACAACCTAAGTATCAATTGCTGAACATGACATTATGGTTCCCGTTAATAACCCTCAAAAAAAAAAAAAAAAATTACTGATGGGCATGCCCTCCTGCTCACACCCACGGTGAGCGTCATGTGGCCGGCCTATGGGAGGGCCGGTCCAACTAATGATACCATTAGTCCCTAATGTCCTCACTCTAGGTCAAAACCCGGAGTTGTGGACGAGAGTATCAATCGGTATCATGCCGTCTGTATCAGTTGCCGATCCTCGTTGTCGCTGGCTATGCATATATCTTGCATTCTCATTTAATGGCTGTAGGTGAGGTAGAGGCTGTCGCTGATCACATTCTAATTTAAGGGATATTTCTAATATTATTAAGTGCCGTACCAATAATACAACAATATAATTCATTCAACCAGCAACGTCATAATAGCACCAGCTCTCTTTGTGTAAATAATGATCACCTAACCAATCATATTTCCGTAAATATTCTAATAAACTAATACTCTTCCTACTCCAACATGATAAATCTTCTTCTTCAATCGACTGTTGTAATGTGGTAACATTGCCCAATGCTCATACCTGTATGTAGAGAAGCTAACTCATCATGCTTTAATCTACCCATCGGTGCTTGTAAAATTGCTGACATAACCATATAAGTTAGTATCCATAAATCATCTTTAACTTTCTGACGATCATATGTCGGTATGATATTGACTGCCTTCACCATATCTCAAAGAGAGTTTCCCCAAACCTCTTAGATTAATGACGCTGGTTAGTCCATAGTACACCTCGATATTCACATATCTTGGTACAATTCTAGTGTACTGTTACATCCGCTCAGGGGAGTTGCTTCTATCCCAGTACACCTCACTGCACCCTCACATCACGTGTGTTTTCCTCTGTACCTTTATTATAACAACAATTGACAAACCTGTGCGTATGATCAAGCAGTAAATCAAAACTAATTTGTAAGACCACATGCATAGTCTAAAACCAATATGTAAGGATCTTTATACTAACATTTAGCACAAATACAACAGATTAAATGACCATCACCAACGAATACAACAAATAAACACCATTCACTTAGTTTCCTATCATTGAACTCATGAACAACCTTGATCACGTGCTGGATTCACGTGAGAACAACATGAAATTCTTTTATTTATGACAATGAATGACGTAAATTAAATTATTTAGCTTTTCTCAGGTGCATTAGACGAATGGTAGTTCTTTAAATGTCATTAATATTTTAGTATCTAGATGTCATTCTGATCACACAGTTCTTCGACCATATCCCTGTATGTTTTCATTCAATTTAACAACGTCGTGTATTTCTAATTTGTGATTGGTAAAATAAATTGTTGTCCATGGATAACACAGAAGTTTGTTAGATTGTCTTCTAGTATCCGATATTCCAATACCGACAAGTGATGTAATGACTGGGTAATTGGGCATCCATATAAAGGAGGTCTCAAACGTTGTATCATCGATTCGGGCGACTGTTCGAAAAGTTATCGCCTATCCTGAACACGTTGAACGGAATTTTTTTCTGGTCTCGACATATTTGAGTACGGTTTAGATAATAGACGTGGATGAATAAGCATCTGCGGGTTTGGTGATTTTATTTCCTTGAGCAATTCCTCAAAAGCAGTAAGATGCGATAAAATACCTTTAAATTTGAAGCATATATGGATTTCGTGACTTGAGTACCTCGGCCTGGGCCAATAAGCAAAATCTGGTCATGATTTTAGCTTAATAATATCAATTGAATGTAGACTGGCCACTGTTGGCTGTAGCATGGCCTAAGAAAGTTTCATGTATGCAAATCATGCTTTCATAATTGACGTATGTGTTTTAAGACTCCAGCAGCTCTGAAATTATATTGATTATTGATCGGCTTTCTGAAGATTGCTGTAATAAGTCCTGTGGACGTATCGACAAGCTTTTGTTTCTTCAGTGATATTTGATGCGAGTTATAATTATGTAACATTATTATTAAATATAATTCCGTTGTAGACCGATTCTTTCAAAGTCAAAATTTCGATTCTATATGTGTGTCGTACTGATTCTATACACAATTAGTTCTCGGTATGTAGCGTTTATAAAAATGTCAATGAACGCGCTCCTCCGATTTGACACAAATGGAACCGCAAAAGTTTATTTGTCAATTAATTTCCCGTTGAAACTGTATTTGCTGTATCTGTGAAGACCACTCTTAATCTTGCTAGCTGATGTTACAATGTTCATGTCGCCGGAACATCAAAATACCGCAGACGAACGTTTATGCAGATCAAGACAATTAGGTGTTCGGAGACTGTGTAAATTCCCTAGTAATGCTACTAATCTGTTGTTTGTTCGAGTAAATGTACATAATAAATAATGGTGAAATGAATCTTCAATTCCGATACTTCTTATTGGCTGTATGAACGTTCTCAAGTCATTTTGTTCTGTTAACTGACTGTGACAGATGTTGAATTCTATTATGTAATACATCAAGCACAATGCGATTAAATAGTAACTGTATCTTCTCAAGCATTAATGCTGTAAAGAATGTAATCAACGTAGCTCGCCTTCAATGAACAGCGCTGGATTAAAACCATAAGAACAGATGAAATCGAATCGTTGGCATGATTGTGTCAGAATCAATCTCTATATAATTTGATAAACAGCTTCATCCAATAGTCATCAAATTCTACCGTGCCTGGTGAATCTTTCTTAAATTCCAGAATAAACAATATGTTCTGAGAATTTTTGGTTCATAATTTTAAAATAAGATTCACTTGCTTTCTTCCAAGTGTTTACTTCTCAATGTTCTCAATGATATGTTCACGTACCAGTTTGAATTTCATACAACCCATCGTTTCCAGGAATTCAATTTTGATTACTGAAACTTTCAACGTTCAGTGTATTTCGACTGTTTACAAATGATAATCTTGTGTCGTTGTAATTCAAGAAATTTCTTGCGAACGTTCTTGTAAAACCGTGTATATAATTCCTCTGTTAACTGACTGTTTATCTTCTTTCTTGACGTATACAGGGTCAAGTATTTGAGGTAAAAATGTGAACTGGAGCATACGGAATCTGTCTTGTGAACAAACAGTTCAATGCCATGTTATTAGGATGCATCTTTTTACAAGTTACGATCAGGTGATCGGTAGTTGCCTCTTTTCAGAGTGCCTGTTAAGACCAGGTCAGCATCCGAAGTAAATGAGGACAATCAATACGGACACAAATGATGAACTAGTAATACGGCTGATCACAGTCGAGACTTTCGCATACTGTCGAACAACATTTAAACTCAATTTGAAATGAGTAACAGCATAGTCCATGTACGCTCTCCTTCCTCTTAACACAATTATGACTACCACAGTATATATGTCGATTGAATTTTTGTTAATTAAATCTTCCTGTATCTGTGCAAACGAATAGTATCTGTATATGATCAATATAATTGCATGTTGAGAACTTGCGTGTGTCAATTTGTTGTTTATTCAAGCAAATTTTTGTCAGTTGAGTTTTCATTATCGTATGAATGTTTGTACATCATTTCCTCCGTTACTGAATATGACATTTGTTAATTTTCCTTACTTGATCCATCAAACAAACTGCGATTAAATATTAGTTGAACAGTTCTTTGAACTAAAATCGTAAGATACTTTCCGGATGTTTTGTGTACTGCTCAGAATTGGCTATTTGGTTCGAGACTACATCACCAAAATCAATTATATATAATGACGTAATCGATCTTTTATGATGACGACCTTGGCCTTCTCAAGTATATGGCTCGATTCGTTAGATTACTGCAACAATGTCATAAATTGATAATAAATCTCGAGTTCAGTTAATAATTACTACCGGTACAATACCCCATTTGTCACGAAGTGTTGTTGACTCATCTAAGGGCATGAGGACTAATACGTTTCTGTCTATTCAAACATTATACATCTCTCCTTATACTTGAAATATAAAACGACAACCAAGAAACTGCTACTGCAACAAACCTTCATAAAACGATATGATTTTCTATCTTGCAGACTTTAATCTTCCGACTCCTGTCACATGTCGACAAACTCAATCGCTCCACAACGAAACACTTGAGAATCACACACACTGAATTAACACAAAGAGCGGCATAACTGACTGTTAGCCATGCTCAAAAGACATGCTGCGTCCGAACAGGACGGCAGCCCAAGTCTAACTCCTAGTGACGTTTTTCGTGACGATTCCCTAGTTTCCCTGTGCACTCTATAATTGTACATTTCGGTGCATCTTTTAGGGAAGCTCCCTTCAGCCTTTCTCAGTCTGCTATGTGTCAGTGACTGATATGTGGCACTGCTGTCATAATCGTAATGATTGTGGTTGTAGCAACAGTTACAACAGCACCAGAAATTTAATACAACCTGCGGATGTTGTCTTTAACAATCTGATCTCTGTACACCGCGGATGTGGTCTGTAACAATCTGATCTCTGTACACCGCGGATGTGGTCTGTAAAGGGAGTCTCCGTGGCGATGTGGTCAAGCCATTTGACTCGGGCTCCGAAGTTTGTGGGTTCGATTCCGGGCCGCGCCCTTCGGTTCACGAGTGAAATTTTTCGGAGACTCCTGTGGGTTGTCGTTAGACTTTGTGCGACGCTTTCCGCGTTGCGGAAAGTGACCGAGCCATACGGGATAAAACCCGGTGCAATGAAATTGACCCTGTCGACTTTTAAGCGACTTTTTTGTGGTCTGTAACAATCTGATCTCTGCACATCGAGAATGTGGTCTGTAACAATCTGATCTCTGTACACCGCGGATGTGGTCAGTAACAATCTGATCTCTGTACACAACGGATGTTGTCTGTAACAATCTGATCTCTGTACACAGCGGATGTTGTCTGTAACAATCTGATCTCTGTACACAGCGGATGTGGTCAGTAACAATCTGATCTCTGTACACAACGGATGTTGTCTGTAACAATCTGATCTCTGTACACAGTGGATGTTGTCTGTAACAATCTGATCTCTGTACACAGAGGATGTTGTCTGTAACAATCTGATCTCTGTACACAGCGGATGTTGTCTGTAACAATCTGATCTCTGTACACAACGGATGTTGTCTGTAACAATCTGATCTCTGTACACAACGGATGTTGTCTGTAACAATCTGATCTCTGTACACAGCGGATGTTGTCTGTAACAATCTGATCTCTGTACACAACGGATATTGTCTGTAATAATCTGATCTCTGTACACCGCGGATGTTGTCTGTAACAATCTGATCTCTGTACACAGCGGATGTTGTCTGTAACAATCTGATCTCTGTACACAACGGATGTTGTCTGTAACAATCTGATCTCTGTACACAACGGATGTTGTCTGTAATAATCTGATCTCTGTACACCATGGATGTTGTTTGTAACAATCTGATCTCTGTACACCGCGGATGTTGTCTGTAACAATCTGATCTCTGTACACAACGGATGTTGTCTGTAACAATCTGATCTCTGTACACAACGGATGTTGTCTGTAACAATCTGATCTCTGTACACAGCGGATGTTGTCTGTAACAATCTGATCTCTGTACACAACGGATGTTGTCTGTAATAATCTGATCTCTGTACACAACGGATGTTGTCTGTAACAATCTGATCTCTGTACACAGCGGATGTTGTCTGTAACAATCTGATCTCTGTACACAACGGATGTTGTCTGTAACAATCTGATCTCTGTACACAACGGATGTTGTCTGTAATAATCTGATCTCTGTACACCGGGGATATTGTTTGTAACAATCTGATCTCTGTACACCGCGGATGTAATCTGTAACAATCTGATCTCTGTACACAACGGATGTTGTCTGTAACATTCTGATCTCTGTACACAGCGGATGTTGTCTGTAACAATCTGATCTCTATACACAGAGGATGTTGTCTGTAACAATCTGATCTCTGTACACAGAGGATGTTGTCTGTAACAATCTGATCTCTGTACACAACGGATGTTTTCTGTAACAATCTGATCTCTGTACACAGCGGATGCAGTCTGTGACCGTCTCCTCCCGCGAAATCTTTGCACACAGAAGTAAGAGCACGCCGTTTGATGTGCCGTGGTGAATCATCATTAAACGAATTACATAGCACTGTTTCGTAAATATTTGTTGCTGTCATGCATTTCTGTGGAAGATACCCTCCATATCAGTCGACTGTCCACCATGATGTCTGCAAGACAGCAGGCTTGTGTGTCCAACTTACCAGGTCTATCTCTTAGCTTGTCGAATATGGATGACCCTGCCTGTAGCTACCCTACTGTCGGTATATATCTTGGGGTTACTGGGACACACAAGAACTTCTACCACTGCAAGGTGGAGATGGGAAGTAGGGGAAGTAAAGGCTAGTTGCACTTCCCTTGAAGAACGTTGCAATCAACCCAGTCATTTATTGACTATGTGTGATTTACGTTTTGAACTCAAGCAAAGTCCATACACACTACTTCTAGTAGGCTGGGCTGAACTTTGCGTGTGGATTAGCTTTCCCAATCAAAAGTGTCTATCGCCATCAGGCGAACCCACTCCGACTTCAGAAGTACTTGTAATTAACGTCCCCAAGTCCAGGACGACAGGTCAACATTTAAGTGCAACTGGTCGGTGTAAGAGTTGAACCCCTTACCTCAGCATTGACAAATATTTCTCTAAGCTTTAATTAACAGAACGAGGAGTGATTATATTCAAGGTTTTCACAATAATATTAACGTTAAAATGGGATCTTGCAAAAAAATAATGTAACCCCCCCCCCCTCCTCCCCCCCCCCCCCCCCCCCCCCCCCCACGCTCGCTTTTGAACTAAAACATATTCCACACACGTGATATTACTATCAATAGTTGCTACTACTAGTGAATGCAGTAGACAGTTTTTGCGTGAGAGTTAGCTTTTCGTGTTACCCTCGCCATCAGGCGAACCCACTCCGACTTCTGAGGTACTTGTAACTTACGTTCCCAAGTCAAGGGCGAGAAGTCAACATTTCTTCTTCTTCTTCTTTTGCGTTCATCAGGAGTTTCTTTTTTTTTTCGGACGTGACTGCGTTGTACCTGTTTACAGCAGAGCTGCGTTCTTGCGCCGTTAGGCCGACACATTCGACTTCTGCGGGCATTTGTTGACCGAGTTAACCTTCCCGGGAAGTCAACATTTAGGTCCAACTGTCCGGTGTGTAGAACTAATCCACCACGCCAAGGTCAGCAGAGAAAGTTTAAGCGTATTATGATTGGACAGAAAAGAGAAAGAAAACAGATTTATCCACCAAGAAGTGTAAGAAGAAGACTGATTACACTAACACACACACAAGTAAGGAGAATACTTTTCCGTCGATCCATTCGTGGTGTATGTTTACATTATGAAGATTGGTATCTCTCTCAAAGGCATTAGTAATCATGAGTTCAACAAGGCTTTGGCTGATTTACTGAAAAATGATGGGAAGGTTAAGTTCCCAGAGTGGGCTGATGTGGTCAAACTGGGTCGTTTCAATGAACTCAGCCCGTACGATGAAGACTGGTTCTACATTAGAGCTGCTTCTGTTGAGCGCCATCTGTACATCAGATCCCCGTGTGGAGTCGGAGCTTTGACTAAAATCTACACGGGCAACAAAAATAACGGAACAATTTCCATCCATCACTGCCGAGGTTAACGCAGACAATGGAGTACCTCAAGTTGGTGGAGCAGGATGACAGAACTGGTGGCAGAAGATTGACCTCCCCGGGTAGTCGTGATTTGGACAGAATTGCCAGTCAGATCAAGAGAGTTGGCAAGAAGGCCCACAAGTAAACTGTCTGGTTGTTTCTCTGACTCTTGCTGTCATACAAATAAAATGAAGTAACCATGAATGTCTCGTCAAAAAACAAAAACAAAAGTAAGGAGAATGAAATATTTTGGTCACATAGTTAACCAAGATAAAGATAATTCTGAAGGAATATGTATCGGGTGGGGGGAGATTCAAAAGTCCACGACATAGATTCAGGGTATTTTACATAAATTACACAAAACAACAACAGAACAGGACATCTAGCTTATGATCAAGGGGCATTTCGAGAGGCTGTTCAGGTAGCGAAGTTCTGACCAAGACGGTAGGCAAGTAGCCATTGAGGTACCGGTGGAGCTTGAAGACGGGGAGGGGGAGGGCGGAGGTAGAATGCTGCAGCAATTGTATATGTGGACCTCTAAAAGAAATATTGTGACGGGTAGCTTACACTGAGTGCTGATGGTGCCCATACGATACAGCATGCATCATCATCATCGTTATCATCAATCATTCTGTAACCATGGACGTGAGTCTTGGGGGTATCGTAATGAAAGCATAACAACCCCCGCCATCGGCATCCTCCACTGCTTTCGGTCATCAGCAACGTTCACAGGTGAAGAAGTACTGCTTCATGTCCATTCTTTGATGTTATCAGTTCTTGATTTTCACTGTTTTCCGTTTCTACGTTTGCCCTTAACTTTTCTCTGGAGGTTTACATTTGAGAGAGTGCCTAAATCAGGCTTTCATTCGATGTTTTATCAGTGACAAATGTTGTTCTTGGTGACTTACTGGTGTATTTTCTCCATTTTACGTTTTACCACTAACAGACCGGGGCGCTTGGTGACTTACTGGTGTATTTTCTCCATTGGATGTTTTATCAGTGACAGATGTTGTTCTTGGTGAACGTGTTCCCTCTGGGAACGTGTGTATAGTCACAGGCACAACAAACATTGTTTATACCCAAGAGAGGATGCTCCAGCGGGCAAGAGGAGATGATCTGGACCACACTCAACTGGTACGAAAAAGGTCATCGGACGTTTATTGAGGCCGCTACCGGAACAATCAGCACTGGAACTCTTTGGTGGTGACTCGGGAGGTAGACTGAGAACGTGTGAGAATGTCCCGAGGGAATGTCAGCTCTGAACCAACATTAGTGGATTGCCATTTAATGTGATTTGGATTCTGAAAACAAATACTGTACGGAAACCAAACAAAAAGAATAAATTCAATGAATGTTAGTAGAAATAAACATCCACTTTTAGTGTGCCAATTGTTTAAGACGATAAGTATGTAATCAGTAATCCTATATTGTCAACTCCCATATCTTGTCAGTTATCTTGTATTGTCAACTCCAATATCTGGGTTAGATGTAATGGGTAGAAGTGTACCACGTGAACCTTTGTATAGGATATAAGTAAAATGTGGGCCATGAGGTCAGTACCCTAAGTCAGCGGTTTTCAACCTCTGCTCTAGGCCACATTGGAGAGCCATGGCTGACAGTCAGGGGCATCCCGTGTGGCCGTGGAGTATTTAGCTATAGACTAACGAACTATTATGTCTGTGTTGTTTTCTTTGTTATGGTAACTTAGTGACACGCTTTTAAGGGGCATTTTGTGTGTGTTTTTTCTCCCCACGTAGTAGTAACTATGTTAACATAAGGTCAACTGTAAGTTGTTTTTTTTCCTGAAATTACATTGACAAATTGTATTTTTCAAATTCACATATATACGATTTAAATAATGAAAGTAAAATTAGTAGCATATCCATTATGGGACGTCGCAGTCAACCTCAGCATTTTTGGCTGTTTGTGGTCTCTTGGCAAGTTTGCGTTGAATAGTTTTCCATTGCTTTCTGAACGACCAGCAACACGGCTAGGCGGTCTGCAGCCAAATCGCCCGCAGCTGTATTTAGAACACGGTATGCGGGATTGTGAACTGCGTCTGTAACTCTTTTGCCACTGAGCCGGCTACAATGAAGACATAAACAATATATAGCCTGGCATTTGTTGCTGTATTTCGTCAGGTGCATATTACAGGGGGGGAAATAATTCAGTATATAATGATGTAGCGTAATCAATCCTCTCAATCAAAATAATCAAAATATATTGCCATTTGTTTCAATGTCATTAACCGACATATTTCATTATGTAATTGCGTGGCATCCTGATTTCTGTGGTGCGCTTCCTGGCTGGTTGTCTAAGTCTTTTTACCTTTCCTTTACTAGTTTAGACTGTGGTCTTACTCAAGTTTAAATATGTATGCGTGTACACACGTGTCTGCGCATGTATGTACGTGCATACATATCTAGAGCATTCTATTTTTTTTTCTTTACGGCGCCAGAGGCTCGCCGCCGCCCCTTCTCCTGTTAGTTAAAACTGTTCCGCCACGTGAAGGCCAGGAGTTGAAGTTTTTCAGCACCAGAGGTAATGAATGCACAAACCATGAGGTATTTTGCAAGGTTATGTGCTCACCCCAGCTCTGCGTCTCCGGCTATATAACAGCAATTTGGAACCACGGTAGTTTTAAGAGACTATCGTGTCTTTCTGCTTACATAATTGTGATTCACCTATGTATAAACTCATCATATGTTGGTCAGCCATTATCTCAAAAAGGTTGGAAACCACTGTTCTAGAGATATAGGTTGAATTTGTTTGAACGTCTTCCTTTTCCGAATAAGAAAATTGTAGGGTGGGTGGGTGGGTGGGTGGGTGTCGCCAAGTGGGTTAAGGCGAAGAACTGTTGACACTTCAGGATTTTTCAATGAGATATGAATAGGGGAGAGGTTAATACCCTAGATAGGTGGATGTCTGTTTGAAAGAACTTCATGACTTGTGGTCGGGAGTAACTAACAAGGGGATACTGGTGGTGGTTGTGGTGTGTGTGTGTGTGTGTGTGTGTGTGTGTGTGTGTGTGTGTGTGTGTGCGCGCGCGCGCGTGTGGAGTATTAAGTTGCAGAAATACAGCATAAGCCTTTTTTTTAAGTTACGACAAGGGACATAAGTACATTGTGGACCAGGAGTACATCCCCTTGCATACATCTATATTTTTATAGTATCCATTATTATCCATTATTATATATTATCCATTAAGTTGCAGAAATACAGCGTTAGCCTTTTTAAATATGGCTAGGGACATAAGTACATTGTGGACCAGGAGTACATTCCCTTTCATAGATCTATATTTGTATAGTATCCATTCAGATCATTCACCGCCACGTTTTCTTTCATTGATATGAAGACCTCCTTCCATACCTACCGACGTAGTGGGTATATTGTGCTGACCCCATATTAAATTGACCAATTGGTACTCGATAAATAATGTGATTAATATCATGTCGGCTGCCTTTATTTCCTATGATGTTTGTTGTACCAATGTTCAGCAGCTAATAATCGACCTCTGTACGGTGGATACGTGACAAATTGGCATTAGGGGCTTCTTGTCTTCTATTTAAAATATCGGACACTGGATTATCCTAATCCATGCCACACACACAATATCCACGTGGTTTAATATATATATGTGGCATGGATTAAAATCATCCAGCGGCTTACATTTTTAACCGAGGAAGGTAACCCTATAATCCAGTGGTTCTCAACCGGTGGAAAATCCTCCCCCCCCTCCCCCCCCCCCAGGGGTGAATTTTAGGGTTTCCAAGGGGGGGGGGGGGGGGGTTAAGATTATTTCAAGATCGCGTTAATACAAGAACCGATTACTTGATATTATTTTTCCATTCACACTGTACGGTTCTGTACGTCTCACCCTTCTAAAATTCATTTTATAAAGTAAGCAGAGCCACAAATCACGTTGTATGTGGACGTCTAGACTTGTTTTAGTATGTGTTATTAAATTTAGCTTCCATTATTACGTATACTGTGTAGGGGCGGGCGGGATTTTTAGGTAGGAAATACGAAAGGGGGGAATGACGTTCTGAAAATATGTTGAGGGGGGGGGGGGGGCACGGGCCACATTTTTAGATAGGTAATACGAAAAGGGGGGGGGGGGAATGACGTTCTGAAAATATGGTGAAGGGGGGCACGGGCCAAAAAAGGTTGAGAACCACTGCTATAATCCTAATCTGTCGTGTCTCCACCGTCTAGTGGTAAAGGTATTATAGCGTTCCAGTGACACTAAGAGCTATGCCGAATGTAGCACAGCTACTGGTAGGGTCTCCCGTATCGGACAGGTCAAGGGGGTGGAAGAGGCGAAAAGAGACACACGCCTGCTGTCGTGTAGGTAGATTGGGGACAGTCAAAGGCTAGGGAGAATGAACCTGACGAAATGCTTGTTGAAGTTGGATGTACTCAGCCACAGGCTTGGCGAATCAGTGTAAGGCAATTCATTTAGTCGTATCTATAATCTTTGAAAGGTGACAGTTGTGACCACTTTGTGTAATTCATGTAGCGAGTGGCAGGGCAGGGCCGTGTTTGAGCGAGGTCTGCAAAGTGATACCGCGGATCGTGATATCCTTATCGTGCATTGTGTTAGTAAATCATTAGAATCTTAATTATGAAGATAGCATACGTTGTGTTAGTAATTTATTAAAGTCTGTGTATTGTCTCTGTCTCTCTCACACACACGCTTTCTCTATAGCACACACTATTTCTCTCTCAGACACTTTTTTCTCTCTCTCTCTCAAACACAATTTCTCTCTCACACACACGCTTTCTCTCTCACGTACTCTTTCTCTCCTACACACACTATTTCTCTCTCACTCTCTCTCTCTCTCTCTCTCTCTCTCTCTCTCTCTCTCTCTCTCTCTCTCTCTCTCTCTCTCTCTAACGCATACGCTCTTTCTCTGTCACACACACTTTCTCTCTTATCCACTTTCTCTCACACACATTCATTCTCTCTCACATACTTTCTTTAACACACACACACACACACTCTCTCTTTCTCTCATGCACACACTTTCTTTCTCTCTCACACACACTCTTTTTCTCTCTCAGACACTCTTTTTCTCTCTCACACTCTCTCTCACTCTTTCTCTCTCTCACACTCTTTCTTTCTCACATACACACTCTCTCTCTCTCACACACTCTTTCTCTCTCTCTCTCTCACACACACTCTTTATCTCTCTCTCACTATTTCTCCCTCTCTCACACAATCTTTTTTTCTCTCTCTTTCTCCTTCTCTCACATGCACACACTCTCTAACACACACACACATACACACACACACACTTTCTCTCTCTCTCTCTCTCTCTCTCTCTCTCTCTCTCTCTCTCTCACTATCTCACACACACACTCTATATTTCACACACATTCTTTATCTCTCACACACACACATGCTCTTTCTCTCTCACTTACATAATTTCTCTCTCCAACACACTCTTCCTATATCTCAAAGACACTATTTTTCACTCACACACTATTTCTCTCTCGCACACTCTTTTTCTCTCACACACTTAAATTTCACTAAGACAAACGCACATAACATTTATGCCCTCACACACTCCGCTCAAGCAAACACTCGCTCTCCATTCACCCCTCTCTCTCTCTCTCTCTCTCTCTCTCTCTCTCTCTCTCTCTCTCTCTCTCTCTCTCTCTTAGACACACACAGCTCTCTTATTCTTACACACTCCACTGACTCCATTGGCACCTTGCCGTCTTGACAGACGATAGTTTGTGCTTTAAAAAGGCATAATAACTTTTAACTATGGCGGTAGCGAGTGTGACTGATAAGGCCAATTTGCGCTGTAAATGTCCGTTCACTCCACTGACACAAATGCTCATACTCACGTACCATTCACACACCATTCTCACACAACACTCAAACACGCTATGCTCACTTACATACTTCATTGTTTTAAAAATGTTTATACCATACAAAACAGTATGTATTTACAAGGTGCATTGCGTGTTTTCGTTTTCATTTGCGAATACAATAAACACATTCATATACACATGTGATAATATTACCTTCATAAAAAAAAAGTTTGCATATCCTTTACATGACATTGCTGTCAACATTAGCATCTTTCAGCTGACTGTTGATTTCATGGCAAGATTACGCTCAGTAGTTTGCCATTGCTTTCCCGTAAGTTACCGACGCGATTCCAACCACTGCTGATTCTCACTGTCGTCACGTTACTTATGAGAGTATACGAGATTACGGAGAAAAGTTGCTAACCTCTAGGTCAGGAAGCCGGCATTACCTTCATGGCATGGTGCAATTAACTACACCTTACTTACTGCTGCTGCTGCTTCTGCTGCTGATGATGATGATGATGATGATGGTGATGATGATGATGATGATGATGATGATGATGATGATGATGATGATGATGATGATGATGATGATGATGATGATGATGATGAAGATGATGACTGAGTGATCATATGCTCTCATGCATACTACAATTGTTCTAGAGACATTCTTCCATACACCAAGTATTTTCATTCGCACCTAGGGCTTGTAAAAATTTAACCGTTAATTGGAAATAACAACAAAGGATCCTGATACATTTTTCTTAAAAGTTAGCGTAATTAAAACTAAAAATTTTTTAAACAATCGAAAAAAAAATGAAATGTTCGGAACTAAACAAGTTTAACGGTATCACTGAATGGATCATACATTAAACACTGCAATAAGTGTTCCATTTTACAAAGTAAATTAAAAACAGGTATGTGTGGAGTTTTTGGGTGAGAGAGAGAGAGAGAGAGAGAGAGAGAGAGAGAGAGAGAGAGAGAGAGAGAGAGAGAGAGAGAGAGAGAGAGAGAGAGAGAGAGAATGAACGAACGAACGAACTTTATTTTCAAAGGGTTAAGAATAGGGCACGCAGGAGTGTCTGACATTCTGCCCTTCTTATATCTCCTCTTTTACTCTCATGCATTATTGCAATCATACATCACTCATTCAGCTAATCATAAACAACAACGACAAAAATAGAAACAATATGCATTATAAACGCACGAAACATGTGCAATAATCAATAATACATGATTGACTAAAACTCATTTTTGACATGGCATCTTTGGGCCCATTAGGGATACACAAAGTGGAGAGTGGAAAAGAAGAAGTAACAAAGACATTTATGATCTATTTAAGTCCCGCTAATCACTGGTATCATGAAGGCTAATAGACTACAATGGCTGGGGCATATAGAAAGAATGGAAGATAATAGGGAAACAAAACTCGCTTACACTCAGGAAATAAATGACCGTAGACCGCGAGGTAGACCAAGAAGACGGTGGAGAGATAATATATATACAGACCTACAAGCACTTGGAATCAACGACTGGCAAGAGAAGGTCCACCAGAGAGACGAATGGAGACGGCTTGTATCTGCAGCAAAAAACCTCAAAGGCTCGGAATGCTGAAGAAGAAGAGGAGGAATTATAATTAGCTAAGTTAGATGTAACGTGCCACAGATAGGAGAATGGTTATTATACTGATTATCGTTTGAGATTGTTTTCAGGGGAATGTTGTCTGTACTGAGTTGCGAATTTATGTATAGGGGTTAGTGGTGTCTTTGATTCTTTGTGGAAGATTGTTCCACGTCTGAGCAGCGAGTACGCTAAGCTTGTTTCATGTAAGTCTATCCTAGGTTTAGGGACATGAAGTATGTTTAGTCGTTCGCTATGTCTTGCGTTATATTTAAACATTGGCCTAAGGTAGCTTGGAGCATTTTGATATAGGATTTTGTGAATTAGTTTGGCCTTATTAAAAAGTAGCCGGTCTCCCTGGCCGAGGGGTTAGCAGCTTTCTCCATAACCCCGAATACTCTCGTGGTTGACGCGAGCGCACGAGAATTGGAAGCGGTTCGAGTCACGCCAGTGACTTATGAGAGTATGGAGCCGGTCGCTCAGAAAGCAATGGCAAACTACTGAGCGTAATCTTGCAAAGAAATCAACAATCAGCTGAAAGATGCTGATGTTGACAGCGATGTCCTGTAAAGGATATGCAAAACATTTTTTATTAAAAAGTAAGCGTTTGTGGAGAGACAGTAACTGAAGACATTTTCATAGGCTAGAATTGTCGGTAGGAGAGATAGAGAGTGAAAAGAGAGAGAAGGGAGACGGGTGAAATAGAGAGAAGAGAGAGAAAGAGTGAAGGTGAGAGGGAAAAAGCGGGAGAGAGAAGAGAGAGAAAGATAGAGGGGAACGAACGAACGAACGAACGAACGAACAGACTAAAATAAGATGGAGAGAGGGTGAAAGAGAAGAGAGAACGAGAGAGAGAGAGAGAGAGAGAGAGAGAGAGAGAGAGAGAGAGAGAGAGAGAGAGAATAAGCCAAACAGACAAAGACTGTGTGAAGCTAGCTCCATTTTGGATAGTAACTCCATCACGAGCTAATACATTTATATAGGGTGGGTAGGGGTGGAGGTTAAACGAACTTTACCTTGGGTCATGTCATACTTTCCACTTTCTGGCTGACAAAACCCTTTGTGTTGGGTAGTTTAATGAACTTTTCCCCAGTCCCTGGTGACAAAGATAGAAAATGTACTGGTTCATTTAACCCTATGACGGGTGTTGTGAATATGTACATAAAGGATCTAATCGTCTGAATATCTCTCTAATTTTTGTTTGTTTAAACTTGCTCTTGGTGATTTTATTAATAATAAATATGAACCGTGTGAACAGGTGTATTCTGTGGGGTAGTCCCTCAATCGAAACACTGAAGTAAAACTAAATCGGGGTAGGGTTAAATGGCCCATTTCTTTAGTTATTAAAAACCTTGTTATTTAGAAAACAATGTTGTAGAAATGTAAGCTTTTAGAAACTACAAATTATGCTGCTGCTGCTGCTGCTGCTGCTGCTGATGATGA
The DNA here is from genome assembly GCA_014155875.1 of Cepaea nemoralis. NCBI lineage: Eukaryota > Metazoa > Mollusca > Gastropoda > Stylommatophora > Helicidae > Cepaea > Cepaea nemoralis. The sequence goes on from JACEFZ010002168.1 coordinate 270,248, forward strand.
TGATGATGATGATGATGATGATGATGATGAAGATGATGATGATGATGATGATGATGATGATGATGATGATGATGATGATTGCATGGGATACGAATTCTGGGATGAAAGGTCTAGCTAGTAAGGTGATTATACAAGCAAGCTAATTGGGTCACATAATTATATGCAAATTTGAGGCCAGAAGGGTTAACCACAATCATCAACACATTGGGATAGTCCCAGACTAAGTGATGATGGAGGCCGGACATGTCACTATAAATTTTGGAAGCCCCAAACAAGTGGTGAGGATATCACGTGCTTGTCTAGATTAGAATTCTCAGGGGGAAGGTAAATCGTGCGAGTCAATTAAGAAACAAAGGACCATAGATGTGAAGAGAAGAATGAGGCGGATGGTAGGTCAGAAGGTGGAGATATGAATGTCGATACTAAGATGGGCCCTAAAGAAACAATGGAGAATAGATTAGGGAGATGGCAGGTGTAGTCACGAAAAGCACAGAGGAAAACGTGACCGGAATTAAGAGAAAATGGGAGAGCAGAGGTGTTTCCAAGGCACCAGGGCCGGGTTATATACTGGCCAAGACCTATTGACGCGTCCTCGTCGAGCGTCCTGGGCAACAGGTCTCTTCGGGGTCCTGGCTAAAGTCAGTAGGATCGCCGATTTCTCCGAAGTCGGAAAGTGTCTGCCTGTACGGCGAGGAACCACCAGTCTGCACACCAATAAGCCAGGCGTGGGACAACGGATACTCACGCAAACCTCAGGTCCTGTATGACACCTCACACGTTGGACAACAGGATGCCTTCATCCGACATGCATGACTTCGCGTTGGAGCTCAAGCCAACGAACAGAAGCAAGCAAGCAAGAGAAAATGGAAGCTCAGTCAGATTATGTTGGAGTCATGTAAAGTAGGGTTACAGAGGTTAAATGATGTTTCCTGGGAGGTCTAGGAACATTGGGAAATTGAGGAGAGTCGAGTGGAGTCAAGGCTGGGGCTAGGTGTGGAGAACTAGCTCAACGGTGGAGTCGTGGCGGAGTTAAGGGACAACTCCGCCTTGTGGATTCTCAGACAGTGAAGTATAAGGCTGCGTCAGGGAGACGTAGTGAGCGCATTAAGTTATGGACCAGTGAAGGGATCTGGGTGTGTGACACAGGGACCAGTACTAGTAATTGTGATGACGGAGTTAATCCTGACAGTATTACCAAGGAAATCCCCTGTGTCAGACTAAGAAACAGAGTGAGAATAGCAACGTGGAATGTGAGAAGTCTGTATGAGGGAAAGCTTAAACTAGTATGTGATGAGATTGAGAGGTTAAACATTCAAATTTTAGGAATTAGTGAACATCGCTGGAGCGGCAAGGGACATGTTACAACTTAAAATGGAAGTCTTTTCATTTATTCTGGTAGAGACGTCGGGGGCCAGAGTGGAGTGGCATTTTGTTTAGATAAGACAACTGCAAAAGCTTGAATGGGATATAATCCAGTTAGTGATAGAATCCTCACTATTAGACTTAAAGGCCGTCCAAAAAACACAACTCTCGTACAGATATACGCACCTACTACAACAGCAGAGGAGGACGAAATTGAAGATTTTTACAACACACTGCAAGAAACATTAAATAAGATTGGTCATAATGATATAGCAATAATAATGGGAGATTTTAATGGAAAAGTAGGTGCAGGAAGAGCTGAAAATGAGGGACACGTTTTAGGAAAATGTGGATTGGGAAATAAAAATGATGCAGGTGAGAAATTAATTGAATTTTTCACAGAAAATGAGTTCATGATAGCCAACACGCTTTTTAAACAACATCCAAAAAGACTCTTCACATGGAAGTCTCCGGACAGTATTGCCAAAAATCAGATAGATTATATTTTAATACAAAGAAGATGATCAAGCATAACATCCGCAAAAACCCTACGAAGTGCAGACTGTGATACAGATGATCAGTTATTAGAAGCAGATCTGAAATTAAAAGTGAAAAAGCTTACCCGAGGACCAAGGTTTTTTGATTTCACAAAAATACCAGATGCATACAACATAGAAGTTAGGAATCGCTTTGGGGTCTTGATGTCTGTACAAGAGGAAATGACACCTGATGAACTGGCAGTACAAGCTAGAGATATCTTGATAACTGGAGCCAAAGATTTAATTCCGACCAAGAAAAAGCAACGTAAGCCATGGACTACATCAGACACGTTAGAATTAATAAAACAACGAAGGGAGCTGAAAAAGAAAGGAGATGAATCCAATAACAGCAGGATGAAGTATAAATCTTTAACTCGAGAAATAAGAAAGAACCCAAGAAAGGACAAAAAGCAATACATACAAGATTGCTGTACCAGAATAGAGCAATATCATAAGACTGGAAGAGATTATGAAATGTTCAAAGAAATGAAGTTATTGACAAGAAATGTTCAACCTCAATTGAATGTTATCTGTGACAAGATGGGAAATACCTTAACAGAATCTAGGCAAATTCTAGAAAGATGGCAGGAGTACTGCAGTGGAATGTATGATGTGAGTGACAGTGAGGATATGAATGAGATACATGAGCCAATGACAGCAGAGACAGAACCTGAACCCTCATTAGATGAAATTGCTTGGGCTATAAAGAACCTGAAGAATGGTAAATCACCTGGATGTGATGAGATACCAACTGAACTAATTAAAGCGGGAGGAGAAGAAAGCATACACATATATCATGCATTATGTAAAAAGATTTGGAAATATGGTATATGGCCAAAAGATTGGAAGAGAACTATCTTCATTCCAATACCAAAAAAGGGCAACCTGAAATTGTGCGCCAACTATAGAACTGTTGCCCTGATCAGTCCTGCAAGTAAAATTCTATTAAAAATAATAATGGGAAGACTTCGTAAGAAAATGGAAGAAGAGATTAGCATGGTTCAAGCTGGATTTAGACGAGGAAGAGGAACAAGAGATCACATATTCAACATGCGTTTAATAATAGAGAAGTGCAGAGAATTTATTGTAAACCTATTCTCATGTTTTGTGGATTATTCAAAGGCATTTGACTGTGTACAGCATCAGCAACTTTGGGAAATCATGAGGAATATGGGCTTTCCATCACATGTAGTACAAGTCATAAAAATGCTCTATCTAGACCAACAAGCAGCAGTTAGAATAGATGGATTGGTTTTACATCAAACAAGGAGTCCGTCAGGGCTGCGTGCTGTCACCCTATTTGTTTAACTTGTACGCCGAAAATATAATGAGAAATGTAAGAGATGATATAAACAGGGAGCTATATGATGCCCTAAATATCGGCGGTCATGACATACCAGAGATTCGATATGCTGATGATACAGTATTACTATCCACAACATAGAATGGCATAGAAAACCTAATAGCCTCAACCCAATTGAATAGTGAAAATCGCAACTTATATCTTAACATAGCAAAAACAAAGATAATTCATACAGACAAAACTACTATGGAGAAAGAAATATACGTTAATGGGGAAAAATTAGAGGTTGTGGACAATTTTGAATATCTTGGGTCACTGATTACCAACAATGGTGACACAATGACAGAAATTAAACGGCGACTATCAATTGCTCTTCAAAGACTAAAACAACTGAATAAATTATGGAGTAGGACAGACAGAACTACAAAAATTAGATTTTTAAGAGCATGCATCTTTCCCATTGCAACATACGCCTGTGAGACATGGACATTTACTAAACAAGCTGAACAGCGCATAAATGCCTTTGAATATAAATGTTATAGACGAGTTCTAAGAATATCTTGGGTAAAGAAAAGAAGTATGTATCCATACTTCAAGAATTGAATTTTGAAGAAGGTTGGCTATTAAAGACGATAAAACAAAGAAAATTGAAATATTTTGGTCACTTGAAACGTCACGAATGTTTGGAGAGAACAATAATGGAAGGATATATGCCTGGGAAGCGACGAAGAGGAAGGCCAAAGAGAAGATGGGTGCAGGATGTGGCGAATGATCTCCAGATGAGTGTGTCAGACGCGGGACATCTTGCTTATGATCGAGAGGTTTTCCGGAAAGTTGTTATGACAGCGAGGTTCTGCAAAGGACATGCTACTGAATGAAAGGACACCAGCTAGGAAAGCGGCGTTCATGAAGAAGTATTCAGTGTGGGCTAGGTTTAAGGGAAGAAACTAGCCAGTTATTCGGAGTTCGGACTGAGGAGGAAATCTCAGCCAGGCAGTCGGGAAGCTCGGACACGGGATCTAGGTCCGAGGCATATTAGTCATATCATCAGGCCGATGGAAGACAGTTCCGTTATGTACCTGTGCCAATGTATCTTCGGGAAATTATTTCCTGTTTGCTGTGAATCATGTACCTGTGTCATTAATAAACTGATGTGCGCGAAACGGTGTTTTTTTTCTACTGTCTATAGCTGTACATCAGTAAACCTGCAGCATGTTCATACAGACATACCACTGACATCCTCTAGACAACCATAGGCACTTCTACCTGTCACTGTGTCAGAATCCACCTTGTGACAATGATGGTGATGATGATGATGATGATGATGATGATGATATTAATAATAATAATAATAATAATAATAAAAACAGTTTTATTATTGTTATTATTATTAGTAGTAGTAGTAGTAGTAGTAGTAGAAGTAGTAGTAGTAGTAGTAGTAGTAGTAGGCCGGTCTCCCTGGGGACTTTCTCCGTAATCCCGTATACTCTCGTGAGTAAAGTGACGTGGACGAGAATCGGTGGCGGTTCTCGTCGCGTCGGTAACTTACGGGGTGTGTGAGCCGGTCGCTCAGAAAGCAATGGCAAACTACTGAGCGTAATCTTGCCAAGACATCATCAATCAGCTGAAAGTTGCTGATGTTGACAGCGATGCCCTGTAAAGGATATGCGAAAACAAAGTAGTAGTAGTAGTAGTAGTAGTAGTAGTAGTAGTAGTAGTAGTAGTAGTAGTAGTAGTAGTAGTAGTAGTAGTAGTAGTAGTAGTAGTAGTAGTGACGCTCACATACCACACACACACACACACACACACACACACACACACACACATACACACACGGACATACAATCATACATATACACACAGGAGTACAAACAGACAGGAAGAATCTCTAAATCAATGACTCTACTGTCTACGTCAGGGGTCAACAAACTACGGCCCGTGGGCCGGATCCGGCCCACGACGTCATTTCATCCGGCCCGCCGACGGTACTCGAACTTGCTTGATATAACGTATGGAACACGAGACGTTGTGATACAGTTTAAATGTAAACATTATGTTTAAAATAGTAGGAGATCTTCTGGCTGCTATGTGTCTTAAATTTACTATTTTCAATTATAAATTATTGTATCTAGATTTTCTTGTTTATTGTAATGTTTGCTTATTTCGCGCCATCCCATGTCCTTCCCCTGCTCATTGTAGTGCCGCCTACGCTCTAACGTTGCCATGGTTTCCATGGCAACACACACACACATACACAAACACACACACACATATCTTTCCCTCCCCCAGATGCGTCCGCCTGTCAACACAGGTCCGCTGCTCAAGAAATATTTACTTCTGTTTGCCTGTCATCCATTTTATAGGTAGGTCACAAGGATTTCTTTGACAGTGATAGGTTAGTGTACTACAAGTGTGAATAGAGGCAATAGAGTAACAAACATAGCATTAAAATGCCATAGAAGCCTCGTGTTATTTCGAAAATATTAGTTAGTTTAGATTAGTTTAGTCGATTGATCAACATCACGGCACACATAAGTGCTCTGTTCTACTCCTAACTCAAGCCTGAGGCCGGAGAATCTCAGCTCTGTGCACGAACTCCGTAGCACCGGCGAGGATCCTGAAATACTTTGGGTAGAATTGTAACTCGAAATTTTGCCCCGGCAGCGCCGTTAGGCTACTCTTTTCCGATTTCCAACTGCCAAGGGATTTTTTACGTGCGCAACAATACACACGGGCGCCCGATCTCACTACGCAGAGAGCAGGGGAAATTTTGTTACTAGAAGTCCACGTGAAAAAATCCCGGCCCTCACCAGGGCTTGTACCCCGGGCCTCCAGCACTCGAGGCGGGCACCATACCTTGAGACTACTCAGCCCCCCCCCCCCCCCCCCCAGACAGACAGACAGACAGACAGACAGACAGACAGACAGACAGACAGACAGACAGACAGACAGACAGACAGACAGACAGAGAAAACATTTGAAAGGAATTCTCTTGATTGGATGCAGCAATTCCAAACCAAACATTGATGATATTTTGAAAGCCAAATATCAGTTTTACACATTTCACTAACCTTATATGCTGCTTTGTTTGTGAGATTCGGATCTGTGCACACTAGGTCTGATGTAACTATCTTTTTGCTAACGTCGCCTTCTTTGATAACTGTTTTTTTTTCCCCAGTGAATAAATATGTTGGTTGCATTTGTGTGTGCGTGTGTGTGTATGTGTGTGTGTGTGTGTGTGTGTGTGTGTGTGTGTGTGTGCGTGCGTGCGTGCGTGCGTGCGTGCGTGCGTGCCATTGCACGCCGCTAACACATGATTAACTTAGATTTTCGTCTTTTCCCCCAGAGCTTTCGTACTGGCTTGCAAGTATTGTTAATATTAGTTGCATATCCTATACAGGACGTTTGCAGTCAACACCAGCATATTTTGCTGTTGTTGATGTCTTGGCAAGTTTACGTTCAGTAGTTAGTCATTGCTTTCTAAACGACCGGCAACCATAACATAAGGTAAAAAACAAGCGCAACGCGGTCTGCTGCCAAATCGCGCGTAGCTGTGTTTCAAACGCGGGTATACGGGATTACGAAGCGTGTCCGAAATACCTTCGCCACGGAGCCCGGTGCAAGTATTGTACAGAATGAGTATCCGGCCCGCGCATGTCATTTTTGTCAGTTATCCGGCCCGCCGTGAAAAAAGTTTGGTGACCCCTGTTTTAGTTCATGTGTGAATCCTACGATATGTACATGAGACGCAACAAAATATTCCAGGCTATAAATGGTAAAATTTATTGTTTGTGTCTTCATTATGTAAATTCACAATGAGAAGACATTGTTTGGAGGTCAGCAAGGCCGAATAGATAAGAACGCACAATCTCAAACATTTTGTGTGCTGATGCCGAGATGAGGGGTTCAACCCCTACACTGGACAGTTGGACTAAAATGTTGACCCCACATCCTTGTCTTGAGGACATCAATTACAAGTACCTCTGCAGTTGGAGTGGGTTCACTTGATGGTGAGGAATACTGTTAACAGGGAAAGCTAATCCACATGCAAAGTTCAGTTCAGCACTACTAGAAGAAATGTGTATAGACTACCATTGAGCGCAAAAAAAAAAAAATGCTAGGCTATAAAGTGTACAATTGATTGTTTGTATCTTTATTGTATACATTCACAATGGGAAGACATTGTTTTGAGTTCTTTGATTACTCTTGGAATTTCTTTCTAGCTATCTTATATTCAATATTGTTTTGCTCTTATTTGTTGTTAAATTAATTTTTTGTACCAAAATAGCTTTCTCATTCACTACTTTTGCTGTTTCTACCATCTACATTCCGTCAGACATGTTCTCTTATTATAAAAGCACAGCTTCAAGAGGTATAAATGGGGTACACATTTTAATAGACCAATCAGCATTTGATGGGTAATGTGACAAATATCGCGCTACCATCTTTACTTTCCAGATCTTTTTTACAGTACCATAAATATTTTTTTAAAGGCAACTGTGCATAACTGTGGGATGTAGATTTTAATCTAAGAGAATATTTTGTTAAAATTGTCTGGGGGTTTAGTTGATTCTCTGGTCACTGTTAGAATGCAAGGTTATCAGGGATATTTACCACAAACACCAGGCGAAAACACTTCAATCCTTGAAACAATGGCATCTGTGTGTAGGTTTGCCTTCCCACTTCATCACCCTTTAAATTTTATGTAGTGTTAGAGGATATTGATTGTTGACAACATAGAAACAACCACTGTTGAACAAACATCAACACAATTGATGGAGACATCAACAATTGGACACACTGTTCAAGAATAAACTCAAATCAGAGGTAACATACAAACATATAATGGCCATATTCAGTTCTGAGCTTTGCATGACATGACATAGGACATAGGTATAAAATCACATGAAATATGACATAGGTGTACAATCCCATATGACAACCCCATTGTCCCAAAATCAGTATAATCATATTCATGTACTCACCCCAAACAACCAATAATTGGTTATACCACCATTGAACCATCCATTGGTTTTTACACAAAAAGAAACCATGGTATGAGTTCATAAAAACCAGACATATAAAACATTTGTTTCTGAAACCAGTTACAATTCTCATATTTAAAAATATTAATGAGATGGTGTCAAAATATTTAACCAAAACATAACTACTATTTGGTTCTACCCTTCAATTGAAAAAAAAAATCTACTGACCTTATAAATCCATGGCATAGAAAAAACACATATAAAAAGCAGTTGGTACTCTTAATTAAACTAATTAATAGAGTCCTTTATCTCCTGGTGTGCGGTTCAGTGTTCATCTCTAATGTAGATTAGATCCTATTCCCATTATCTGGGTACCTAGAATAAATGCACTCAGTTGTGTTCCTTACATGTATATCCACTGGAATTGGCTGATGAATATTTTATAATCCATACTCCAGGAATTGAAATATCACACACCACATATCCCCTCCGTGGGGCTAGAATTTTCGACTACTCTGTTGCAATTAGGCTCGGTGCCTTTTGTGAAATTGAGGCCTTGGTTGGTCTTACTTCCAGGAATTTCCACTTAAGCTCTGCAGAAGGTACTTTCCCATCTCACCATACACGGTGCCAAGTAGACGTCCATTCAGCTGCTCTGCTTCCGATATCAGAATCCCAATTATGTTCACAAAGATGTTACACCCACCAAGTCGCGAGTCTATAACCCATGGCATTTAGGCTGACATTGGACCAGCAAAGAGTTAGTCGTTGCTATCTAGTCCAGTGTAGGAACTTATATGGCTGAGAGTCATCCAATGGTAGTATCTGTGACTATGTCCAGAATTGATCTGCACATACATGGATCAGAAGATGAATAATTCCAGCACAGAAACAGGGTTGCAAACAATCAGAAGATTCTTTCTGTTGCAGGCGTAGAGGCATTTACTCCGCTAGCTGCTTTTATATGGTCTTCTTGATGGTGTTCAGGTCTGAGATCTCAAGTGGATCTTGCTTCTTTTCAGGGTGTTTCAGAATTTGGAACCTTGAGGTAATCTGGTGTTGCAGTTGTGTTTCAGAGGATCTTAAGTTGGTATCTTGGTTGTACTGGCTTATGTTGTTTCAGTGTCTCTTCCCATTTGTTTGAGTTGGTGTTCGTATCTAGAACTTGGTGTTGAGTGTCTGGAACCTTATGTTTGACTTTTGCTACTGTGAGACTTTCTTTTGAAGACCTATCCATTGTTGGATATCAACTTGGTAATCCAACCGACAGTTGAAGGGTTCTCACTGTTGCTAGCTTTAGTAACTGGTAGGATTTGCCTATAGTTTCACTGACGTTGCTGAGTGATGAGGCTTCAGGTGGTACTTCTCAGAAGTAAAGCAGACGATACCTGTTGTCAGTTACTCTGCAGATCTTTATCTTTGTCGATTGTTAGATACTGAAGTCCATCCTGGATATTCCTACTGAAGTAGGACATCATCAATAACGTTGTCAGTCGCCTTCGAAATTGTCTTTTGCTGGCTTTTGCAGCTAATGAGTGCAGCAGTAAACATTGTTGTGTTGGTCCAGACTTTGTTTAGGACAGGTTGCCATTTTCACTTTCTCCTGGCTTTTGACCCAGTTTCCAGTTGATAGTGATGAATGCAGTCCAACAAATCCACCACTTCGCTACTGTCTATAGAAATGGATGACAAAGAATACAACACGAGCATTAACCTACTGTCGTATGGTAACATGTTTACTAACACAATTACAAACAAATAAGGAAGAAGGAGAAAGGAAGTGGGTTTCTACGTTCCATCGTCTCTCCTTGCTTGGTGTTGAGCTTTTCTAGCTCAGATAGTGAGTGAGGTATCTTTTCACTCTATGTTTTGTTCTGAGATTGTTAATGGGAACTATTTGATGAGCGAAGCCATTCTGTCCATCCAAACATGTTGATATTGCCTCTCTCGTACTTGAAGAGAATAACCCATCCATAGGCTATTTTGTTTCCTTTCCTTCACTATAATCAGCATTAGGCCAAGGCTATTCAACATTGTCTTCTTGTGTACTGACATACTCAAGGATTCTTACATCACCATCATTATGTCCACAGGGGTCACATTAAACTGTATATTCCCACAGTAAAGAATAACAATCAGGACAGAATATAATTCTCATAACAGAGAAAAACAAACATGTACCTTTATCTAATATTAAGTACATGATAATCATAATAATAATATTAATCATAAAATTTGATGCAAGGAGCCTATGTTTTTGGATTTCCTCATGGGTTAATCCATAAAACTAAAACATAAATTGTTTTCCCCCACTGCTTACAGCAGCATGAGGTTAGTGAACGCTGTGATATATTTGCCAAGTTCTGCTATTTTTAAGTGAATTTCTTATCTATCAGAAATGATTTATGCAGTCTGATAAGTGTTCGGAACATATATTAATCCTGGTGTCCATCACCCTTGGTGCGTTGTGACTAAAGGCTTGGTTATATCATGCGTTTACATTCTTTGTTCTTGAATTTATATTCTCAAACATGGCAATTTCCTAATGGCAATTTCCTAGCATCTTTATTGAAAATATTACATGTCTATCACTCCTCTGGGGTGGTTACTAATATGTTAACAAGAAGTTTGTACCAAAATTTTTGCACAAGAGTTCGAGTTACAGATTAGCAATTTAGGAACACAATTTCCCCAACATAAATGTACATTTATAAATGTGTGCTCAGTAGTCTGTTTCCACATGGAGAAAAAGTTCCTTTGAAAATGTTCTTTAGAGTTGCAAACTCTATAGTACATAGATTATTTGCAGATTTCTAAGCATAGATAGTGGGATATAGTTCACAATGCATAGAAGTTATTTAAACATAGGAATATGAAATTGGCAGAAACGAGTTCTCTACTGTGAAGTATGAATCAGAAGTCTGCTCCCCCATTGAGAAGAGTTTCTGAAATGTGATTCTGTCATGAGTTAAATACTCTACAGTACACATCATATTTATAGATTATAAGCATAGCTAATGAGATATAGGTTCACAATGCATATAAGGAATTTTAACATAGGGATTTGAAATTGTAAAAGCATAGAAAAAAATTTGACAGCGTGGCACCCCCAATCGCGCTCAGTCTAAAAATCATTCAGACTCTAGTTTACAAGAATTGTTGATTTATCATTTTAACTAATTCTTAATTAAACACAATAGTATATGTACCTTATCAAAATACATAAATGCTTATTAATAATGTAGATTTAACATACCGATTGCTGGAGAGAATGATGGGTTTTTAGGACTAAAATCGCCTATCCCCGAAGGGAAAGGCCGACGTCTTTCTTTTGTGCTCTCTTCAACAGAAATGGCCACTCTAGTGCCTTTGTCTTAAAAGATCGACGACGGTTGGCCAGGTATTTTGCTCAATCGCCAACCTAACTTTAACTAATGCCAAATAAATTTTGGCTACTCTACTCTTTTCTTCTCCTACATTAAGTAAAATACTTAAACAGTAATTGTTGGGGACTGGTATTTTTAAGGGCGTCAATGCCAGGAAAGGGTAAGGACGTTTTAATATGCTACAATAACCAAACTCTTTCTAGTGCATATAAAGACTAGGATGGTCATGCACTAATGGAAAGTTCAAAGAAAATCTACAACTACAAGTACACTATTTGAAGGCATATGAAGAAATTAGGCTATTGAATCAATGTTGAAAAAAAACAATAACAATCATGCAAAACAAAAGAAATAAAAATAAAATCTATACTGAAAATATCAGCTAAAGCATGTAATAGAACGGACTTCACATGTCTAAAAACATAATTCCATGAGATGAAACAATTAGACCTGAAACTGAACATATACAACAAAGCCAGATCATTGGCCAGATGTCACCAATGTTACAGAACAAACAGGGGACTTAAAAAAAACCGACACGTATAATTTTCTTTCCTACTTCATTCTATTCAGTGTCAGTCAGACCTTGACATTAACATGTAAGGGAAACATACAGTCTGTAATAACATTGATGTAATAACTACACATAATGCTTAACATAACAAGAAGGGACAGGATCAGAAATATCAATATCAGACAACAAACTGCAGCAGTGTTGTGCTGGACTTTATAAAAAAGTAGCAAGTTTAATTATTTGGCTACATATCACCAATATCACCTGCTAATTATCCACAGAAAGCAATGCTGGTTTGATACAAAAGGAAAAAAGACAAAGGATATTTTTGCAATAGATGGATAAAAAGCCAAACTGAGACATTAAATACTACGGTGGCTGAAGCACATAACGGAACATATTCCAGAACACTCTTCATATTCTGGTACTGAGGGACTTAAAAAGTCAAAGAGAAGAATAAGAAAGAAGACAAATTAAATGTTTCAAAGCCAATTAACAATTCATGAAAGAAATTCAATATGCCAGGTGTTTATCAGCAGTAAATATATTTTAAATAACCCCATAAATTATTCTATAATCAAACAAAAGCATTTTCAATACTGCTATTGTCAACATTCATGCTACACACAATCATGTGTACTTACTGTAAAGATATCTGAGGATTCATTGCCATTCTTCATGTGTCTTGGTGCTCTCGTCTGCTTTGCTCTGTGCTTTGGAGGTGGAGGTTTGCGATACTAAAAATAATATTTAAAAAACAAAGCACCATGAGTGATATTTGTCTTATGGTATTTTTCTACCTCACCGTCACAACTTTCTAGATTTATTTACATTACATTTATTTCAAGCAGTGCCTGCAACATTCTTTCTACAATTTGTGCCACTATTCTCACTGCCTGTTTTTCAAGATTATTAATAAGTAATGAGCATTTGTCATACAGTTATATTACTATTATTACAGAAGCATGGACTCTCATACCAAGATATCACATGTAAAAAAGACATAAGTTCTGCTTAAAATAATATTGACAAATACTTGAAAATATGAAGAATAGCAGTGTTCAAAGAAAAGAATGGTAATCAACATTCAAAGTGTATATATATATTAATTATAAGTCTGATTCGCATCTGATTTCCTGTGTATGGCAGGAGAGGAATGTTGCCAGCAGAGTGCAGATCCGAGAATTGTCACAACCTGCAGATAGTAGCTGCTTAGCCTCACTTTCACATATTGATCCTCCAGTTCATCACAGTCCGTGTCATTAAAAATCTGTAGAGATTAAACAGTATAGCCTATGTCATCTACAAACATATAACAATTAAACAAAATACTTATTAAATGGTGTAATGTATGCCAACTACACACATTTAACAATAAAACAAAATACTCAAATAGCTAATAAGACCATAACAATGTTATGAATTTTGTTTCTGTCTAAAATAACATCCTCTAAAAGTATAATCCTCTAAAAGTACTGGAGAGTTTTGGTCATAGACCACAACTTTATGAAGGGAAAATCCCAACTGCACCTCCCCGCGGTAGAGGATGGAAACACACTACGGTGTGGCTAACACAGCTCTGGGGACCGAATATCCACCGGAATAAGTGGACAACTCTGCAGCTGAGCAGAGCAGGCCACTCACTTGTCCTTACAGTCGGAAATGGCTGTCAAAGGCAGAAGTAAAAAGACCACCATGTGAATGTGGAAGGCAAGGGGAAATCACCACATTATCTTCCCAAGACTTCATGGCAAAACATATATCAAAGTTAGTGAAGGACGTTAATGGCTGTCTTAGGGCATCCTCGTCCGGTAGGGACAGTCATGAGCCACAGGTGACACCAGACCGTCATCCAGCTACTGATGGCAAAATCTTAACTAAAATAAATAAATTTAGAGTAGGAACATGGAATGTTAGGACATTAAATGAGCTAGGAAAGTTGACCAATGTTCTAAGAGAGATGGATAGAATGAAAATGAATATACTAGGTGTTAGTGAGATGAGATGGAAGGGATCGGGCAAAATTATAGCTGACAATCACACAATAATTTATTCTGGAGGGGATACACATGAAAAAGGTGTAGGAATAATATTAGACGAAAAAACAGCCAAGTCAATTAATGGATACTGGTGTATTTCAGATAGAGTTATTATGGTAAAAATCAAAGGCAAACCAATAGACATAAATATTATACAAGTATATGCACCAACAGCAAGCAGTAGTGAGGAAGAAATACAACACTTTTACGACGAAATAGAAATGGCGATGGCTCAAATTGGATCACAAGAAATAAAGATAATACTTGGTGATTTTAATGCAAAAATAGGAAAGGGAAAAATGGAGGATGTAGTGGGGAATTATGGTTTAGGTACAAGAAATGAAAGAGGGGAAAAGCTAATAGAATGGGCAAATATCAATGATATGATAATTGGAAACACATAGTTTAAGCACCATAAAAGACGACTGTACACATGGATAAGCCCTGATAAGAAAATACGCAACCAAATTGACTACATACTAATTAATAAAAGATTTAGAAATGCTTTAATTAATGTAAAGACAATGCCTGGTGCTGACTGTAATAGTGATCATGTACCACTATGTGGACAAATAAAAGTAAGATTAAAGAGAGGGAAAAAATGGTTAAGAACATGAGACTTAATAAAGAGGTTCTGAAAATAGATAAAGAAATGCAAGAACAATACAGAGTGACTGTGAAAAATAGGTACAATGCAATAACTAAAATACAGAGTATAGATGAACAATGGGAAATGTTAAGGGACTCCATTCATCAAACTAGCAAAGAAGTATTACCGGAGAGAGGCAAAATAGCTAAGAAAAAATGGATGAATGAAGATATCTTAAAATTGATGGACAAAAGAAAACAGAGTAAAATGACAAACAAGAATACGCTAAGATAAATAAAGAAATAAAAGATAAATGTGGGAAGGCTAAAGAAAGTTGGTTAAACGAGCAATGCAAAAAAATTGAATTAAATTCCATTAAAGATACAAAAAATATGCACAGACAAATCAGTGAGCTTACAGGAAGAAAAATAAGAATAAATACGGGGTGTTTGAAATCAAAAACAGGAAAGATAATATTAGAGGAAGATGCTATAATGAAGAGGTGGAATGAGTATATAAGAGAATTATATGTAGGAGAAAGGGAAGAATTAACAGAAGATAGTAACTTAGAAGGTCCACCTATTCTGAAAGAAGAAGTCGCTGACGCTATGAAACGTATGAAGAAAGGAAAAACAGCTGGGCCAGATGAAATCACAATAGAAGAATTAGAAGTATTGGGAGAATTTGGAGTAGATATATTAACCAAAATGTTGAATGATATTTACAGCAGTGGATATTTACCCAGTGATATGCTGAAATCTGTATTTATAGCTATACCAAAAAGACCAGGAGCAATTGATTGTGAAGATTTTCGTACAATTAACCTTATAAACCATATCACTAAGCTTCTACTCAGAATCATAATGAGAAGAACCAAAAATAAAATAAAAATGGAAATTAGTGAAGAACAGTATGGATTTGTGGAAGGAAAGGGCACAAACAATGCAATTTATACATTACGGACACTAATAGAAAGGTCAATAGAGAAACAGAGAGACATATATTTGTGCTTCATAGATTATACTAAGGCATTTGATAAAGTAAAACATGATGAACTGATTAAAATGTTGGAAGATATCAACATTGATGGAAAAGATTTAAGAATAATAAAGAATGTTTACTGGAACCAAGTAGCAGCAATTAAAATGGGAAATAAAGAGGGTAGTTACGAACAGATAAGGCTAGGAGTACGACAAGGGTGTGTCTTGTCACCAGATCTTTTCTCCGTGTATAGCGAAGTAATAATGAGAGAGATCAAAGAGATGCCAGGAATACTAGTTGGAGGTTATAATATAAATAATATACGCTATGCAGATGACACAGTATTGGTGGCGGATAATTCAACAGACCTACAACAATTATTAAACGTTGTAGTAACAGAGAGTGCAACGAAAGGACTCTCCTTGAATATCAAGAAAACAGTAACAATGGTAATATCAAAGAAAATGGTGACACCAAAATGTGACATAGAAATAGAAGGGAAAATCCTTAACCAAGTTGATAATTTTAGATACCTAGGGGCATTTATAACATCAGATGGAAGATGTACAACAGAGATTAGGAGCAGAATAGGGCAGGCAAAAGCCGCATTTCAGAAAATGAAGAGTATCTTATGCAATAAGTCACTATCACTGAATGTAAGAAAGAGAGTGCTGAAATGCTATGTGGAACCAGTTTTGCTGTATGGCAGTGAATCTTGGAATGTAAATGAACAAATTAAGAAGAAATTAGAAGCAACAGAGATGTGGTTCCTGAGACGAATGTTGCGAATTCCTTGGACTGCCAGAGTAACTAACGACGACTGCCTGAAACAGGTTAATGAAACTAGAACATTATATACAACAATAAGACAGAGACAAACAGCTTTCTTCGGTCATGTGATGAGAAGAGAGGCATTGGAGAACATGGTAACAACTGGAAAGATCGAGGGGAAGAGAGACAGAGGTAGACCAAGAGAAGTGATGCTGGATGGATTGAGACGGTGGCATGGAGGAATATCAGCAGCAGAGTTGATCCAGAAAACCAAAGACCGAGATCTGTGGAGAACCATGAACGCTTACGCCAGCCGGCACGGCACTTGATGATGATGATGATGACTGAATTAAGTAACTGGCCATACCGATCTTAATATTTCTGTTTCTCTCTGGACAGCAGAGAAATCTCCAAGGTCATTGTTTGAATTTGCACAAGCAGTTACGCTGAGTAGTGGAAGTTTAATTTCACCATTTGTGGCACTATAACATAGCAAGGAGGAAGAAATAAGTTACCATAGTACTATGTAAATGAGAACATGGGTTTTTAGATAATAATGAACATAGATTTTAGATAACACTGCTGCTGAAATATAGTATATTTTCACTGAAGACTGACTACCTATTCCTCTGTGCACTCAGGCCTACAAAATGCGATGGTCCTAACCCTTCACATACCACAGCAGGCTACTGCTACTGGACATGTGATATGTTAACTATGTAGGCCATGGCAGGCTGATTCAATCATGAATGTTTTAATTAAGGATCACTTTCTTTGCACATAGTTATCTCCATAAGTGCTCCAACTCCTCCCATAGATTACATAAAGAGGTTTCTAGCACTGTGCTAAAACTCAGTAGCACCTATGATCCAGTCAAATGGGTATGAATGGGAAAGGTCTCTGAACATCACAGAAAACTGGGTTATGAGAGGCCAGCATGGCCGAATGGATAACAGCCCTTGTTCTTAACTTCCAGTGAGCTGATGAAGAGGTAGCGGGTTAGTAGTATTCAATACTCGAAGGAAAAACCAGGAGGACACATAATCAGACTGCAACTTGTATGGAACTCTTTGCTGGCTGTTGAAGATGGGAATGGAGAGCATATGGCGATATGGGAATGTCCTTAGAGCTGTGATGTTGGTTCTTGACTCAATTCACTTACCTGTATTGGGAACAATACCATTATGAAAATAACTGTTTATTACACATACATGTAAACACAGGAGTACGGCAGGGATACATGTCATGTTGTTCTCAAGCATTTCAGCTTATGCTTATTACACTCGTATACACAGAAATGTGTCTCCTGTCTTGGCGGTGTGGTTATAGATCACGGCAGAAGTTTAAACAGAGACCAAGAAGAGAATAGGAATAGTACAAAATATTTTCAACAACATTAAAAAATTTGAAGATTTAAACAGATAAATAACACATTCGTTAAAATGAGAACTGCCAAATGCTATATAGTATAGCAGAGTCCACTGGAATCTGGATTCGATACATGTAGCCCATAAGCGGGCACTCCCCCGCTGTTTATACTTCATCTAGACACCGCAAGGTTCAAGAGGAACAAGATGATATATATATATGGGAAGCTTATGGGAATGTCCCGAATGCTGTGATGTCGGTTCCTAAATCAATCAATCAATCAATCATATATATATATGCAAGCTAAAGACAAAATTGTCATGGCAGGGCAGACCAGGCCCTAAGCCTTGGTTGGCGACTGGTCTAGGATCGAAGCTCCGACAGGCGGACAGTTAGAGCATTGCTTTGCTGATCCGGCAGCTTCTGCAGCTTGTCTTGTTCCAGATGTAGGGGTGTTACCTTTCCTCTGGAGTGAACTAGGCGGGCCGAGAGAGGGATCATGCTGCATGGGCAACACATGATCTCTATATTTTAGCCCAGGCTTTGTGCTATGGAGAGGCAATAACTCCCTCCCTGGTCTTAACTGGTCTCGGAATCAAAGCGAGAGGCAACTGTTACGGGTTATAAGTCCTTGTCAGTTGGCGTAGACATGGGGCGCCACGCGTTGCCTCTGACGGTGGGAGACACCTATAGGTGTCACTGATCAGCTACCGCCCGCCTCAAGCTGGGCAGCCCCCAGCCAATTGGGTGCTGATCCGCCACAGCCTGCCTGCTTCAATGGGTGCTTGGGGCTAGGACAAAATATGAATCGCAGGCTGTAAAACCAATGCACCAGGTACAAACAAAAATAAAAATAGAAACCTCAAGCTACGGCTTGAAACCTGGAACGTGAGAACCATGTGTCCAGGAGTTTCCACTGACTTGACCAATATTGACGATGTGAGAAAAACGGCTGTGATTGATGCCGAACTCAATCGTCTTAACATTGATATTGCTGGCCTGCAGGAGACTCGCCTCGCTGAGGAAGGGTCACTCAGGGAAAACAACTACACCTTTTTCTGGAAGGGTAGAGGGCAGGCAGAAAAAAGGCAACACGGTGTGGGCTTTGCAGTGAAGAATTCGCTACTGGGAATGATTGAAATTCCAGCAGGAGGAAATGAAAGACTATTATCCCTGCGCTTGGCAACCTCTTTTGGGTTTGCCACCATTATTACTGCATATGCACCGACACTCGATTCCTCTGATGATGTGAAGGATTTGTTCTATGAGGAGTTAGACTCCGTGATCAAGGCAGTTCCAAAATCTGACTACATTTATATGCTCGGTGATTTCAATGCTCGTGTGGGCAAGGACTCAAGTTCATGGCCAGTGTGCCTTGGAAAATACAACATCGGTCGCATGAATGAAAATGGGCAAAGGCTGCTGGAGCATTGCACCAGTAATGACCTATGTATTACAAACTCTTTTTTTAAAACAAAAGAGATGCATAAGGTCACATGGAAACATCCAAGATCCGGCCATTGGCACCAGCTGGACTTCATCATCACACGGAGACAACATCTGAACCATATATCATTGACTCGTAGTTACCACAGTGCTGACTGTGATACGGATCATTCTTTGGTTGTTGCAAGGGTTAGACTGAGACCAAAGAGAATCTACACAGCTAAACACAAATCTAGCCCCAGGATTAATATTATTAACACTCATGATCCTGAAAAGTGCTTTCAGTTTCAACAGCAACTTGAAGATGCTTTCACTGATACACCAGAAAATTGTACAGTAAATGAAAAGTGGGGTCAAATTAAGGAAACTCTTTATAAAACTGCCGTAGGGGTTTACGGCACTGTGGATCATAAGAGGCAGGACTGGTTTGCGGCCAACAGCGAGACTCTGCAGCCCCTGATTGATAAGAAGAAGAAAGCTCTCTTAAGAAACAAGGAAAGACCAACGCGTAACACTCTGAGTGAGCTAAGGCAAGCTAGGAAGGATGTGCAAAAGGCTGCCAGGCAGTGTGCAAATGATTATTGGATCAAGTTATGTGAGTCCATTCAAATCGCAAGTGATAAGGGAGACATAAGAAGCATGTATGAAGGAATAAAGAAAGCTTGTGGTCCAGTGATCAAAAGAAGTGCACCATTGAAAACCTTGACTGGAGAAGTCATCACTGATAAGAAACAGCAGATGGACAGATGGGTAGAGCACTATTTGGAGCTTTACTCAAGTGAGACCAAACTAGCGGATGATGCCCTCAACGCCATAGAGGCTCTACCAACTCTTGACCACCTGGACACACTTCCCACCATAACAGAAGTTAAGTGTGCTATAAATGAACTTGCATCTGGCAAGGCTCCAGGTAAGGATGGGATTCCAATAGAGGTTATCAGGAGTGGGCAAGACACACTCACTATACAGATCCACCAGCTAATAGAGCTATGCTGGCGTGAAGGACAAGTCCCACAGGATTTCAAAGATTCAAGCATCATAACACTGTACAAGAACAAGGGCGATCGGAGCGACTGCAACAACTATAGGGGTATCTCACTTCTGTGTATTGTTGGAAAAGTATTTGCCAGAATTGTTCTGCGCAGACTTCAAGTCCTAGGAGATCAAGTCTACCCCGAATCACAGTGTGGCTTTCGACAGAACCGGTCTACCACTGATATGATATTCTCATTGCGACAAATGCAAGAAAAATGCCGTGAACAGAATCAACCACTGTTTATTGCCTTCATCGACCTCACAAAGGCATTTGATTTGGTCAGTCGTGAGGGTCTGTTCAAGGCACTAAAGAAGATTGGCTGCCCACCAACTCTTCTGTCCATTGTGGAATCGTTCCACACAGGCATGAAGGGTATAATCAAGTTTGATGGTGCAACTTCTGAAGAATTTGAAATCAAGAGTGGAGTTAAGCAAGGTTGTGTACTAGCTCCCACCCTCTTTGGAATATACTTTTCACTTCTACTGAAATATGCATTTCGTGATCAGGATGGTGGTATATACATTCACTCACGCTCAGATGGCGGCCTCTACAATGCTCAGAGATTGAAGGCTAAGACCAAAATTAGGAGGGTACTGATCAGAGAGTTGCTTTTTGCAGATGATGCTGCAGTTACGACCCACTCTGAGGAAGAATTGCAATGTCTACTATCTGCATTCTCCAATGCTTGTTCTGAATTTGGTTTAACAATTAGCAAAAAGAAGACACAGATTATGTCACAAGGTGCACATGAGGTACCATCAATCTTTATTGACGACGCCGAACTAGAGATAGTAGACCATTTTACATATCTAGGATCAGTGGTAAATAGCAAATTATCCCTAGATCAGGAAATCAACATCCGGATTGGTAAGGCAGCAACAACAATGAACAGGTTAAGAAAAAGAGTCTGGGAGAACAGGAAGCTTACTGCCAAAACAAAAGTCCTTGTCTATCAAGCCTGTGTCCTTAGTACTCTTCTCTATGGCAGTGACACCTGGACAACTTACTCACACCAAGAGAACAATTTAAACAGCTTTCATATGCGGTGTCTGCGAAGAATTCTTGGTATTAAGTGGCAAGACAAAATCACAAATACTGAAGTATTGGAAAGATCAGGTTGTGTGACAGTTTATTCCATGCTCAGTCTTCGTAGACTTAGATGGATAGGACATCTTAGGAGGATGGATGATGGTAGAATACCAAAGGATATCTTTTTTGGTGAATTACAGATGGGTAAGAGATCTCAGGGTCGGCCTCTACTACGATACAAAGATGTGTGTAAGCGGGACATGATTGATACAGGCATTGATAATGCACATTGGGAGCAAGTCGCCGCTGAACGTGTTGCATGGAGGGCAAATATCAGAAATGGAATAAAGTCAAAGGAGAAAATTATTGCAGAAAAGTCACACACCAAGCGTTTGAGACGTAAGATGGTGCATGATGGTGGAAATGACCACGTGTTCACATGCACCCACTGTGAACGGACATTTACAGCGCAAATTGGCCTTATCAGTCACACTCGCTACCGCCATAGTTAAAAGTTATTATGCCTTTTTAAAGCACAAACTATCGTCTGTCAAGACGGCAAGGTGCCAATGGATATATATATATATATATATATATATATATATATATATATATATATATATATATATATATATATATATATAACACTACTGTATGGATGGCACATAAACCTGGACTATGAACAAGCAAATGGAAAGTGGAGATGCGGATATGCAAACTGATGTTATAATAAATAATAATCAATTATGATCATGCAAACAAAAACAATCAAATACAGCAGAGCTTCTAGGGAAGCTTAAAGAGAAAAATAAATGTGGACATCAGAGGACAAGCTAAACACCAACCTTAAAAAGATATCGTGAACAGAATGGTTTATTAGTACGAATTTTTTTTTCTCTGGCTTCGAAACGAAGGAGTTAAGGGAGCAGTTCCCACATACACTTCACGCTTTCGAAACACAGCTGCAGACAATTTGGCAGCAAACCGCCTTGCGTTGTTTTTTACGAAATGGTATGGATGCCGGTCGTTCAGAAAGCAATGGAAAACTAGTGAACGAAAACTTGCCAAGTGATCACAACAGCAAAAAATATTGGTGCTGATGCGACGTCCTGTAAAAGATATGCAACTATGTTTTTATTCTTTAATACAAGGGAAATAATTTCATCTTGGTTGAAATCATATTTCTTTCTTCTTTAGCAATCAAGGGGAACAATTATAGATTTCCCTATACTTGTACCGATAGCTATTTTGCAAGACAAGTATATGTTTATTCCTGTAACAATTGTATTTATATTTTGGACGGTATCAAGTGAATGTTACCATTATAAAAGCTTTACACACTATTGATTATTATTTGAAATTTCAGACACTAAATTGTTATGTAAGATATATTATTTAGTAAATTATTTATTTCATTATCTGTTAGGCCGCGTCTGTCTAAACAGAATAAGGTTTACTCTCGTTCCTCTTCACAATGTATCCATTGTTAATGTTAATTTAACATTGGTTCGTAGTGCTCATAGCTCAGGTTTCTCTTCACAACGCATACATTTAACAATGGCGCGTTACATTTACATTGGGTATATTACTGGCCTCCTAGGGCCAAATAAAATTTGATCGTACCCCTTCAACCTGAGGAATTTAAATCTCATATTGCTGAATTGTGTATTTTTTTCCGGATTTTGTGGTGATATTCGTTGGTTTTGATATTCTGGATATTTCCCCGGAATTATTACCTGAAACAACAAATTTCAATATGTATTCGAATATCACTGAAGTCGGGATCTCGATAAATGACTACGATGTCCAGCTACTTCACCAGTCCGGAACGATAGTGTGTTCCATAACTGGTCCCGGGGCGGCTGCTAAAGCAACACCTGCACTTATTATGAGTGCCCTAACTGGTCCAGGAGGTGTACCTTTTGGGGGAGTCGTCGACCTGCATAGGTTCGAAGTTCCCACTAGGTGGTACTTTCACCTGTCAGCAGAGGTTCAGAAAGCCGTGTATGACAAGATACACGGCAAAAAGTTTTCTCTACCAAGTCTAGGGATAGACATATCACTACAACATCTAGACAAAGAAAGGGACAGGCTGACCATCCACTGGCTACCTGTCACGATTGCTCCTCAAGGAGTTAAAAAACTGGTGCACAGTATTACAGGAGACGACAAGGCTGAGGTCTTTAGGATAAAGAATGGGGCTGGCAAGTGGGGAGCGCTCTGCAACCCAACAAAGGAAGTTCCCCATTATATACGGATCTACACTCCCGGTATTACGAACAATAACCACAGAGTGTTGATCACGATGCCGGGGAGAAAGACCAATTGTCCAGCGTGTGGCCAAAACAACCACTGGGCAAATAAATGCCCTAGTCGACGACAATCGACGACACCAATAGCAGCAGCAGTAAGTGTTCAAAGCCAAGAAGATTTCCCACCACTCGAAAGAGAAACCTCTCCACAGGGAGAGATTGAACTGACACAAACCTTCAGTAGTCAAATCAACACACAAGAAAATAACACACAAGAAAATAACACACAAGACATCAATCCAAGGAATGAAGACTCTGACGGTTTTCAAGTCGTCAGCAAACCAAAGAAGAGAACATGGGCTAACAGAAGACTGCAGTCAAAACACAGCGACGACACAGAAACAGACGACTTATCACTGCCAAAGAAAGAAAAAGTCAAAGCCACTATAGGCAAGACAAAGGAAACTGAACAAGAACAACAAGAGGAGACACAAGTACAAGACGAAGACGACACATACAGCATACCAGACACTCTCTTCGTAGACACAGACACAAGTGATAAGAACGAGGATCAAGATGATCCTCTCACACAAACTTTTGATGCTACAGACTTGCTCGCCTAAATGTACTCATCACGGATAATAACTTTGCGTGTGATTCTATACACTTATTATATCTCATTCATTCGTTTTTACTTAAATTATAATGACTAGTGATTTAGTTATTATTACTTTAAACATTTGTGGTATACGTACAAAATTACAACACATTATCACACTAATAAACAAACACAAACCAGACTTTATACTACTACAAGAAACAAATATATGTTCAAAAACATTCGCACAACATATCACCGCACAGCTAGGCCTCAGACATTCATGATTTAGTTTAGGCACACACAAAATTGGGTCAGGAACAGCTATTCTGCAGACATCAGACAGGTGGGACATAATTAAAACACACACGGATAACCAGGGACGAATTTCCATAATACAGGTAGAAAACACATGATACAGAATGAAGCTATGCGCATTATTCTTGGATGTACAAGAGATACAGCATGCAGGGCGATGCGCTACCTTCTTGATTTTCCAACCATTGAAGAGAGAATGCAAGTTTGCAGGGCACGCGCCTACCTCAGAATTAACGCAAACACACAGCATCCACTGCATAGTGAAATTAGGAAGGTGAAGGGCAGCAGGTTAAAAAGAGGACGGTCGTGGATGGGTCAAGCCGAAGACATTCTTCAACAGGTGTGTTCACTTGAGGACTTAGAACCTGGCGAGGAGTGGGTGCAAGTGCCAACAGACTTCTGCACATCCTTTTCAGTTAGAATCCAACTAGATAGAAAATGCAGACAAGAAAATCCGGCTGCTGTGGAGGCTGAAGTACAAGCGTTGATTTTCGAGAATTCGCTAGACAGTGACGCGGTCATCTACACAGATGGGTCGGTCGTCCGACATGTGAGAAGCTCATGGGCCTTTACAGCTCGGGCCGGAGGGAGAATTGTTAAGGAGGACTCTGGTGCTTTCACTGAAACCACAAGTAGCCTGACCATGGAAGTCATGGCAGTAAGTAAAGCAATAACATGGCTCGAGACACAGACATTCACTAGGGCTTGTTTCCTTAGCGACTCAATGAACATGATCAAGAGGATAGAGGAGGGGTCGATCAGAAGAGAATGGTTGCTGCCTCTGGAGCGGTCTCGGCTGGCAAAGATTAGTTTCATCTTCGTGCCAGGTCATGCGGGAGTACAAGGAAATGAGCGGGCTGACAAGCTCGCAGGTGAGGCTACTGTGGAGGGCGGACGCGCCATGGACCAGGCTGACATTCTGAATGCTCTACGAGAAGTGAGACTTTTGCAAGAACCAAGTGATGACTGTGAATCTACAACAATGGCCAGACTGCGAGAGCAGCAAATTAAAAGAGGGGTGGCCAAACAAGAACACTACGCAGGAAGCCAAAGAAGATTGATAAACCAACACAGAACTGGCGTCGTTGGCCGCTACACGCTGCGGGATTTGCTGAGGAGGGGATCCGAGCACTTATGGACTGAATGGTCCGATGTGCAACGAGGATGATCTGTCGACTAACTAACTAACTAACTAACACCATAGTGAACATACATGCACCACCTAATTACAATCATCAACCAAATTTTTACCAAGAATTAGACACCTTACTTATACAAACATACAGAGGGCAAAATATTATCCTTGCAGGGGATTTCAATTTTGTACTCTCAGATTTGGATATCGTAGGGGCAGGCAAAGCAGGAATCAAGACACAATTAAGGAGAAATGACAGAAATGGAATACATCAACTGGATATACTAAAGAATACCCTAGACACACACAATTTAATAGACGCTTTCCGATACAGACACCCTAATAACATTGCAACAACACACAAAAATAGGGCTTACAATAGATCAGCCAGATTAGATAGAGTATACACACCTTCAACACACCAAATAATACACACAAAACATCTACAAGAGACATTACAATACACAGATCACAAAGCAGTACTAACACATATCACTACAGACACTACAAACACAAGGCCATCAAAAAGAACACCACATTGGAAGTTCAATAACTCCTTACTCCAACATACAGGTTATTTACAACATGTGACACAACTTATTCTAACATACACTAATAGTACACCCACGGACAACAAAACACAAATTTGGGATTTACTAAAGAATACAATACGGTGTAGAACACAACAGTTAGCATCCATCATACATAAAGACAGACTACAACAAGAACATATCATACAGACAGCAATACAACTCACAAAACAGACTGACATGAATGCATCACACCTAAACACACTAGAATCACAATTAGAACAACACCAGCAACACACACTCCGCGGTGCACTCCTTCGAACTAAACTTACTAACATATCAGAAGAAAGTCCCAATAGACAGCACCTTGCATTAGAGCAAAACATTCAACGCAACAGACAAATAGGAGCAATAACAGACATGAAAGGAAACACACAAACAGAGACAGTACATATACTAGAAACATTCCAACAGTACTACACTGACCTATATACAGCAGAACCCGCCAACACACAAACACAAAATAGGTTCCTAAAATACAATAAAAAATTGTCAGACACAGATAAAGACACACTAGACACAGAGCTTACATTAGCAGACATAACACATGCATTCAATCAAATGCAAAAAGACAAAACACCAGGACCAGATGGACTCACAGTAGAATTCTACCAACACTTCTTTCTTATCCTAGGCAATTTTCTTCTAAAAGTCTACCAAGAAGCTTTTCATAAACAAGAACTCCCAAACACTTGCAACATGTCATATATAACACTCATACCTAAAGACAACACAGACAAAACACAGCTGAAAAACTATAGACCCATCTCCTTATTAAACACAGACTACAAAATTCTAGCAAAATCACTTGCAAACAAAATTAAAAACTTCATGCCATCACTCATCCATCCAGACCAACAGTGCAGTATTCAACACAGAAACATACACCAACATACACACTTCATTAGGGATTTCATTACATACACCCACCAGAAAGACTGTCAATCCTCTCTCTTATCTTTAGACCAGGAGAAGGCCTTTGACAGAACCTCACACTCATACTTACACAAAACACTAGCACACTGTAACATTGGACAGTACTATAGACAGTGGATAGAAATATTGTATAAAAAATCCTGAAAGTAAGGTACTGGTGAATCATTCACTCACTAGCAGTTTCAGAATCAATATATCTGTCAGACAAGGGTGTCCACTATCACCAGTTCTATATGTACTAACACTAGAACCACTCTTAGAAGCAATTAGACAGGACACTAACATTAAAGGTACATGTATACAAGGGTCTGGATAGCGGAAATTAATTGCTTATGCAGATGATACCGCTTTCTTCCCTACAACCAACACTTCCATAACGAACATACTTCACACCTTCAGATAGTTTGGTGAAGGAAGTGGGGCCAAAATAAACATACAGAAGTCTAAAATAATGGGTCTGGGGAAGTGGAAGAATAAAGCAGATTTCCCCCCGGATCTAACAGTCACAGATAACATGAAGATTTATGGGATCACTTTTCCATCCAATCCCAGAAAAACACACACAGGAACATGAACTGACAAAACAAATTATAGACATACTACATAGGTTCAAATACAAGACATCAACAATTTGTGTACGAAGCACTATTGTAAACACCTTCATCTTTCCTAAAATACTATATTTAGCCACAGTGTTAGACCCAGTATAGGGAGTGCTAGCATCAAGGAGGAATGGTTACACAGCTATCTGATTCCCTTGCCGAAGCCTGACAAAGACCACAAAAAAAATTCAGGGATATCGAATTATAACCATGCAGAATACAATAGGCAAGCTGCTGGAGAAGGTAATTGCCAGGAAAATATCAAGCCAACAAGAGAGGCAAGGTGTTTTCCCACCTACCCTGGGTGGGTACCGTCCAAAAAGAGAAACCTGGACCAATGCAGCAGTCTTTGCCCATGATGTCTATGAAGGTTTCCACTCAGGCACTGAAACCGTTGCTGCAGCGATTGATCTTGAGGACGCATACAACAGAGTACCACTGGATATTTTAATGTTTCAGCTTCTTGAACTAAACGTAAGTCCATTCCTCCTTAGTTGGATCGCTGCAGCCCTCTACCAACGGAAAGTAGTTTTTAGATGTGGCAGTTGGACTTCGGAACCAACAACAATATATCCTGGCCTACCACAGGGATCACCATTATCTCTGGTACTGTTCAACGCCTACACAGTGAGAATCACCAGTGAGCAGATTACTGGACCTGGCAGGACATTGTCGTATGCCGATGATGTTTTAGTGTATCGTCAGGGTAAGGATAGAGAGGAGGTTGCTGTGGAACTACAAACCGAACTCAATCGCATAAGTACTTGGTGTGATGAAGCTGGGGCAATGGTCAACCCAACAAAGGCAACAGTGACTTGGTTCTCGTTGAATAATCATATTGTCAACAATCCAACACCAACTGTAATGCTGTGTTCAGAGACGGTGGAAAGAACGCAGGCAATGAATTACCTGGGGATACGGTTTGATCGAAGCCTTGCTTATAATGTGCACATAGACCAGGTGATAACAAAGGCCAAGCGGGGTTTGGCAGCGATGCGGGTGATGGCGGCAGCAAACTGTGAGCAGCGCCATCTATGTCTTCTGTACGAGGGGCTGGTCATGTCTGTTTTGGAGTATGCAATGGCAATCCTGACTCTCAGCCATAAGCAGATAGAAAGGATGGAAAGGATACAGAATGAAGCTATGCGCATTATTCTTGGATGTACAAGAGATACAGCATGCAGGGCGATGCGCTACCTTCTTGATTTTCCAACCATTGAAGAGAGAATACAAGTTTGCAGGGCACGCGCCTACCTCAGAATTAACGCAAACACACAACATCCACTGCATAGTGAAATTAGGAAGGTGAAGGGCAGCAGGTTAAAAAGAGGACGGTCGTGGATGGGTCAAGCCGAAGACATTCTTCAACAGGTGTGTTCACTTGAGGACTTAGAACCTGGCGAGGAGTGGGTGCAAGTGCCAACAGACTTCTGCACATCCTTTTCAGTTTGCATCCAACTAGATAGAAAATGCAGACAAGAAAATCCTGCTGCTGTTGAGGCTGAAGTACAAGCGTTGATTTTCGAGAATTCGCTAGACGGTGACGCGGTCATCTACACAGATGGGTCGGTCGTCCGACATGTGAAAAGCTCATGGGCCTTTACAGCTCGGGCCGGAGGGAGAATTGTTAAGGAGGACTCTGGTGCTTTCACTGAAACCACAAGTAGCCTGACCATGGAAGTCATGGCAGTAAGTAAAGCAATAACATGGCTCGAGACACAGACATTCACTAGGGCTTGTTTCCTTAGCGACTCAATGAACATGATCAAGAGGATAGAGGAGGGGTCGATCAGAAGAGAATGGTTGCTGCCTCTGGAGCGGTCTCGGCTGGCAAAGATTAGTTTCATCTTCGTGCCAGGTCATGCGGGAGTACAAGGAAATGAGCGGGCTGACAAGCTCGCAGGTGAGGCTACTGTGGAGGGCGGACGCGCCATGGACCAGGCTGACATTCTGAATGCTCTACGAGAAGTGAGACTTTTGCGAGAACCAAGTGATGACTGTGAATCTACAACAATGGCCATACTGCGGGAGCAGCAAATTAATTAAAAGAGGGGTGGCCAAACAAGAACACTACGCAGGAAGCCAAAGAAGATTGATAAACAAACACAGAACTGGCGTCGTTAGCCGCTACACGCTGCGGGATTTGCTGAGGAGGGGATCCGAGCACTTATGGACTGAATGGTTCGATGTGCAACGAGGATGATCTGTCGACTAACTAACTAACTAACTAACAGTGATAGACCCCCCAAAACAAACAATCACAGACATAAACAAACACATCAGACAATTCATCTTCAAAAACACAATCCACAGTATAAAGCACAAGACTTTAATACAAGAGAAGACTAGAGGAGGGGTAGCACTACAGGACCTTAACACAAAAATACAAGCATTAAGAATCAACCACATAGGACGCATCATCAATCATCCAGATCAACACTCGCTAGCATTATACTATATTGCAATTAGATTACACAGAATTAAGAAAATAGACAAAACAACACCGCACTATTACGGCACACTACCGCACTTCTACAGAACATGTATACAAGCAATTCAAGGTAATGAACACTTAATACAACAGACAACCAAGCAGATATACAAATATTTAGTACAACAACAAGCCCCACCACTACACCTGAGAATCAAAAGAGGATACAAATATCACATGAAAGACACAGCTGCACCTTCACTAACTTACACAACAAACATATCACATCAAAATCCAAAGAAATAACATACAGGCTAATTTATAATATGACCCCGACAACAGAGAGAGCTGCACAAACATCCAAGCAAATAGCCCCATGCAAATTATGTAGACAAAATATTCAGGAAACAGAGGACCATCTCTTCTATGAATGCCCAGCAATCACAGCCACTAAGACTGCACTGCAACAATTAATAGAAACACACACAAACAAGAAAACTGACGCTTATAAATCCATTTTCCTAAATACAATACCCACAGCCACAAAAGACAAACACACTAAACTTCTTGTTGCACTGGCGGAGTAGAAACTCGGCCACCCACAATCACCAAACAATACAACCACACACACTAGCACAGATTTTTCAACAGAAAATCGCCCAGCTATTCGCAGATTAATAAACAAGAGCCACCCCCATCAAGTTTCACACTACATAACATACATGTTCAAACACACACTCTCACAGTATATTTCTATACTCCGCATGTGTACCACTAAGCCCAATCATTGGGGAACAAAGCGCCAAATAACTGAATGAATGTCCCTTCTTTGTTACTGAGTCCTGGAGCCCAACCTAGACAGAACAATGGGACGGTGGATTTTGTGAGTCAGTGGTCTTGTCGACCGAAGGTTGACCTCGGTCGGAACAGCTCAGGAAAACTCTTTAGTGAACCTAATAAATTCCATTCTCTTTACGCTCTCTCTCTCTCTCTCTCTCTCTCTCTCTCTCTCTCTCTCTCTCTCTCTCTCTCTCTCTCTCTCTCTCTCTCTCTCTCCCCCCCCCCCCCCCCCAAACATGAATGACTATACACTGTATTCGCAATGTAAAAGCCTGTTTTTATACATAATAAACGGGATATTTATGTATACGCTGAATTCGCAAATGGACAACTTAACAAATTCCAATCTGTTTACGCGCTCTGTCTTTATCCCTCCCCCTCCTCTCCCCCTCCCCAGCTCCCTCTCTCTCCCTCCCTCCTTGTTGACCGCGTTCCTGGTCTCAACCCAGCCCACCACAAGCAAATCCTTGGCACTTGCGATTAAATCGAGGGCTGTCATTCAGCAATAATATTGAATTCACTTACAGGAAACTAAGCTTGCATGAGGCTGCCTGCAGTGTTAAGCGTGGGGCGGCTTTTGCCGTTTCGACCTTGACACCAACATTTCATTTAATGTATATATTGTGGTGTGGAAGAGAACGCGTGGTGTGTTGAAGGTTTATAAGCGTGTGAGAATGATGGGTTTTAAAAGGAACGAGGGGAAGGAATCATCACCACATCATAGTCGTTGTTGTCTCCGTCATCATTATCATCACCATTATCATCACCATTACCATCAATCACGTTAGAATGGGATGACTGAAAGCGTACGTCCTTATCATAACTGTATATGGATGTTTTTGTTTCATTAACGCATATGACATAACACTAACAAACGGCAACGCTCTGTAATATACACAAACAAAGAAACACGCATTGCACCTTGTAAATATACATTGCTTTGTATGAAATAAACGTTTAAAAAAAAAAATTAACATCAAACAATTAAAAAAAAAAATCAAATCAAACAATTTTATAAAATTGTATGGAATAGTCTTCCCATGTCAACCAAATCAGACACACAAAGACACTTGGCAAAATCTAGAGAAGAAAATAACAGATATGTTACAGAAGTACAAATACAAAACAACTACCATATTTGGTAGAAGTACCATTGTTAATACATATCCATCCATCATGTGCTATGCCGGTAAGCGTGGGCGGTCATGTTCTGCCATCTCACTCGATCACCAGAGTCGTGGATCAGCTCCGTGTTTCTGTCTCGACCATGCCACAAGGCCAAGCCATCCAGGTACGTGCTTCTAGGTCTTCCCCTTGGTCTGTTCTCCTCGATCTTACCAGTCGTCACCAAGTTCTCCAATCCATTTCTTCTCATAACATGCCCAAAAAATTTTGACTGTCTACGTCTAATTTCTCTAATCAATTTACGATCTTCATTTGTTTCTTGAAGAACTTGTTCATTGGTCTTTCCGGCTGTCCATGATAGTCTTTGCATTTTCCTCAGAAACCACATCTCTACAGCCATCAGATGTTTTTCAGCCTGACTGCTCATTGTCCACGCTTCACATCCATATAAAAGTACAGGTTCTATGTAGCATCTCAACACTCTTTTTCTCGTTTCAATTGACATATTTTTATTGGTCAGTATGTTTTTCATCTTGCTAAAGGCTACTTTTGCCATGGCGATTCTTGTTCTAATCTCTTCAAGGCATCTTCCATCAGATGTTATTACTGTTCCGAGATAATTGTACCTATTCACTTGTTGAAGAATATTCCCATTTACTTGTATATTACATTGTGGTATTTCGTTCTTCCTAGTGACGACCATAATCTGTGTCTTTTTACAATTTAATTCTAACCCTAGTTGTTCACTGTGTGTAACAATCGCATCTACTAAATTTTGCAGGTCCTGTTCATTGTCTGCAATCAAGACTGTATCATCTGCATATCTAATGTTATTGATGCATCGTCCCCCAATGTTGATTCCTTCAAAAACACAATCCACAGTATAAAGCACAAGACTTTAATACAAGAGAAGACTAGAGGAGGGAGGGGTAGCACTACAGGACCTTAACACAAAAATACAAGCATTAAGAATCAACCACACAGGACGCATCATCAATCATCCAGATCAACACTCGCTAGCATTATACTATATTGCAATTAGATTACACAGAATTAAGAAAATAGACAAAACAACACCGCACTATTACGGCACACTACCGCACTTCTACAGAACATGTATACAAGCAATTCAAGGTAATGAACACTTAATACAACAGACAACCAAGCAGATATACAAATATTTAGTACAAAAACAAGCCCCACCACTACACCTGAGAATCAAAAGAGGATACAAATATCACATGAAAGACACAGCTGCACCTTCACTAACTTACACAACAAACATATCACATCAAAATCCAAAGAAATAACATACAGGCTAATTTATAATATGACCCCGACAACAGAGAGAGCTGCACAAACATCCAAGCAAATAGCCCCATGCAAATTATGTAGACAAAATATTCAGGAAACAGAGGACCATCTCTTCTATGAATGCCCAGCAATCACAGCCACTAAGACTGCACTGCAACAATTAATAGAAACACACACAAACAAGAAAACTGACGCTTATAAATCCATTTTCCTAAATACAATACCCACAGCCACAAAAGACAAACACACTAAACTTCTTGTTGCACTGGCGGAGTAGAAACTCGGCCACCCACAATCACCAAACAATACAACCACACACACTAGCACAGATTTTTCAACAGAAAATCGCCCAGCTATTCGCAGATTAATAAACAAGAGCCACCCCCATCAAGTTTCACACTACATAACATACATGTTCAAACACACACTCTCACAGTATATTTCTATACTCCGCATGTGTACCACTAAGCCCAATCATTGGGGAACAAAGCGCCAAATAACTGAATGAATGTCCCTTCTTTGTTACTGAGTCCTGGAGCCCAACCTAGACAGAACAATGGGACGGTGGCCTTTGTGAGTCAGTGGTCTTGTCGACCGAAGGTTGACCTCGGTCGGAACAGCTCAGGAAAACTCTTTAGTGAACCTAATAAATTCCATTCTCTTTACGCTCTCTCTCTCTCTCTCTCTCTCTCTCTCTCTCTCTCTCTCTCTCTCTCTCTCTCCCCCCCCCCCCCCCCCAAACATGAATGACTATACACTGTATTCGCAATGTAAAAGCCTGTTTTTATACATAATAAACGGGATATTTATGTATACGCTGAATTCGCAAATGGACAACTTAACAAATTCCAATCTGTTTACGCGCTCTGTCTTTATCCCTCCCCCTCCTCTCCCCCTCCCCAGCTCCCTCTCTCTCCCTCCCTCCTTGTTGACCGCGTTCCTGGTCTCAACCCAGCCCACCACAAGCAAATCCTTGGCACTTGCGATTAAATCGAGGGCTGTCATTCAGCAATAATATTGAATTCACTTACAGGAAACTAAGCTTGCATGAGGCTGCCTGCAGTGTTAAGCGTGGGGCGGCTTTTGCCGTTTCGACCTTGACACCAACATTTCATTTAATGTATATATTGTGGTGTGGAAGAGAACGCGTGGTGTGTTGAAGGTTTATAAGCGTGTGAGAATGATGGGTTTTAAAAGGAACGAGGGGAAGGAATCATCACCACATCATAGTCGTTGTTGTCTCCGTCATCATTATCATCACCATTATCATCACCATTACCATCAATCACGTTAGAATGGGATGACTGAAAGCGTACGTCCTTATCATAACTGTATATGGATGTTTTTGTTTCATTAACGCATATGACATAACACTAACAAACGGCAACGCTCTGTAATATACACAAACAAAGAAACACGCATTGCACCTTGTAAATATACATTGCTTTGTATGAAATAAACGTTTAAAAAAAAAAAAAATTAACATCAAACAATTTAAAAAAAAAAAAAAAAATCAAACAATTTTATAAAATTGTATGGAATAGTCTTCCCATGTCAACCAAATCAGACACACAAAGACACTTGGCAAAATCTAGAGAAGAAAATAACAGATATGTTACAGAAGTACAAATACAAAACAACTACCATATTTGGTAGAAGTACCATTGTTAATACATATCCATCCATCATGTGCTATGCCGGTAAGCGTGGGCGGTCATGTTCTGCCATCTCACTCGATCACCAGAGTCGTGGATCAGCTCCGTGTTTCTGTGTCGACCATGCCACAAGGCCAAGCCATCCAGGTACGTGCTTCTAGGTCTTCCCCTTGGTCTGTTCTCCTCGATCTTACCAGTCGTCACCAAGTTCTCCAATCCATTTCTTCTCATAACATGCCCAAAAAATTTTGACTGTCTACGTCTAATTTCTCTAATCAATTTACGATCTTCATTTGTTTCTTGAAGAACTTGTTCATTGGTCTTTCCGGCTGTCCATGGTAGTCTTTGCATTTTCCTCAGAAACCACATCTCTACAGCCATCAGATGTTTTTCAGCCTGACTGCTCATTTTCCACGCTTCACATCCATATAAAAGTACAGGTTCTATGTAGCATCTCAACACTCTTTTTCTCGTTTCAATTGACATATTTTTATTGGTCAGTATGTTTTTCATCTTGCTAAAGGCTACTTTTGCCATGGCGATTCTTGTTCTAATCTCTTCAAGGCATCTCCCATCAGATGTTATTACTGTTCCGAGATAATTGTACCTATTCACTTGTTGAAGAATATTCCCATTTACTTGTATATTACATTGTGGTATTTCGTTCTTCCTAGTGACGACCATAATCTGTGTCTTTTTACAATTTAATTCTAACCCTAGTTGTTCACTGTGTGTAACAATCGCATCTACTAAATTTTGCAGGTCCTGTTCATTGTCTGCAATCAAGACTGTATCATCTGCATATCTAATGTTATTGATGCATCGTCCCCCAATGTTGATTCCTTCCATATCTTCAATATTTCTGAAAATGCGTTCACTGTACAGGGAAAACAGATCTGGAGACATTACACATCCCTGACTCACACTCTCTTAATAGGTTAATATATATATAATTCCAAAAATACTATATCTGTGCACAGCCCTTGATCCTCCACGTCAGACTGTAACAAACATAAACAAAGAGATTAGACGCTTTGTGTTTGGCAGCACAATCTACAGTATCAAACATACTACACTCATGCAAGACAAAAAAGATGGAGTTATCGCCCTCCAAGACATAACAACCAAAATACAAGCACTAGGATCAAACACGTAGGTGAAATCCTACAACACCCAGAAAAACACCCTTTAGCACACTATTACATTGGAATTAGGCTATCTTATTTAAAACCTTTTAGGAATACATCCTTACATTACTTTGGCATTCTCCCAACGTTCTACAAAACATGTATTTCAGCCATTAAAGGACACGAAAAATTACTACACAAGAAAACACATACAATCTACAGGCATTTAGTTAAATTACAAGCAACTCCGGTACATCTCAGAATTGAAAGAGGACATAGATATTTCATAAAAGATAATACCGAAATTTTCTCTAATATTCACAACAAGCAGATTACTCCAAAAGCAAAGGAAATTACATATAGGCTTGTTTACAGCATGACCCCAACAACAGAGAGAACAGCAAAAATAACTAAACAAATACTACAGTGTCCGCTTTGTAGACGGAACGTCCAAGAATCAGAAGAGCACATCTATTACGAATGCAACACAATCATGCCAACAATAAATCTCCTACAAAACATCCTAAACTCTCATACGAAACAAAGAACAGATGTTTACAAAACAATCATGATAAATTCCATTCCTTACTCAACACAAGACATCCACACAAAGCTATTTGTTCTATTGGCAGAGTACAGAAATCTTATATGGACATTAAGAAACAAAGCACTATACAATTACAGAACAATCAACAAAGAAATTGTCCAACAACTTTATCAACAAAAAGTCGCAAATATTCTAATCTTAGCCCCACAAGCGCAAATCTCGTAAAAGATTTAGCTGAAGACAGCACATATTACAGAAGAAGCAAATAACTTGTTTTAAACACAGGATACCACAACTGTAAATGTGTTTATTGATGGTATTAATAATCTTAACATTATATTATTATTATTATTATTATTATTATTATTATTATTATTATTATTATTCATACTATTATTATTACTGCTATTATTATTATTAATTTCCCCATTATTATATTTGAATGTGCAACATGAAATATATTGTGGATGGGTGTCTGTGCCGTTGGCAGTAACATATGTATACGTCTGTGTGTGGATGCAGGTGTGTGTGTGTGTGTGTGTGTGTGTGTGTGTGTGTGTGTGTGTGTGGCGCATGAATTTGCACGTGCATGTGTATGAGTGCGTGTGTGTTTGTGTGTGTGTGTGTGTGCGCGCGCGCGCGCGTGCGTGCGTGTAGCAGCCTTTAAACCAAGGCGGTATCTCAAGTATTAAAATGATGTTATATGGTAAAGATATGTTTCAAAAGAAAAATATGCACCACCATGTATAAACAAATTTAATGAGCCCTTTAAGTACCCAGTAAGCTAAGGTGGCTTTTAGTGGTCAGGTTTTAAGTCCTTCCCATTGTATATGAAACCAAGACACTATCACAACTTTGGACCAATTATCTCCCTGGGGACAGGCCTTGGACTCTAAATGCTAGTAGTAAATCCCTGATTCTTGTCCCCCAAACAAAAGGTATCATGGACTAGAGCGTCACCCTGTAATTTGTCATCAGGCAACAATACCAACGACCTTAACCTCGGTAGCTAAGTGACCCAGAAATTACAAAGAAGTCACATTTTAATGGAAATGATAGTTTAAAGTTTATTGTCCAAGCGCGGGGCATTTAATGTACTGCGGTCTCCAGAAAGCACGAGTGTGTGTGTGTGTGTGTGTGTGTGTGTGTGTGTGTGTGTGTGTGTGTGTGTGTGTGTGTGTGTGAGAGAGAGAGAGCGAGAGAGAGAGAGAGAGAGATGGACAGGTGTTTCATGCATTCCGCTTGCGGAAGTGGAAGTGAAGCATATGCAAGGAGTGTGTATCTACATGCACTATGCCATAAATGTTATGTTATCATAACTGTATATATGTAAGTATTTATTTTATTCACAATGTTACACTTAACACTAACAAACGGCAACGCTCTGTAATATACACAAACACAAGAAACACATACTACAACTTGTAAATTTACATTGCTTTGTATGAAATAAAAGTTTTATTTTTTTTTAAAAGTTATTGACCAAACCAGGGCACTTGTTGATGGCCCATGCTATGGTGTGAACCGCAAGGATTTGAACTTCAAGGCGCTCCACCTTGACACAGTTTATTATTGGCATTGCCCACTCTGCCCGAACAGGAACTGTTAGGAAAGCCTGGGATAAAGCAGATATTAACAAGAAGTGGTAACAAACCACCTGGGCTAAAAAAAAAAAAAAAACTGGCCACAAGTGAAAGGAGAGCACAGTTAACTGACTTTGAGAGATTCAAGTTAATGAAGGCCAAACAAGCTCGCAACCGTTTGATCAATGTTGAATTGGAAAACTGAGGAAAGCAGCTGGTCGACTTCCTGCCAAGCCCGCCAAAAAGGCATTGAAAGGAAAGCCCAAGAAATAAGCTGCATCTTTTAAATTGACATTAAAGCTTATTGTGACCTAAAAAAAAAAGTTCCTCTTTCCTGGCATGATATTTACGCTGACGAGACTGCCAAATATGCAGAATGCGTTGGACACAGAAAATAATAGAAATTTTACTAAAGATAACCGTGGAGAGGATCAATATAATGAGTCTAAAAATTATTTTTCTAAGCCCTACTCTGTATGACAGGGGTTACCAAACTACGGCCCGCGGGCCGGATCCGGCCCGCGACGTCATTTCACCCGGCCCGCCGACGATACTCGAACTTGCTTGATATAACGCATGGAAAACGAGATGTTGTGATACAATTTAAATATAAATATTATGTTTAGAATAACAGGAGATCTTCACACTTGCGGAGACCTCCTGGCTGCTATTTGTCTTAAATTTACTATTTTCAATTATACATTATTGTATCTAGATTTTCTTGTTTATTGTAATGGGTTGCTTACTTCGCTTCATCCCAAGTCCTTCCCGGCTCGTTGTAGCGCCGCCTACGCTCTGACGTTACCATGGCTTTCATGGCAACACACACACACACACACACACACACACACACACACACACACACACACACACACGAATCCTTCCCTCCCCTAGATGTGTCCGGCTGTCAACACAGGTCTGATGCTCCAGACATATATACTTCTTTTTGCAAGTCATCAATTTTATAGGTATGTAAGCGAAGGCATACCTCAGAGTAGCTGCAGACACAGATCACCCGTTGCATGAGGCGCTGGACGTAGTTAAGGGTCAAAGACTGATAAGAGGGAAATCATGGATGGCTCAGGCGGAGGATACGATCAGACAGGTGTGCCCCTTGGAGAACATCAGGCGAGGAGAGGAGTGGGTCAGAGTGCCAGCCGTTTAGTCAGACTTGTGCAGAGTTATAATCACATTGAGCCGGGAGTGAAGGAAATGGCCAGCAGGGGCCACGGAAATGGAAATTCAGCAACTAATTCAGGAAAATTCTCGCCCGGGTGATATGATTATCTACACGGATGGGTCGGTGTTGAGAGGTAGGAGAAGTGCTTGGGGGTTCTTGGCAAAAACTAATGGTCGGCGTTTGGTGCAGGAGAGCCTGGCTTATGATGACACTACATCTAGCTTAAGAATGGAGGTGGAGGCGGTCAGTGCAGCTTTCCGCTGGATAGAAAACACGATACATACACACATTGTGATTGTAACTGACTCAGAAAACATGCTGAGAAGGGTGAGAACAGGCAAGCTTCGTGCAGAGTGGCTTGCTTCGCTTCGGAGGTCACGGGTAGCAAGCATCACCTGGATCTTTTCTCCTGGGCATGCCGGTGTGCTGGGGAATGAATAGGCGGACAGATTGGCTGGCTCGGCAAAACTTGGTGGAGTATTGATGCATGACAAGGCAGACGTGGTTGCGGCCTTGTGGGAGCACTGTACACCTCGGAGGAGCAAATGGATCACCATAGTCTGGTACGAATGAGACAGCGAGGTGTGATGAGGGGATCTGGCCGACGCTCGACGCTCAGAGGAAAGGCGAGACGGACATTTAATCAGATTGCTACTGGTACTATTAGTGTTGGAACCCTTCGCTGGCTGCTGAGGATGGGGACGGAGCGCTTATGGGAATGTCCCGAATGCTGTGATGTCGGTTCCTAAATCAATCAATCAATCAATCAATCATAGGTATGTAACAAGGATTCCTTTGTTTGACAGTGATAGGTGAGTGAACTACAAGTGCGAATAGAGGCAATAAAGTAGCAAACATAGCATAAAAATATCATTGAAGTCTCGTGTTATTACGAAAATATTATCACCAGATCAGAGGAATTCCCCGATCAAGGCGTTAATCGAGCTGGTCTCTAGGCTACTGTTTTTCAACCTTTCTGCTGGAGCAGATCCTTATGCAAATGTTTACGTTGCTCAAGAAACTCTGTGCGATGATCGAAGTGTCGGTCCTATTTTATATTATAAACCAGATGGGCAGAAATGTTGCATTTAGACGATTTCGGTCTGTTTCGGTAGAACCCCTGGCTGCCACTCGCGAACCCCGGTTGAAAAACTCTGCTCTAGACTCTGCTTATTTAGGCCGGCCCTATTTACATATTTTGCAAACCTTATTATGATATATATTCTATTACCAAAGGTACCCTTGTATGTACCTTTGGTGAGCCGTAGCTTCACCAGTGATCCCTAGTCCTCTGCTTTTCCTGTGTTTCAATAGGATATTAATTATGTTTCTAATTCAATGTCTTTTTCATATTCAGATCCTGTGTACTTAACTCATCATTATGGCTACTAAGAAAAACATGTGGACGCCGAGTGTCGCATTTTCAATTAACTATGGAGAGTAAAGTACTTCTTTGTGGAAACAAAGAACCAGAAAACCAGTTGTGTAATATGCATCAAAAACGTTGCCGTTTTGAAAGAGTACAATCTTCGGCGTCACTATGAAACAAAACATCTATCAACATATTCAAAGTTTTCTGAAAAGTTGCTCTCTGAGAAATATGAGTCCATGAAAAGTGATTTAAAAACGCAAAGAGATCTCTTCACGAGAAAGTTTGCTGAAAATGAATCTGTCACTCGCACAAGTTACAAAATATTGCATAAGATGGCGGAACAAGGAAAACCTTTTACTGATGGCAACTTCATCAAAGAGTGTATGATGAAAACAGCAAAAGACTTGTGTCCTGAAAAAGCCGATGTGTTTGGAACTATCAGCCTTTCGGCAAATTCAGTTGTGCGAGGAAAGAAGAAGTTGGAGAGAACATAGTGCTATAGATACGCGAGAAAACTAAGAACTTTGTGTGGTATTCTCTGGCGCTGGATGAGTCTACTGATTTCTCGAGTACGTCACAACTTCTCGTGTTCGTTCGTGGTGTTAATTTGGACGTTCAGATAGTGGAAGAGATGGAATCCTTTTGCAGCATGCATGGAAAAGACATTTTCATGGAAGTGCAAAAAAGTGTTGCAAGACTATAACCTTCAATGGAATCAGCTTCGAGGTGTTACATCTGATGGAGGAAAAAACATGGCTGGAGTGAGGAAAGGTCTGATGGGGCAGATCAGGACTCAGTTGGAAGATTTGCAAATCCTGGGCGCTCTGTTCATACACTACATCATACATCAGGAAGCACTCTGTGAGATAGACTTAGATAGTTCTTGTGTACTGATACCAGTCGTTTCTGCTGTGAACTTCATTCGGGGACATGCACTCAATCACCGTCATTTCCAGGCTTTTCTTGAAGAAATTTATTCTGAATTCTGTGACTTGTCTTATCACACATCTGTGAGATGGCTCTGCTGCGGTAAAGTTCTGTTTCGTTTTTACAAGCTCCAAAACGAAATAGATGTTTTCCTCACTGAAAAAAAGATAGAGCTAATCCACATCTGCCACATCCTACCTGGCTGTCAAAGTTGTCATTTTTTGTTGACATCACATCCCACATGATTGAACTGAATTTGAAACTTCAGGGAAAGGATAATCTCGTCTGTGATCTCTGTTGTTTGTCCATCAAGAATGATGATGACCATTCATTTCATCCAGAGGGGTTGAAGGTGTGGAGCCGTGGGTTCTAAGATGGCTGATAAGGCCTATTTTGGCTCGAAATGTTCTTTGACAATGTGGGCAAAGAATGCTTGACGTCTCTGGAGAAGGATTTCCT
Source organism: Cepaea nemoralis (assembly GCA_014155875.1). Taxonomy (NCBI): domain Eukaryota; kingdom Metazoa; phylum Mollusca; class Gastropoda; order Stylommatophora; family Helicidae; genus Cepaea; species Cepaea nemoralis. Next base: position 312,587 of record JACEFZ010002168.1, read on the forward strand.
GCAGTGGTTTTTCTGTCCTGCCTTTTCTTCACAGCTCTTGCAGTCCTGGTTGCCTGACATATGACTGCACCTTTGCGCAATGATGCACGCCACGAATTTCGGTCTCTGGCTGCAGCCTCCCAGGTGTCATGATGAATTCCAAAAGCATTCAGTGAAATTTTCAGTGTCTTTAAAACGTTTCCTCTGGCCACCTTGGGAGCGTTTACCACAACGCAGTTCGCTGTAAAAAATTTGTTTAGGGAGCCTGTGATCTGGCATGCGAGTCAAGTGACCAGCCCAGCGAATCTGATTCTTCATCAGTAGAGTGTGGATACTGGGCATGGATGCTCTTTCTAGGACTTCAGTGTCTGGAATCTTGTCTTGCCATTTAATCTTCAGTAGCTTCCTTAGGCAGACTGTGTGGAAGTGGTTTAATTTCCTAGCGTGTCGCTGATAAACAGTCTTCACAAGCATATAGCAGTGTGGATAATACAACTGCTTTGTAGGCTTTTAGCTTTGTTTGCAGGCTTATTCCAGTTCTGTCCCTTACATTCTTGTACAGTCTGCCAAAGGCTGCACTGGCCTTGGAGATTCTTGCATTCACTTCGTCATCGATTGTGGCAGCTTGTGACACGGTGCTGCCAAGATAGGTGAATTTGTCCACAACACTTAGTCTATGATCATTCACTTTGATATTCGGCACAGTGTGATTATTCCCTGGAGCTGGCTGGTACATAACTACAGTCTTCTCCAAGTTGATATTGAGCCCAAAGTTGGCACAGGCATGTGAGAAAGCTGAAACATTATGTTGCATGTCCGTCTCTGAGTTGGCGTATAGAGCGCAATCATCAGCAAACAGGAGCTCTCTGACGATGCCGCTGTTAATTTTGGTTTTAGCTTTCAGCCTTCTGAGATTGAATAACTTTCCATTCATACGGTAGTTGATGTCTATTCCAATGTCGTCGTTCTCGAAGGCATTCATCAACATGGCTGAAAACATGAGGCTGAACAGTGTTGGTGCCAGGACACATCCTTGCTTCACTCCATTGGTGACAGGAAAGGGTTCAGACAGTTCACCATTTTCCTGTACTCTTGCCTGCATGCCGTCATGAAATAGCCGCACTATTTGGACAAACTTTCGTGGACAGCCATATTTTGCCATAATCTTCCACAGTCCTTCTCTGCTGACTGTATCAAAAGCCTTGGTAAGGTCAATGAAAGTGGAGAACATTTCGCAGTTCTGTTCCTGACATTTCTCTTGCAGCTGCCTTGCAGCGAAAATCATGTCAACAGTTCCACGTTGTCGTGTTCTCCTTTACAGTGCCGTCCCTGGAGTGAAGAGAGCCGACACCCACATTATAATATTTTTCCCCTTATTCATATCCTGGAGAATCCACCAGCTTCCGTCCAACACACTCCATCAGCCTATGGACACCTTTTCCTGTCACTCTCTCACTGTCGTACTATGCCCCCTCTCATACTTCCCCAACGCAACATACTCAACAACTCTTGCTTCTAAAAATTTAATAAAGACTAATTTATTAAAAGAAAAGTGTAACGTATATGAGACGTGTATGTGAAGAAAATGTGTGACGTGTTCTATAAAGTGTGTAGACTCTGACTCTCAGACAGCAACCCAGTCAGCTGATCCCAGCAAAGATAGACCACAGCACGGTACGTCAGAACATGTACTTCTCACCCGTTGCCGAAACCATCTTGCCGGATACTGCTTTGCCTCTGTAGACCTCTGGTAATCCAATTTCATGAACATCCGAAACAGACACCGGTGGTATTAACAGTTAATCATGGACCGGTTGCACTCTACACAATGTCCGTTCCTAACGTTCCTTAACAAACTGCACAAGTCTTTTGTAGTGTGTACGCAGTTAGTTAGTTAGTTAGTTAGTCGACAGATCATCCTCGTTGCACATCGAACCATTCAGTCCATAAGTGCTAATTACTAATGTTAATTGTTACTGTACTAACACTAGGTACTCTTAGCCGGTTCTCGGTTCGTTACTACTGTCTGATGCTGTGTGGTGCATCAGTATGCATCACTCTCTTTGATGAATCAATTTCCTTCTAGCGTAAGTTACGTTTCTGTATGCAACTTTATTGACTCTTGAACTGGTGTTCTTCAGAATGGGTTTTTTAATTCTTTCCCAAAACTTGTAGAGTTTCCTTGGATCTGGTAGGGAACCTAGGATAGAAACAACACATCTGGTGATAGTACTAGTCACTGATCCCTTCGGCTGAGTGTAAGCCTATCACCTTGCTTAATGATCTTTAGCTAACTAGACTTAGTCACAGAGCAGATTAGCTACCCACCTAGAGCCGAATCAGGCTATGACAAAGAAAAAATCAGCAACCAGAATGCGGAACCCCGCCCACCAGGGACACCTACGGGAAGATCCCAATTATCCCTCAGTACTCAATTCTCAACTAGTAAAGCTTATCAACACTTCACTAATCTATTTTAGCTAACAGAGCCAAGTATCACGTCACTACTCTAGCTAGTTTCCACTAACAGTGCTAATCATCACACTATAGTTTAACAAGGCTACTGCCTAAAGTAATTATAACGAATATATTATAATAGGTTATACCTTAAATGGCACTACTGCAGTCCTATCAATCATATCTACATCTGCCATTATAGGCACGTGCAAAATTAAGTCACTAATTAACACACGGTAGATATTATTTCCACTAAGCACTGCAGTGCCCTGGCACTCTGACTAGAGCATTTTTCAAGTCCCCCCTAGTTGATCCCAACTCGGGTTTATATGGCAAACTACCAAAGTTGGCCACGTGACGTTATCCTTTATGCCCCCACACAGGTGGCACCGTGGCAGATCGTCCCTTGTCAAGAATCCATTTTCCTGGCTTTAGTCCTGTCAAAGTTGTCAGTAATAGTTTAGATTCTCAAACAAGCCAGCGAGTTTCTGTCGAGTTACAACAAAGAGTTGCAAATAACCCCGTCAATCCTCTCGATGTGCCGGAAACCAAGAATTGACAGATGCACTGTTTTCTCCCTAGTCGGGCACTTCCGACCTGTTGATAAACTGTCAATCTTCTGTTCCGTGGTGACAATCCCAGCAGCCATTTCCGTCTGATGTCCGGCAGTATAGATGACAAACGGAACCATTCCATATCCTAAGCCGACAATCATATGTGATTCTAACTGTTAATGAACTGCCAACTCGATGTATCCATTCCTTCTCACTCACCACCAAATGTGTTTATGGGCTGACACGATGTAACCTGTGCAGCTGTGTTTACTCTGTTAGTACGACTGTTGTGGCCTAGAAAATATACGCCACGCAAACGTCGGTATTATTATCTGGTTAACTCATGGCGAGCTCGTGACACACGTTATTTTCTGAAGCCACATTGACTCTCAGGAAGAAGACCTTGATCGAGATGGGCTGTGAGGCGATTGAGAAGAATTCTGGCGAGTATCTTCCCTGCAGTTGAAAGCAAGGAGATGCCTCGGTGGTTGTCACAGGATTGGCGGTTTCCTTTACGTTTGTAAAGGTGGACTATTGACGCGTCCTTAAAATCTTGTGGCATGGTCTCGTTCATCCATATGTTTGTGAAGACTTGGTGAAGCTGCTCTGTTAGGACCGGCCCACCTGCCTTGTATATCTCTGCTGGGATGGAGTCAGGACCAGGTGCCTTGCCGCTGGAGAGTTGCTGGATGGCTTTGTTTATTTCCACTATGGTTGGCAGGTCATCAAGAGTCTCATTGGTGGGAACTTGAGGAAGGCAGTTGATGGTTTCATCATCGAAGAAGGAAGGTGCATTTAAGATTTTGCTGAAATGCTCTGCCCAGCGTTGGAGGATTTCTTTCTTATCGGTGATCAATGTTCCCCCATCTGCACTGAGGAGGGGAACTATGCCTGGTGATGAAGGACCATAGACCGCTTTCAGTAAGTCGTAGAAGTTTTTCATATCATGTCTGTCAGCAAAGTCCTGAATTTCATCAGCTTTGCTGCTCAGCCAGGAGTCCCGCATGTGCCGAAGTTTCTGCTGCACTACTCTCTGAATGTTCTTGAAAGCATCTTTTTTGATGTTGACTTTGGGTCATTCAAATGTGCCTTGAGGAGAAGATGTTTCTCGGCCAGCAATTGGTTGATGTCTTCGGAATTTTCATCAAACCAGTCTTTATGCTTTCGGGGGGCTGGACCCAGGATTTCCATAGCAGTGTTGTAAATTGTGTCCTTTAGGGCTCTCCATTCTGTTTCTGTATCCTGTTTAGCTTCAGCATTGGGCTTGAGGCGGTCTTCCAGCATATTTTCAAACGACTGCTGCATTTTCTTGCTGTTTAGGCGGGTGACATTTAGCTTTGTTTGCATTTTCGCCCCTTGAGGACGCCGTGGTGGCCTGATGTGGATGTTCATTTTCGAGACAATGAGACGATGGTCTGTCCAACATTCAGCACCACACATGGATTTTGTCACTCGAACGTCTTGTCTGTCACTCCTCCTGACGATGACATAGTCAATGAGGTGCCAGTGTTTCGAGCGAGGGTGCATCCACGATGTCCTATTTCTCATGGGGAGACGGAAAATTGTGTTCGTAATCAGGAGATCATGTTCGGCACATGTCTGAAGGAGGCGGAGTCCATTGCTGTTACAATTTCCGACTCCATGCTTTCCAATAATGCCACTCCAAGAGGTGGTGTCCGTGCCTACTCTGGCATTGAAATCCCCAAGGAGTATAAGTTTGTCTCCTTTGGGAACAGATGTTAATACATTGTGCAGGTCCTCATAGAACTTATTCTTGACATCATCTTCGTTGGTCATAGTTGGTGCGTAGACACTCACAATGGTTGCGTGCTTCCTTCCATTCAGCAGAGGCAACTTCATGGTCATGAGCCTGTCGTTTATAGCCGTTGGAAATCCAGTTAATTTGCCGACCAGGGCCGACTTAAAGGCAAATCCCACACTGGATTGGCGTCTTTCCTCGCTTTTCCTTCCACTCCAGAAAAATGTGTAGCCGGCACCAATTTCACAGATTTGGCCTTCTTCTGCAAGTCGTGTCTCGCTCAAGGCTGCAATGTCGATGTTGTACCTGCCCAGCTCTCTCCCAATCAGTGCTGTTCGTCTCTCTGGACCCGACTCGCCGTCTCTGTCAAGTAGGGTGCGTACATTCCAAGTTCCAATTGTTAAGGGAATATGGTTTACTCTTTTAGCTTTGCTTGTTTTATCTTTCTTTGTATGTCGACCGCAGTTAGGGTACCCACCAACCGCGGCTAGCTGGTTAGGTAGTGATGAAGCAGACAATGTTTAGGGCACCTTTTCTAGCCCCTTCCTCATGCTATGGAGGTGAGCAGTGTGTTCCTATAGAGGGCTGCTCAGTCGCTCAGGGGGCTGCCGAATCCCACTGCTGCTCCGGTCAGTAGAAGACGACCATATGGCCTGAGCCGCCTGTGTGTAGGTCTGGGACTACGGCTGCCAGCGTACCCACGCCTGCCGCTTTGCCGCTTTGCCGCTCGCCCATCGCCACAGGGCTTGAAGGTGATATGTGACGTTGGATGAAGAATGACTTGCGCGATGACTTAGATTAATGTGAGGAAGAGTTGCGCAATTCGTCGACCTCACTCTCTCGCCTGAGTCCATCTGAGTCCAGTGGCAAGACAAGTCGAGACGATTGGAGACGAATACAGGTGCAGTGGATGACCAGGGCGCTCTACGTGCCTTGCCGTGCTCATTACGTTCCACAACGCTTTGCAGGTAAACGCCGTCTTGCCCGTTGAATCAGGAATGATTTCTTCCGCGCAGTCTGCCGAATCCTGTCTTCACATGCTGGGTAGGCATACCTTAGTTTACCTCTTGGTTTGACACCAAATCGGATACCCATGCCTGGTTTAGCCAGTCTCTCACAGCTGTTGCCCGGGGGGTGGCCGCTGTCGCATGCTGACAGCTACTAGGAGCCACAGGCACGAGCTGGGTGTCAGACTTGGACCAGTGGGGGATGGGTCCTGAAAGGACATGAGAGCCATCCTTACCAAAGGTGATACCAATGCCTGACACCCCGTACCCCCCAACTGTGTTCTGTGATCTCTACAGAATCATTAAAGGATTTCAGAGAAATCTGTCATTGTCTAAAGCACAACTGGAAGGAGACAACTTTTCTCATTTTCACAGTTTCGAAGAGTTTTGCGCTACAATCGCCAAAGATGTCAACCTCGATTTTTTTTTTGCCCGGGAAAGTTAACCCGGTCAACAAATGCCCGCAGAAGTCGGATGTGTCGGCCTAACGGCGCAAGAACGCAGCTCTGCTGTAAACAGGCACAACGCAATCACATCCGAAAAAAAAAACACTCCGGATGAACGAAGAAGAAGAAGAAGAACCTCGATTTTTCAAAAAAAAAAAGAAGAAATTATTCGTGATTTGAAAAAGCATTTTTTTTTAAAATATCTTAACATAACTGAGAGTGGCATTCTTCTGTTCCAGAATCCGACACGATTGTAACCTTGATGATGTGCCAGTTGAACTACAGTTGGAACTCATTGATTTGCAAGCAAATAGCTTGTTGAAAGAGAAGCACGGAGAAGGAAAACGTGTTGAATTTTACCGCTGCTTACCTGATTTTGAGTTTCCGAAACTGAAGAAATTTGCCGCTGGTATGGCATCAGTGTTTGGAACAATTTATGTCTGTGAGCAAACATTTTCAAAAATGAAGTATGTGAAGTGAACACATCGAACGAGATTGACTGATGAACATTTGAAAGCAATTCTCATGATTGGATGCAGCAATTTCAAACCAACCATTGATGATATCGTGAAAGCCAAATATCAGTTTCACAAATCTCACTAACCTTTTTTACTACTTGGTTTGTGAGATTCGGATATGTGCACACTAGGTCTGATGTAACTATCTTTTTGCTGACGTCTTTGATAACTTTGTTTTAGTAAATAAATATGTTGGTTGTCTTTGTTTATTTTTTTGGTTGTTTGTTTTTTGCGCATTGCACGCCACTCAAAAATGATTAACTTAGTTTTTCGTCTGCAGTCAACACAATCATTGTTTGCTGTTGTTGATGTCTTGGCAAATTTACGTTCAGTAGTTTGCCTTTGCTTTCTGAACCACCGGCATCCATACCAGTGCGTAAAAAACCAGCGCAACGCGGTTTGCTGCCAAATCGCGCATCTGTGTTTCGAACGCGGGTATACGGGATTACAAGCCGCGTTCGTAAGACATTTGCCACGGAGACCAGCGAAAGTAATGTACAGAATGAGGATCCGGCCCGTGCTCGTCATTTTGTCAGTTATCCGGCCCGCCATGAAAAAAGTTTGGTGACCCCTGGTCTACGTGGTACGGTCGAGACAAGAACACGGAGCTGATCCACGACTCTGGTGATCACCCACACTTATCGGCATGGCAGGTGATGACGAGGGTTACTGTCCACAAATACCAAACCGCTCCTCCTCCCACCCCTTCCTGAAAATGAATACAAACCTGTAATGTTAACGCGTGTAAATGAAGTAAGTTATATGCACCCACGTTGTTATTGGAGCCAATGGTGTTGTCTCAAGTGTAAAGTATGCCCGCTGAAGAGACCCCCAGGTGATACCAAAGTTACCGTAAACCCGTACAAGTGGCATTTGCTGAATTTAAACAATATATGCGTTTTTTTTTTTAATTATGAAGCGGTGAAAAGTGCACCTGGGTACGTGGGTTCTTCTCATTTATTTCTTACGCTTAGATAAACTAAACTAAACTATTAATTTTCAAATACTATGGAACCTTTCTCGATCACTTGCCACTTCTTCTGTCTCATGCCTCCTTAGGCCGAGTGTGTTTGCAATGTCTTATATGCCTGAACTGCACGGGGGATTAGGTTGTCAATCTTTCATTCACTTAGCAAGTAACGAGCCCAGGTGTATAATACTGGACAAGGTTAACGGGTGGTTCAAGGTCCCATCTCCTCGCGGGTTTAATTCAAATGAATCGTACACTGCAGTCATCACGTGAGTCCAGACTGGACCAGATTGGCCCAGCAGATTAGAATTCATGATATTATGCAAGGAGCTAATGAAAGTGATACTTAAGCAACAACCAGCCTGGAAAGCAGGTGTGTTGTGTGTACTATGTCGTGTGGTTGGGTGTGTCTGGAGGAAACTGTAAACCGCTTCACACATGCTTTCTGCATTAATCATGACATTGTTAGCTGTCTGATATATAGACAGCTATAGTTTCAGCACTGGCGTATACAGAAAACCTCTTTTGTATGTAAATGATCGTATAGTCTAGCTAGTGAATCGTTTTCGCAGTTTATTGATATCGTGTTTCTTTTATCAGACTGGGTAATTAATTAATATAATTTACATTCGCGGAAGTTAGAGCCGTGGTATAGCGATTCGCACGCTTACTCACCAAAAGAATGATCCTGGTTCAGTGTCCAGCAGTGACAGAATTCTTGTTGCACTACCAGCGGGACTCTGGGACCAATCCAGTTTCATATAACAGGCTGACACGGTCAGGACCTTGTGAGATCATCCATACATTGTGAGTTAAGTTGAGTTGAGTTGAGCTAAGAAGCAACACTCAGGACATTCTCACACGCGCTCCGTCCCCAAGGACAACAGCCAGCTAAGAGTCATATCGCCAATGGTTCCAACTGACATCTGATTCAAGGTTCTCCCGGGTTTCACTCTCAGTTTTGAGATTCGTCTAGAGCCCCTGCCGATCCCCCGCCATATAATTCTCTCCACATTCGGGTGCTCAGTCTGTTGTATCGCTTTCTCCACCTGGACCCAGAGGTGCCCGACCTTGTCCATAGGCAATCTACCACCGAGAGGTGCATTCCTTGCCAGCCTATCAGCCTGTTCATTGTGAAAGAACACACAAAGCATCATGACCTAGAGAGAATGGTACAGCCTGGCCGACACTGTACTTCGATGAATAGCTTGACAGACACACAATCATACTATAGATGGTACTATTAGTATTGAAACTCTTCGCTTGCTGTTGAAGATGAGCGCAAATGGGAATGTCCTGAGTGCTGTTATATCTGTTCTTGACGCAATCAAAATCAACTCATTTAATTGGCACAGAGTGATTTTCAGAATTGTATGAGCATTGTCTGGCATTGAACTAACTAGACATAACAGCAAGCTCCAATAACAGATACTCATAGATATTAAACGCGAAAGAAAGAAAATAATAAGAAACAAAGCTTAATCATAAGAAAAATGCAGTGAAGTGAGAAAAATGATGAAAGAAGCAAAGTAAGGAAGCATTGGTGCAACGGTTAGATTTTTACGCTGACAGTGGCATGAGCGCTGCCAGGCAACGGTTCGATGACAGCTCTCGTCCTTCGCCAGGGGAGGAAACGACAGGCAATATATATCTCCGTGTTGTCGAGTCAACATATATCTCCGTGCTCCTGAGACAACATATACCTCCGTGCTCTCGAGACAACATATATCTCCGTGCTCTTGAGTATACATATATCTCCGTGTTGTCGAGACAACATATACCTCCGTGCTCTCGAGACAACATATATCTCCGTGCTCTTGAGTATACATATATCTCCGTGTTGTCGAGACAACATATATCTCCGTGTTGTCGAGACAACATATATCTTCGTGTTGTCGAGTCAACATATATCTCCGTGCTCTCGAGTCTACATATATCTCCTTGCTCTCGAGTCTACATATATCTCCTTGCTCTCGAGTCTACATATGTCTCCTTGCTCTCGAGTCTACATATATCTCCATGCTCTAGAGTCTACATATATCTCCTTGCTCTCGAGTCTACATATGTCTCCTTGCTCTCGAGTCAACATATGTCTCCATGCTCTAGAGTTTACATATATCTCCTTGCTCTCGAGTCTACATATATCTCCTTGCTCTCGAGTCTACATATGTCTCCTTGCTCTCGAGTCAACATATGTCTCCATGCTCTAGAGTCTACATATATCTCCTTGCTCTCGAGTCTACATATGTCTCCTTGCTCTCGAGTCTACATATATCTCCATGCTCTAGAGTCTACATATATCTCCATGCTCTAGAGTCTACATATATCTCCTTGCTCTCGAGTCTACATATGTCTCCTTGCTCTCGAGTCAACATATGTCTCCATGCTCTAGAGTTTACATATATCTCCATGCTCTAGAGTTTACATATATCTCCATGCTCTAGAGTCTACATATGTCTCCTTGCTCTCGAGTCAACATATGTCTCCATGCTCTAGAGTTTACATATATCTCCATGCTCTAGAGTCAACATATATCTCCTTGCTCTCGAGTCTACATATATCTCCTTGCTCTCGAGTCTACATATATCTCCGTGCTCTAGAGTCTACACAAATGTAATGGTCCTAACACGTCACATACCCACGGAAGTTATCCTGGTATTAGTCTTTTTTGTTTTAGTTTGCGAATGCGCATCGGGGAAGGTTGTTAACTGATTAAGTGCCATGGGATGATTAATCGTCTTAAGCGACTTTCTGTATCTGCCATGGGTTTATATATCGCAGACATTTTGTCATTGAATTTAATACAACATGTCTGCAACATATTAACAACTCTTAAGTCATAACTGTGACACACACCCTTACTTCTCATTTCCGTCATGGTTTTGTTTATTCCAAACCTACTTTTTGTTTGCTACAGAATCTGTTGAAATTGGACTTGGCCCCCGGGTCGAACCTGCCTAAAAGGGACACCAGGAAATGTCTTAAGAAGTAGAGACGGGGACTTGGCCCCCTGGTCGAACCTGCCTAAAAGGGGAACCAGGAAATGTCTTAAGAAGTAGAGACGGGGACTTGGCCCCCGGGTCGAACCTGCCTAAAAGGGACACCAGGAAATGTCTTAAGAAGTAGAGACGGGGACTTGGCCCCCGGGTCGAACCTGCCTAAAAGGGACACCAGGAAATGTCTTAAGAAGTAGAGACGGGGCTGTGATACTGACCACTTCACCCACCTACCGTAGCACCGATTGGTCAATATAATGGATCTAGAAGTACATGCCCAAAACTAATTAAAACGTGTTCAATTTTTTGTTTAATCATAGGCTGGATCAGAGCCGCCCCATGGGGTACCCACGTCCCTGTTTTTGTTTAATCATAGGCTGCACCAGAGCCCATTTGGGAGTCTCCGTGGCGAAGTGGTCAATCCGTTTGACTCGGGCTCCGAATGTTGTGGGTTCGATTCCGGGCCGCGTCCTTCGGTTCACGAGTGAATTTTTTCGGATACTTTTGTGGGTCGTCGCTAGAGCTACGGAGTTCGTGCTTTGTGCGACGCTTTCCGAGCTGCAAAAAGAGACCGAGCCATATTGGATAAAACCCGATGCAATGAAGTCGACCCTTTTTAAAAGCGACTTGCACCAGAGCCGCCCCATGAGGTATCCACGACCCTGTTTTTGTTTAATCATGGCTGGCAGTTCCCACAAGGACCACAGACGCCCCAAGAGGTACCAACTTTCCTGCTCTTGTTGTGGGCCCTTTACTCCCACTAAGTGCCTTTCAACCCATAATGGTCAACCAAGGCTCACAGCTAGTGTTAGTGGACAGTGACTTGAGTTTGGCAGTTTGTTGACCTTCTGCGCCCTAGTCCTTTACTTACAAAACACATGATGTGAAGGACCAACCACTCTCTTGCTGCAACCAAATATTGCCCTTGTGTTCGCATTGTATAAACGCAACACAACATGGAGGACTTCCGGGTTGTTTACCACATTCGTTTAGCTTCAAACGAACGAAACAGAAAAAAAAAAACGAACGAACTTTATTTTCAAAGGGTCACAAATTGGGCACTCAGGCCCGTCTTCCTTCCAATGACTGATCTTTCATTCATCAATTGTTCATTTTACATTCACATAGGAAAAAACTGTGTCAAATGGAGTTTATAAACATAAACAATGTATATTACCATTTTATGAGAAACTGAGAAATAAAACTGAGAAATGATCTGGCCATGTCTAGCTGTACACAGAGTAACTGGGTGGGGACACGAGCCTAACTGCCGTCTAGTGTACGTACCGTACTGTACCCACTTGGACGGTAAATAAAACACTAAGCCTTTCATTTTTGTGTCAGAGTAGATCAACGCCCTGAAAGCTAATTCGCAAGATCAAAGAAGGTAGGTTTCAAGCGGTGAGGAATGTCCCGGGAGATGGCCGGGTGGAGTAGGGGAATTATTTATTGACTTGCTGTGTATATATGTTTAGGCATAAGGTTGCCAGATTGTGTCAGTGAGAAAACGGGATATTTCTTTTTAAGCGTAAAAAGAAACCCGGACATTTATCTCAAGCTTAAGAAGAAACCTCGACATTTCCCTTCAGCGTTAGAATAAACCCGGACTTTTCCCTTAAGCGTAAGAAGACACTCGGACATTTCTCTTAGAGCTTAAGAATAAACCCGGACATTTCTCTTAAAGTGTAAGAAGAAACCTGGACATTTCTCTTAAAGCATTAGAAGAAACCCAGACATTTCTTTTAAGCGTTAGAAGAATTCCGGACATTTCTCTTAAGCGTAAGAAGAAACCCGGACATTTATCTTAAGCGCAAGAAGAATCGAAGAGTTGCAGAAATTAATACCTTCACTTTAAAAATTGGGTGTTTAAAGGCAAGATATGGGTTTTATCCCATATGGTGTCTTTTCGCAGTGCGACCTAGGCTTTCAAAGCTTGAAACTAATTCTGCACAAGTCACAACAGGCAGAAACCAACTAACCGCACTGATCCTATTGCGTTTGCGCACACAGATATTTGAATGTTTCCACATAAAACGGTTTTACCAATCGAATATGGGGAGACAGATTTTCGTGTAATTAAATCTTTCTTTGGACTTTGAAAGAAAATCAGTACAAATGGAGGTCCCGAAAGCATATTTCGGGAAAGTGAATTATTTCATTTAAAAAAAAAAAAAACGGGACCGTTCTGGCAACCCTAGTATTGGCAAATGTAAATAATTCGGTTAGAATTAGATTACAGAGAATGTTAATCTATAAGACGTGACGATGAAATAAAGACATTCAAAATGCAAATCTCCCCGGGAAGGTTAACCCGGTCAACAAATGCCCGCAGAAGTCGGATGTGTCGGCCTAACGGCGCAAGAACGCAGCTCTGCTGTAAACAGGCACAACGCAATCACATCCGAAAAAAAACTCCGGATGAACGAAGAAGAAGAAGAAGAAGAAGAAGAAATGCAAATCTAGTAGTCTAATCCATTGAAATTATGCCATGCTTGTCCATACTTGAACACTTCCAGTGACCTTATGACCTTATCAAGGGAAAGAATGTGATGTCCACTACAGTCACATCCTTGTCCTTCTTCTTCCTCCTCCCTCCTCCCCTTCCTTCTTTCCCTCATCCCCTTCCTCCCTTCCTTCCCTCCTCCCTTCCTTCCTTCACACACATCGTAATTGTAACTGACTCAGAAAGCATGCTGAGGAAGGTGAGGACAGGCAAGCTTCGGGCAGAGTGACTTGCTTCGCTTCGGAGGTCACGGGTGGCAAGCATCGCCTGGATCTTCTATCCGGGGCAGCCAATGTGCTGGTGAATGAACAGGCGGACAGATTGGCTGTATCTGTCCCGCGTCGATACACCCATCTGGAGATCATCTGCCACATCCTGCATCAATCTTCACTTTGGCCTTCCTCTTCCTCTCTTCCCAGGCATATATTCCTCCATTATTGTTCTCTCAAAACTTTCGTGACGTTTGAAGTGACCAAACTATTTCAATTTTTTTTTTTTTTTTATCGTCTTTAATAGCCAACTTTCTTCAATATTCAGCTCTTGAAGTATGGATGCATTTGTTCTTTTCTTTACCCAAGATATTCTTAGAACTCGTCTATAACATTTATATTGAAAGGCATTTATGCACTGTTCAGCTTGTTTAATAAGTGTCCAGGTCTCACAGGCGTATGTTGGAATGGGAAAGATACATACTCTTAAAAATCTAATTTGTGTAGGTCTGTCTGTCCCCCTCCATAATTTATTCAGTTGTTTTAGTCTTTAAAGAGCAATTTATAGTCGTCGTTTAATTTCTTTCATTGTGTCACCGTTGTTGGTAATCAATGACCCAAGATAAGCTTTACCTTAGTGCAAAGAAATGCAAGCTAAAGACTAAATGTTATGGCTGGGCAGACCAGGCCCTAAGCCTTGGTGTGCAACTGGTCTAGGATAAAATCTCCGACAGGCTGATATTTAGAGCATTGCTTTACTGATCCGGCAGCTTCTGCGGCTTGTTTTTGTTTTCGTCGTATTGGTGTTATTTTTCCTCTAGAGCAGTGTTTCCCAACGTGGGGCCCACGCCCAACATGGGGGAAATTCGATTGTTAATCCACAGACTGGGTGGCTGTTTCAAGGATTGTCTGAATCCAAGTTTCAGCGACTTTACACTTACAACCATGCGTGTTTACGAAAGCTCTACGACTTCAATGTAATGTATAAAGACTACCATGTCCCATAATCATCATCATCATCGTGTGCTGAGTCGGTAAGCCTGGGCAATTTCACGCTATCACCAAAGTCTTGGATACTATTTGTGTTACTGTTCCGAATATTTCATGTGGCCAAGCCATACAAGCATTTATCTCTTTGTCTACCCGTTGCTGTTTTTCCATAACTTTTGTCAATTGTCAACAAGTCCTCTAGTTCATTTCACATAATAAAGTGCTCAAACAACCTTGACAATTTAGTCTAATTTATGTTATTAGTTTACGATTTTCATTTGTTTATTGTAATGAATGAACCACCCAAATAAACGAGAAGTAGATTGTGAGCTTTACTAAAACACGACTACAAGAGACTAGTCGTGTTTTAGTAAAGCTCACAATCTACTTCTCGTTTATTTGGGTGATTCATTCATTGCCTTTTTAAGCTTTACTGCAGTTCACCTCATTCTTGTTTACCATTTGTTTATTGTAAAGAATTGTCTCGTTTATTTTTCTGTCCGTCCATGGTAGTCTTTGCATTATCCTCAAAAACTAAATTTCCCTTGACATTAGATGTTTCTCATCTTGTCTGCTTATAGTCCATGTTTCATATTAATACAAAAGTAACTATGCGAGCCTATACAGTCACATAAAGAACAATCAAATATAACTTGTAGACACGCTTCGAAAGATCTCATATTCTTTTGTTCAGGCTCCACAAATCCTATATAAAAATAATTATGTTATTGTTGGAGGTATCAACGTTTGGATGAAGCTAGATGTGATTTCTTTAGATTGTGTGATAGTTATATCGAACCAATCCTGGTATATGGAAGTGAATCATAGACAATTAGCAAACAAGTGAGGAGTGTCTTGACATGCATTCAACCACTGAAGCATTAAAACTCAAACTTGAATGAATGTGTGTAACAAAAGTCGCTCACCTTGAAGACTGTTATAATTTTGAGATAAATCCTTTTATTTCGGATCGGCTCTCTTTTAGACAAAATGAACACAACACTGCGGTATCATATAACGGGGCCCTAACACGGGCACGGGACGTTATATATGTTAATACAACTTGGCCGTTCATCCAATTCTATAATTACTCAATCTCCTAAAGCATATTGCAACCAATGTCCAAACTTAACTCGTTAACTCGTTGTCTATACTTGCTATATGTTCCGGTCCTGAGTATGACAAGAATGCTATGTAAACAGGCGATATCCCTCAGTAACAATGCCTTGCCCTAAATGATCAAACCTTTTTCTCACGGAGCTTTCAGGGAAAAATACACACAGCCGTCTGCATCTGCTTTCTCGAAGTCACCTCTGTTGCTGTCCTGACGATGCTTACGTCGTCCTTAGTTTTCCCTAGTGGTCATTCTATTGTTAGACTGGGAATCTCCCAATTCCCACTATGTGGTGCGTGTGAGCGTGACCACTATGTGGCAATCAGCACGCCAGATGTTTAAGAACACACGTTCTTATCCATTCGGCCATGCTGACCTACGAATCTCAGGGTTTAAAATTGGGTTCACTGCGAGAGGATCGACTTTATTGTACCGGGTTTTATCCCATAAGTATCAAACATGATCGACAGTACAAGAAACAGAAGGCTGTGGACAGACATCATCACCAACGCCACACGACATGACTGGCACCCTGCCGTCTTGACAGACGATAGTTTGTAAAATGGAGTTATACCTCTCCATGACACACAGTCAGGGTTGAATTGTAGAGGCCATGTGTTGCCATGCAGCATGATCCCTCTCTCGGCTTCGCGTGTTTACTCTAGAGCAGTGTTTCCCAACCTTTTTTGTGCTATGCCCCACCTAAGCCTTTCTAAAATTCTTATGCCCCCTCCCCCTCCCCCGCCGTCGCCCCCCCCCCCCCCTCAACATATACATTATTTTTAATATTCACACATTGAAATGTTCACTAAAGAAACTTGATTGATAGGTTTTCGGAAGAAATCACTATGAAATTATTGAGCAAACACAGTAAGTAAATTTTCAAAACATATAATGGAGAACTGAAATTCAAGTACAAAACAATGTTAATGAAAGATTTTTCTATATTTTAATTATTAGTAATTATTTATTTTTTAATTTAGTGAGGGCCTTGCGCTTGATGCTTGCTGCAAAGATATCTGATGTCAAGTTCCAATTTAGTTAACTTCAATTTCAAGTCTCCCCGTTTTGTTATATCCAGTCGATTTCTTCCATTTTCGAATTGCCTCCCTTAACAGTACCATGTAGGAGAGCATTAGACACATAGTTTGTGTATAGGTGGCATCACGAATTAGAATATTAGCCAGACTGTCAGTAGATATGTGGCGTCACGATAAGATCATTGGCCAGACAGTATGTAGAGATGTGGCATAACTAAGGACATCATTAGCCACACAGTCTGTAGATATGTGGCATCACTAAGGACATCATTAGTCAGACAGTCTGTAGATAATGGCATCACGTGGAAGAAAATTAGCCACATAGTTTGTGTATAGGTGGCATCACGAATTAGAATATTACCCAGACTGTCAGTAGATATGTGGCATCACGATGAGATCATTAGCCAGGCAGTCTGTAGAGATGTGGCATAACTAAGGACATCATTAGCCACACCATCTGTAGAGATGTGGCATTACCAAGGAAATCATTAGCCAGACATTCTGTAGGTAGGTGGCATGACGAAGAAGAACATTAGCCAAACAATTTGGGGATAGTCCGTGACTCGAAAGGAGCATTGGCTAGACAGTCTGTGAATAGACAGTGTATTGAAGAAGATCGTTCTGTGGATAGTCCGTAACACCAAGGAGAACCTTAGCTAGACAGCCTATGGTCTAACGGCATCCTTGGAGGTCTTGGCTAGTGCGATGCCTAGTCCAGAACTTACTGGACATGCATATATAGGGGTCCCCAAAAACACACGAACACGCATTTTGATTGAATAGAAATACATATTTATTAAGATATAATTATGTTTTATTATGTAGGCTAACGAAGAGAAGCACATAATGTGAATTATCTCAGGTGTTCGAGTTGCTGGATATTCTGCTCCAGGTACTGTAGATAGCACAATCAGATGGGAGTGCGAACACAAGGGTTCTTCCAGGTATCTTTTCTAATCTCGATGTCTACTTCACATACGTTCTCGTAGTTTAAGTGCCACTTGAGGCAACATTTACTTTCCTCAAAGTTTAGTCTGGCTTTTACCGTTACTTCATCTGGGTTGCACCTGTAAAGTGTGTATCATCATCAGTACTCCGTGGAAAGGCCAGGCGGGCACATAATCAGATTGCAGCTTCTACCATTAGTATTGGACTCATCACTCGTTGCTAAAGATGAGGACGTATGGGAATGTCCAGAGAGGTATGATGTCGATTCTTGAATCAACTCAACTTATGATGTTCGGTGTCGATAAACGTTGGCTGTCATGTTTCGCCACCCCAACAAGATTGTCTGAGTCTTGGTTCAGTTCTGTATTCTTCTCCCGATTATTCTACATGGCCAAGCCACCCAGGTATGTATCTCTTTGCCTTCTATTTGCTCTCTTCCCATTAATTTATCCTCACAACATCCCCCCCCCCCCGCCCCCCAAGAAAAAAAAATCATCATCATCTAAGTCTAATTTCTCTCATGTTTCTAATCAATTTACGTTTTACGTGTGTTTCTTGTCCGTCAGTGGTACTGACAGTGGTACTCTGCATTTTTCATAGAACTTACATCTCCATTGTCATTAGATATTTCTCAGCTTATTAGTTTATTGTCCATGAATTGCATGCATACACAAGTATAGGAGTTATATCTCACTTGTGATTGGCGAATATGTTTTCCATCTTGCAAAAGGCTACCATTGCCATTGTGATTCTTGTTCTAATCACTATTGATTCATTGAGTCTTTATTGATTTCCGTCATAAAATCAGGATTCGTTAATTCACAGAAAGTGTGTGTACAATTCATATTATTCACTTTCTGAATACACATTTCGAAACATCCCAATAGGTTTAACTCGCTCGGGCTTAAGCTTCCTGTGCGCTGACGGCAGGGGTGCACACACCGGCCAGCTGAACTTAAGTGTTGACTTCTCGTTCAGAAAACAATGGCAAATTACTCAACGTAAATTGTCTAGAAAATATACCTGGGCTTGATGGCAACGTCTTGCAAGTCATGCAACTTTTAAAAACGTGTATATTTTATATTTTATTGCACGATAATAATGATAATGATAATGGAAACACATGTCAATGTTTTATCACATATATTTTGATCTGATGTGTTTTATTAAAAATACTTTTAATTGTCTTTTGTCTCGGTCTAGTTGGATGATGTTGCTTTTCCTAATCATTATTGTGTGTGTGTGCGTGTGTGCGTGCGTGAGTGCGTGCGTGTGTGTGTGTGGAGGGGGATGTGTTTGTGTGTGATTATGTGTACGTTTTGTTGTAGGCTGTGTTTTGATGATGAAGACTCATCACCGCCGTCAGGTAATGTCCAGACGGCGGTGTCTGGATGTCATGTATGTTAACCCTCACACGTTTAAACTCCCCGCGGGTTTATTCCACACACGGGTCAGCTGTAATTAAACTTTGATTTCTCCTTCTGAAAGCAATGACAAATTTAAAATTAAAGTTGGTTGTATGTCCTTTTACACGACGTTGCAATAAACTCCATCATTTATAGGAGTAATTTACAAACTAGTATACGAAAAATTGCCTCGTACATCGACCTAGGGTCGATCGGAACGTCCTGCAAAGGGCATACAACATTTTGAAAAAAAATTTCGCATAGTTGACCTACATATCGTGTTTTCCAGTTGTTTAGATAGGATATAAAAGGCAAGGTCGATTCCAGTAACCAGGGTTTTATCCCATATGGCTCGGTTTCTTTCCTCAGGGCGGCCTGCCGACAGCGACGAACAAAACACAAACTCCGTACCTCCAGCGACGAACCCCCAAGTGTCTCAGAGAAAACTGCAGCTGTGCACCGAATGTCGTAGCCCGGAATGGAACCCACAACCTTCGTGTGCGAGGCAGATGGCATAATCACTTCACCACGGAGACCCTATGATTGTTTAGACAATAAACACAGAAGCACAAATCTTTTAGTGATATAAACTGGACTCATTGCCAAATGCTCGCGTGCAGTTAACATTTTAATTACAACTAAAGCTTCCCTGAAGAACGAAAGAACGAACTTTATTTTCTAAGGGTCACAAATTGGGAACGCAGGCCCGTCTTACATTCGGCCATTCAAATCACTCATCTTTCGTTCATTATTATGCATGACACATTCACATAGGAAAATAAAACATTGTTAAATGAATGTTGTAAACATAAGCAACGCATATTACCATGTTATGGGATAGGCAAGCAGGCAGACACACGTACACACGCACATTCATAAACACATACACACAATCCTGCAATGATAGTTACATCATTTACCCAAACTCTCTCAGTTATGCACCCACTCGATAACACGCAAATACACACTCCCTCGCATACACATTTACTTTCTCATAATCACAAACTCATTAATCAAGGGAAAGAGAGGCAGAGGCCGACCAAGAGAAACGATGCGGGATGGATTGAGACGGTGGCATGAAGGAATATCATCAGCATAGTTGATCTAGAAAACCAAGGACCGAGATCTGTGGAGAGTCATGAACGCCTACGCCAGCTGGAATGGCACTTGATGATGATGAAGCTTCCCGCACCCCTACGCTTAAAAGACTACATCATGGAAGATCTGATGCCAGAGCAAGAGATTGCCCGAGAAGAAAATGGATTGACGACATCAAAGGTGTTGTAGTCACAGGGAATGACACAACTTACTGCAACCTGTCGGTTGCTGCAACGACGCTTGGTGGCAAAAGTGGAAGGTGATGATGATGATGATGATGACGATGACGATGATGATGATGATGATGATGATGATGATGATGATGATGATGATGATGATGATGATGATGATGATGATGATGATGATGCATAACTTCATTAGAATTCCATTTTGTTGACATTTCTTTTCTTGAATTATGTGGTCTTTCTTCAACTCGTCATTTCTAGACATTTTCTTTGTTCCTCAAACAGCACAACGAAATTGATCACTGTAAAATCTCAGCTAGTAACACAACGGTTAGTGAGCTTGCTGGACAGAAACAGCGGTCCGGGTTCAATCCTAGCCAGAAGAGAGATTCTCATATCCACGCCTGCTCGTGAAAATTAATGTCACGGAATTGTCCGGGCAAGAAAGGTGGCTTAAGGTCGTGACCTAGAATATATGACACTTCATGGGAATCTCGATATTGCAGTAGCTAGCCAGCTTGCCAGCCAGCCCAGTTGTCACGTGTTCGAATCCCAATCGGGGCGGAATTTTTTTAAAAATACTAACTTGGGTTTGCCTGTTCCGTGGCGAAAGGTGTTACGGACGCGGTTCGTGATCCTGCATACCCGCGTTCGAAACACAGCTGCGCGCGATTTGGCAGCAGGCCACGTTGTATCGGTTTTTTACAAAATGTTATGGGTGCCGGCCGGTCAGAAAGGATTGGCAAACTACTGAACGTAAACTTGCAAGACATCACAACAGCATAAAATATGCTGGTGTTGACTTCAACGTCCTGTAAAGGATTTTTCAAACTAGCTTTTTATCCTGGGCTTGTAGCCTTTAATGGCTACCAAGAAATGTCATGAGCAGTAAAGGCGGCCTATGTGATACTGACCATATCAGTTATCCAGTTCCGATTGGTCTATAAGAATAGGAGGCTAGCACTATATACCGGGTCAAGGCGTGTAAGAGGGTCCCACCATGACCTTTCTGGGTCATGGGTAGAGGGTAACAGCATCAACAACACGAGTGGGCGACACACGGAGGGCACGAGGCGTGTGGAGCCCGTGGACCTACGTGTGAATGAGCTGACAAGCCAAGATCAGACATCGGCTGGTGAGCATCCTGGGCAGATCTGTCAAGGGAGACTGGCTGCTGTTCTTCCGCACTTATCCTATGGCGTGCTCGACCAAGGTTGAACTAAAGCCCACCACCACCCACCCCTACCCCCGTTTTGGGTGTTTGTTTAAGTTATTATCGATTAACTTACTAGTGAAGTGTTTACGTGATTCATTCGTATTGATGATAAACTGATGATGTAAATTAAGTATTGACATTATGTATTCAATAAAGACAAAACATAAAATTATTGCTGATGGGTCACACGTTGAGCGTGAGAGGTGTCAGATGGTGCGGGATGGTGGAAATGACCGTGTGTTCGCATGCATCCATTGCGGACGAACATTTGCCCCGCGAATTCGTCTGATCAGGCACATTCGCTACCGCCATGGGTTGTAGTTATTTCGCCATTTTAGAAGCACAATATAACAAACTATCGTCTGTCAAGACAGCAAAGTACCAACAATATTCAATTAAATGTGTCGAAATCACGTTGTTCTTGAATAGTTCAGATGTAGAGTAGAACTATAGTCTGTCCAAAAATGAATGCCGTCATTTACGATCAATTATTTTGAAAACTGTCTGTGGCATCGTTATGAAATTTTTCCTGCCGTCTTATATTTACCCCCACCCAAGGAATATGTCTTTAATAGATCCAAAAGCAACTTACATCATCGAAAGCGGCGACATTTCTTTGATGTTTTGGCAAAAATGTAGTGAATTCACGCTAACAAACTAGTCTTACACTAAATCACGTCATTTCGGGTAAGGACACAAGTACAAGGCGTAGCCAGATTCCTATGGGAGTGGGTGCAATAAAAGAAGTAGCTTAAAAAGGTCGACAGGGTCGACTACATTGCACCGGATTTTTATCCCATATGGCTCAGTCTCTTTACGCAGCGCGGAAAGCGTCGCACAAAACACGAACTCCGTAGCTCCGGTGACGATTCTCGGGAGTCTCCGAACAAATGCACTCGTGAAATGAAGGACGCGGCCCGGAATCGAACATACAACCTTCGGAGCCCGAGTCAGACGGCTTGACAACTTCACCACGGAGACTCCCGAGAGGGGTGCAATGTGTAATATTAGTAAAGACAGAGAATTCACAGAGGCATGGGGTAAATAATGTGTAAATTGACAGGAAAGTAGAAGGAATATATTTCTTACCTTATTTTTCATGTCCTTCTTAATTCTTCAGCTGCTGGTTAATAATGTGTACACAAGTATTCATGTTACTGGGGTGCATTTAGCTTTTTTATATTGAGTTCGTGAAAGCTTCCAAATAGCTGTGCGTTAATGTGCGTATGGAGTGACCAGAAATGATACTGCAATTTAGTCATCATGTGTCCATTTTTAAGGATCTGTTCAGCTGTCTGTGTAGTTTTTTTTTCACACGTACACATGGGTGACAGACCCGCTTTGAGTCTTCGTGAAAGATTGTCTACTCTGCTGTTTACTGTTCACTATTCGTCTGAATAGTTAGAGCAAAATATCCCAGTAAGTGTGCACGTGGATTAAGGTCTGCGATCTGCTCAGACCTTAATCTGTGTCGGACGATTCCAGTAGGTTGATGACTGCTCTCGGTTGCATAAAATTCAATCCATGCTTTCTCCAATAGTCCTCTTCCTCTTTCAACACATGGTCCTCACATTTTTTTTCCAGTAACTTTTATCAATATTTAATAGCGTGGACTGGGTTAGTATCTTGACGTCTGACAATTTGAAAGTAGTATTGGCAGCTGCCACCTGTCCTTTAATTTTAGCCCACACAAATTCTATAGGGTAAACCCTATAGAAATTAGAATGATACGGCAGAAGTCTCAAGCACCTATGGCCATGCTCTTCTATCAACTTGCCGATTTGAAATTTCTTGCTTATTTGCGCCTGTTTTAGAAGGGACAACAATTGTAGCTTGAAATATGTTTCTGGAAATCGTATATTTTCCCTTCGGAGCCATATCTTTATTGCTTCCTTTGTGCTCGATGCCGTAGGTATTTTGTCTTCTTGGTCAACAACATTGTGATATGATGCATTGTCCATGATTAGACAAGACGGTCTATCAAGGGATGGAAGTACTGTATTCTCGAGCCAATCTCTAAATACATCATTATTCATCTCATTATGATAATCCCTATTGTCTTTATGCTTTGATACGAACACCAGCCCAGCATTCTGTAGTAAGCCATTATGAGTACTATCAGCATAGGCTATAACCAAACGCTGTCCTTTACTACTGGGCACATAACGCTTTATCTTTCCATCCACTGATTGTCATTCCTTTTCACTTGTGTGGTGCGCATTGATCCACGTTTCATCCAAATACACTATGTCATAATTTTCTTTGAGCATTTCCCTTATTTCACGTAGGTATCTGCTTCTCATGGCTCCTAAATGCGGTTGCTCGCAAAGGATATTTCTACCTCCCTTGTACTTTCTAAAAGTGAAACCTAATGTCCTTACAATTTTCCACAAAGTTGTTTTGGATAGCTCTATGTTATTGTTCATTCTCAACCAAACCCTAAGTTTTCTTACAGTCACTGTTTCTTTGGCATCCATAATTTTTATAATAATTCGCCTTATGACATCCTTGTCAAAGCTGTCTACAATTGCCTTTCTACCTACCGTTTGCTTATCGCGTGTTGGTTTCATTCCAGATTCTTGCACCTATCGACGAAAAGACCGTTTACTCAAACCAAATGCATGCACTGTTCTTTTTCTTCGTGATTTGTAACAGTATGAAACAGTTTCCTGCGATCAGCTTCTTGATAAAAATATGTGTACAACTTCATAGCGATGCTTTGAAATGTACAAAATGTCACGTTCAATCCCATTGAACAATATTCACATATTAAAATATTAGCTATTAATATTATATTAATGGTAAGATTTATTTATATGTTTATTTATATAATCACGTTTCATGAAAGGACCTACATTGACGACACCTCTGAACAATCCCATTTAACTACGCGCAGTTTGTGCCAAAACGGATCTGCTGTACAATCTCCAGAATAAAAATTTGTTTGTTGGGTGGACATAATGATAAGGTTATACGCTAAATCTCATAATTTTCCCTCAGTTGATTACTGAGATATGGAATTGTATATTGGGGGAGAAAAAAAGTAAACAGACTATAGGTCTATATGAATGATAGCCAACGAGCCCGTAGTTAGCAGCATAGACAAACAAATAGGTTTAAGTGCAACCAGAAACATTGCCAGGTGGAAGCACCGTGTTTTATATGAAGAACGTTTACATATTACTGACTAAAACCCTACAGAATGGAAAGATGTCCCTCACTCCCCGACAAGTCCATTACTTGACTTACTAACACTTCACACTTGAGTGGTTGTTTCTTTTAGGGGAACTATGTCTTACCTTTACAAGCGCAGCAATGTTTATGGGACACGAGAGCAATACGAGCCCAAAGTTCCACATTAATATTCGTCACCATTTTTACATGTGTATAATAATGTGGGGCATAATCTGAGACAGTGTAATTTTAGCCTTGCTTGCGTTGCTCCTTTTCTTAAAATGTAAGGACGTGTGCATTTAAAATTCTTGAATGTTTAGATTGTGTTTTCAGGTGTAATAATATTTTGTATTCTATGGTATTTCGTTCTTGGATGTTTCATGATGTGGTTAAACACGTGAGTTTTAGATATGATATTTTCTGTACTTAGATATTAGGTCTTCTGTAATTCCTTTATGGGAGTTGTAATCTACCCTAGGATTTATTGGCTGTTTCTAATTTACTAGGTAATATTACGTACAGCATTTTGCCATTTCTCATATAACTGTAGACGGTTCTATCTGCTTTCTGTTAGCGCCCAATGTTTTGCGACGCTCACCAAATCCGAAAGCCCACATTGTGCCAACGGCTTCGGGATGAGGGCCGCAATTTGGAGGTTACAAGTTTTAGCCTAGTGCGAGGAAATGCAAGCTAAAGACAAAATGTCATGGCAGTGCAGACCAGGCCCTAAGCCTTGGTCGGTAACTGGTCTAGGATGTAAGTTTCGACACGCAGACAGATAAAGCATTGCGCTGCTGATAAGGCACTTTTAACATCTTGTATTGTTCCAGACGTATTGATATTACCTTTCCTCCTGAGTAAACTTGGCAGGCCGAGAGAGGGTTCATGCTGCATGAGCAATACCTGGTCTCTAAATTCAACCCAGGCTGTGTGCTATGAAGAGGTATATCTCCATATTACAAACTATTGTCTGTGCCTGTCAAACTGTTGCCGACTGTAGTTCCGTACTTAGTTAGATTAGGGGGGTAGGGGATGAGTGGTCTCGAGGTATGGTGTCCGCCTCGAGTGCTGAAGGTCCCAGGTTCCGATCCCGGTTAGGGTCGGGATTTTTTCAAGTGGACTTCTAGTACCAAAATTTCTCCTGGTGTTTAGGTAGTGACATCGGACGCCCGTGTGTATTGTTGCGTACGTAAACAAATCCCTTGGCAGTTAGAAATCGAAAAAGAGTAGCCTAACGGCGCTACCCGGGCAAAAGTCCGAGTTAAAAATCTACCCAAAGTATTTCAGGATCCTCACCGGTGCTACAGAGTTCGTGCACTGAGCTGAGATTCCCGGACTCAGGCTTTATTAGGAGTAGAACGAAGCACTTATGGGTTATACCCGTGTCCCGTGATGTTGATCCGTCGACTAAACAAAAAACTAAACTTAGTTAGATCTTAGATGCGATGTTATTTCGAAATTACATTTTATATCGCAATACTTGGCTGGCTGGTTGGCTGGTTGGTGGTCTGGTTTAATGGTTAGTTTGTTGGTTGGCTGGATGGTTGGTTGGTTGGTTGGTTGGTTGGTTGGTTGGTTGGTTGGTTGGTTGGTTGGTTGTTTGGTTGGTTGAGAATACTCAGTAACTGTGAGGCTGTCAAGTTTAGTGTATAGGCGCTCACGTTGTCTGAACCCTGAGACGTGCCGGCGTCTATCAGGGAGAAGTTAGTGTAAAACTTTTCTCCCCACCCTCTACCAAAGTACCTTCTCCGCGGAAACTGTCCTGCACAGGTCCCATTCCCCACTACAAGCCCTGAAACCAACAGGGTTTGCCAGATATGCAGCGGTACTTCATTTCTGCGGAAAGACATATTAGAATATAACCCATGTCATGATCCAGTACAGCACACGTAGACTTGCTGGCGCTAGAGACAGGTCGGTCATGTTTCCCCCCATAGACTGGCTGGCGCTAGAGACATGTTGGTCATGTTTCCCTCACAAACTAGATGGAGTTAGATCCAGGTCGGTCATGTTTCCCCCACAGATTGGTTGGCGCTAGAGACAGGTCGGTCATGTTTCCTCCACAGACTGGCTGGCGCTAGAGACAGGTCGGTCATGTTTCCCCCACAGATTGGTTGGCGCTAGAGACAGGTCGGTCATGTTTACCCCACAGACTAGCTAGTGCTAAAGACAGGTCGGTCATGTTTACCCCACAGACTAGCTAGTGCTAGAGACAGGTCGGTCATGTTTCCCCCCATAGACTGGCTGGCGCTAGAGACATGTTGGTCATGTTTCCCTCACAAACTAGATGGAGTTAGATCCAGGTCGGTCATGTTTCCCCCACAGATTGGTTGGCGCTAGAGACAGGTCGGTCATGTTTCCTCCACAGACTGGCTGGCGCTAGAGACAGGTCGGTCATGTTTCCCCCACAGATTGGTTGGCGCTAGAGACAGGTCGGTCATGTTTACCCCACAGACTAGCTAGTGCTAGAGACAGGTCGGTCATGTTTACCCCACAGACTAGCTAGTGCTAGAGACAGGTCGGTCATGTTTACCCCACAGACTAGCTAGTGCTAGAGACAGGTCGGTCATGTTTTCCCTACAGACTAGATAGTGCTACAGACAGGTCGGTCATGTTTCCCCCACAGAATAGCTAGTGCTACAGACAGGTCGGTCATGTTTACCCCACAGACTAGCTAGCGCTAGAGACAGGTCGGTCATGTTTACCCCACAGACTAGCTAGTGCTACAGACAGGTCGGTCATGTTTTCCCTACAGACTAGCTAGCGCTAGAGACAGGTTGGTCATGTTTCCCCCACAGAATAGCTAGTGCTACAGACAGGTCGGTCATGTTTACCCCATAGACTAGCTAGTGCTACAGACAGGTCGGTCATGTTTTCCCCACAGAATAGCTAGTGCTACAGACAGGTCGGTCATGTTTACCCCACAGACTAGCTAGCGCTAGAGACAGGTCGGTCATGTTTATCCCACAGACTAGCTAGTGCTAGAGACAGGTCGGTCATGTTTCCGCCACAGACTTGCTGGCGCTAGAGACAGATCGGTCATGTTTCCCCACAGACTGGCTGGCGCTAGAGACAGGTCGGTCATGTTTACCCCACAGACTAGCTAGTGCTAGAGACAGGTCGGTCATGTTTACCCCACAGACTAGCTAGCGCTAGAGGCAGGTCGGTCATGTTTACCCCACAGACTAGTTAGTGCTAGAGACAGGTCGGTCATGTTTCCCCCACAGACTAGCTAGTGTTAGAGACAGGTCGGTCATGTTTACCCCACAGACTAGCTAGTGCTAGAGACAGGTCGGTCATGTTTACCCCACAGACTAGCTAGTGCTAGAGACAGGTCGGTCATGTTTACCCCACAGACTAGCTAGTGCTAGAGACAGGTCGGTCATGTTTACCCCACAGACTAGCTAGCGCTAGAGACAGGTCGGTCATGTTTACCCCACAGACTAGCTAGTGCTAGAGACAGGTCGGTCATGTTTACCCCACAGACTGGCTGGCGCTAGAGACAGGTCGGTCATGTTTACCCCACAGACTAGCTAGTGCTACAGACAGGTCGGTCATGTTTACCCCACAGACTAGCTAGTGCTAGAGACAGGTCGGTCATGTTTACCCCACAGACTAGCTAGTGCTACAGACAGGTCGGTCATGTTTACCCCACAGACTGGCTGGCGCTAGAGACAGGTCGGTCATGTTTACCCCACAGACTAGCTAGTGCTACAGACAGGTCGGTCATGTTTACCCCACAGACTAGCTAGTGCTAGAGACAGGTCGGTCATGTTTACCCCACAGACTAGCTAGTGCTACAGACAGGTCGGTCATGTTTACCCCACAGACTGGCTGGCGCTAGAGACAGGTCGGTCATGTTTACCCTACAGACTAGCTAGTGCTACAGACAGGTCGGTCATGTTTACCCCACAGACTAGCTAGTGCTAGAGACAGGTCGGTCATGTTTACCCCACAGACTAGCTAGTGCTACAGACAGGTCGGTCATGTTTACCCCACAGACTGGCTGGCGCTAGAGACAGGTCGGTCATGTTTACCCCACAGATTAGCTGGGGCTAGAGACAGGTCGGTCATGTTTACCCGCAGACTTTAGGTTGTTTATTGTCAACGGACTCCAACAGCAACACCTAGTGAGGAACATAAACAAGTACAGGTAGAAAAGGACCCTTTAAGACACCTTTAAGCATATTTTACAAATGGGCGTCCTCTTTCGCCCTTTATCGTCCATAGGTGGAAGCTGTAACAGCTGTTTTCCGTTGGTTAGAGGAGGCCACTACAACACACGTCTTCATCACGGACTCAAGGAGTATGCTTAGTAAGATGGAGAAAGGAATATTTCGTGTGGAATGGTTATTCTCTCTTCAGAGGTAACAGATTGTCAGAAATCTATAGATTTTTTGCCCTGGCCATTCGAGAGTGCGGGAGAATGAACTGGCTGATAGGATGACAGGGAATGCACTTCTTGGTTGCAGATTATCCATGGACAAGTGAGATGTGGTCGTTCGCCTGTGGGACCAGGTGGAGAAAATGGGGGGACGGATTGATTGATTGATTGATTGATTGATTGATTTAGGAACCGACATCACAGCATTCAGGACATTCCCATAAGCGCTCCGTCCCCATCCTCAGCAGATTGTGACGGATTGTGAACTTATATGTGGAAAGTTGAGATTGCGGGGGATCGGCAGGGGTTCTGGAAGAATCTCAAACTGAGAGGGAAGGCCAGGAGAACATTCAATCAAATAGCGGTAGCATCGATTGACTCTTCGTTGGCTGTTGAACGAGGGGGCGGAGCACGTATGGGAATGTCCCGAGTGCAGTGATGTCGGTTCATAGCTCAACTCAAGTCCTCAATAGGCCCTCGACCAACTCATACCATGTCATCTTTTTCTTGTCCTTTATCCCCCATTGGGTCATAGGTCCTCAACCAAACCACACCAACCAGTCCTCTCCATGCCCTCCCAATATTACTCATCTCTGTCTGTAATTCTCTTCTCCGAGTGTTTTTATGTCTCCCACTATTTCGTTAGCCTTGTGGATTCCAGACAAGAGAGTGTCTGGTTATATTGTCCTCATGATTTCTCACCGTGTGCCCTATCCAGTGCCAGCATCATTTCGAACCTCTTGCTTCACTGGGAGTTGTCTAGTTCTCTCCACGAGCTCCACATTTCTGTCATATCATTTTATTTCCACTGTTCTATGCAGGCACCAATTAGTGAATTTTTGAATGTTTGACTCCACTGTTAAATCAGTATTACTGCATGGGTCGGGAACATTGTTAAATCAGTATTCCTGCATGGGTCGGAAACGTTAAATCAGTATTACTGCATGGGTCGGAAACATTGTTAAATCATTATTACTGCATGGGTCGGAAACATTGTTAAATCAGTATTACTGTATGGGTCAGAAACATTGTTAAATCATTATTACTGCATGAGTCGGAAACATTGTTAAATCATTATTACTGCACTGGTCGGAAACATTGTTAAATCATTATTACTGCATGGGTCGGAAACATTGTTAAATCATTATTACTGCATGGGTCGGAAACATTGTTAAAACAGTATTACTGCATGGGACGGAAACATTGTTAAATCATTATTACTGCATGGGTCGGAAACATTGTTAAATCAGTATTACTGTATGAGTCGGAAACATTGTTAAATCAGTATTACTGTATGGGTCAGAAACATTGTTAAATCATTATTACTGCATGAGTCGGAAACATTGTTAAATCAGTATTACTGCATGGGTCGGAAACATTGTTAAATCATTATTACTGCATGGGTCGGAAACATTGTTAAATCAGTATTACTGCATGGGTCGGAAACATTGTTAAATCATTATTACTGCATGGGTCGGAAACATTGTTAAATCATTATTACTGCATGAGTCGGAAACATTGTTAAATCATTATTACTGCATGAGTCGGAAACATTGTTAAATCAGTATTACTGTATGGGTCGGAAACATTGTTAAATCATTATTACTGCATGAGTCGGAAACATTGTTAAATCATTATTACTGCATGAGTCGGAAACATTGTTAAATCAGTATTACTGT
Source organism: Cepaea nemoralis (assembly GCA_014155875.1). Classification (NCBI taxonomy): domain Eukaryota; kingdom Metazoa; phylum Mollusca; class Gastropoda; order Stylommatophora; family Helicidae; genus Cepaea; species Cepaea nemoralis. The sequence continues at coordinate 343,219 of JACEFZ010002168.1, forward strand.
ATGGGTCGGAAACATTGTTAAATCATTATTACTGCATGGGTCGGAAACATTGTTAAATCAGTATTACTGCATGGGTCGGAAACATTGTTAAATCAGTATTACTGTATGGGTCGGAAACATTGTTAAATCATTATTACTGTATGGGTCGGAAACATTGTTAAATCATTATTACTGCATGGGTCGGAAACATTGTTAAATCAGTATTACTGCATGGGTCGGAAACATTGTTAAATCATTATTACTGCATGGGTCGGAAACATTGTTAAATCATTATTACTGCACGGGTCGGAAACATTGTTAAATCATTATTACTGCGTGGGTCGGAAACATTGTTAAAACAGTATTACTGCATGGGTAGGAAACATTGTTAAATCAGTATTACTGCATGGGTCGGAAACATTGTTAAATCAGTATTACTGCATGGGACGGAAACATTGTTAAATCAGTATTACTGCATGGGACGGAAACATTGTTAAATCAGTATTACTGGATGGGTCGGAAACATTGTTAAATTATTATTACTGCATGGGTCGGAAACATTGTTAAATCATTATTACTGCACGGGTCGGAAACATTGTTAAATCATTATTACTGCATGGGTCGGAAACATTGTTAAATCATTATTACTGCATGAGTCGGAAACATTGAGAACAACAGAAAAGAATTACAAACAAGCTACAAACATTCCATACGGTGCTAGACCCATACTTATATTGACCAATCAGCAATCTATGGAGGGATTTGGTCAATATCACTCCGACCGCCTTTATTTCCCAGGATATTTCCTGGTACCCATTTTAGGTTGAGTCAGCCTGGGAGCCGATGTTAATTTTATATATTTATATATATATAATGTAAAGTAATGAATAAAAGGGTGGAATCCTTGTACTTGCCTTGAAGCTGGTGGTTATGTCTTAAAAGAGTCTTAAAAGTCGAGTAGATCGACTTCATTGCACCGGGTTTTATCCTATATGGCTCGGTCTCTTTTCTCATGGCGATCTGCAGAAAACTTCGCACAAAGCACGAACTCCGTGGCTCCAACGAGCCTTCCTTGTTGGGTATGTGGTGGTGGCTTCATTTGTTAAAGACCGATGGACATTGGATCAGTGATGTGGTCAATATCAGGATTGCCGCCAGTACGCCCCAGGACATTTCCTGTAACCCATTTTATGCTAGGTCGACCTGACAGCCCAGGTCAATGTTACAAATTCCGCCTCGATGAGGATCCGAACTCATGACACTTGCGCCTATAGGCAAGTGTGCTAACTCCTGCGCTATGGGAGCTCCTTCCTAACTTTGATATCGCCGTTGTTATGGCATGGGAGTTGTGGTAGCTTAGTGGCTAGACGATTGCCTGTTCGGTTCGCATCCTGGCGGGTTCTAATTTTTATTTTTAATCGACCGAGCTCCCGAACGACCCAGCTTAAAATGGGTACCAGGTTGTGTCTTGGGAAGTAAAAGCTTTAACTGTCAAACTGACTACATCCCTGGAAGGTAACCAAACCAGCAATTGCCTGAAGAAGTCGGATGTGTTCGCCGAAAGATGCAAATATGGCAGCTTTGCTGTAAACAGGCACAACGCAATGTCGTCTAAAACAACATTCCGGACGAACGCAGAAGAAGAAGAAGAAGAAGAAGAAGAAGAAGAAGAAGAAGAAGAAGAAGAAGAAGAAGAAGTAGAAGAAGAAGAAGCAGCAGCAGCAGCAGCAGCAGCAGCAGCAGCTGACTAGATGACCCACCGAGTGTCAATTGATCTACAAAAATATCGGCCTAGTAAAATATGGCTGTAAAACGGTCCCTTACTTTTTAATATTATGAAATGCTCTTTACTGTTGGAATTGCCTGTGTATTTTTACAAGATCGTCTCTGTTTTCTTAGGGAATGGGAGCAATTTGGCTGCAGTTGTTATTCTGTCCAATGTGTTTGTGTGGAAGTGGCACGTTATGTTTAATGTGTAGTTTTATTCACCGCATTTTTACTTTTGCACCGCAGTAAACCCGGTTTTAATTGCCCTGTTTGTAGACAGCACGGCATGGAGAGTTTGTGTACTACAGGAAACTGGATAAAATAAGTTCAGGTCACGAGTGTGAAGTTATTCCGTGTCAAAGCTTGTTTGAACAAGGAAAGTGTAGTTTTACCATAGATATAGCTTTGTGGCTGTCCGTAAACATATTCCTGGATAGTTAATGGTTAATTGCTTTCTCTTGCCTACTATATCCAAATAACAGAGTACCATGCAATAAATATTCTGTGGCGACTTGTTTCTCAAGTGTTTGGAATTATTAATTATTATTTTCAACTTGAGGGATCGCTGTACCGACTCCTAATTGTCGCCCTCATCTGACAAGGCTGAGTATATTTAATTTATATGTGTAATGTTATCGCGGTAGTGTATTCGCTAGCGTACTTGTCTGTCTGTCGGCCAGGTGGTAATGTGTAGTGGCTAGCATACGTGTCTGTCTGTCGGCCAGGTGGTCATGCGTACTGGCTAGCATACTTGTCTGTCTGTCGGCCAGGAGGTCATGTGTAGTGGCTAGCATACTTGTCTGTCTGTCGGCCAAGTGGTCATGCGTAGTGGCTAGCATACTTCTCTGTCTGTCGGCCAGGTGGTCATGTGTAGTGGCTAGCATACTTGTCTATCTGTCGGCCAGGTGGTCATGTGTTGTGGCTAGCACACGTGTCTATCTGTCTGTCGGCCAGGTGGTCATGTGTAGTGGCTAGCATACTTGTCTGTCTGTCTGTCGGCCAGGTGATCATGTGTAGTGGCTAGCATACTTGTCTGTCGGCCAGGTGGTCATGTGTAGTGGCTAGCATACTTGTCTGTCTGTCTGTCAGCCAGGTGGTTATGTGTAGTAGCTAGCATACTTGTCTGTCTGTCGGCCAGGTGGTCATGCGTAGTGGCTAGCACACGTGTCTATCTGTTGGCCAGGTGGTCATGTGTAGTGGCTAGCATACTTGTCTGTCTGTCGGCCAAGTGGTCATGCGTAGTGGCTAGCACACGTGTCTATCTGTCGGCCAGGTGGTCATGTGTAGTGGCTAGCATACTTGTCTGTCTGTCGGCCAAGTGGTCATGCGTAGTGGCTAGCTTACTTGTCTGTCTGTCGGCCAGGTGGTCATGCGTAGTGGCTAGCACACGTGTCTATCTGTCGGCCAGGTGGTCATGTGTAGTGGCTAGCATACTTGTCTGTCTGTCGGCCAAGTGGTCATGCGTAGTGGCTAGCATACTTCTCTGTCTGTCGGCCAGGTGGTCATGTGTAGTGGCTAGCATACTTGTCTGTCTGTGGGCCAGGTGGTCATGTGTAGTAGCTAGCATACTTGTCTATCTGTGGGCCAGGTGTTCATGTGTAGTGGCTAGCATACTTGTCTATCTGTCGGCCAGGTGGTCATGTGTAGTAGCTAGCATACTTGTCTGTCTGTGGGCCAGGTGGTCATGTGTAGTAGCTAGCATACTTGTCTATCTGTCGGCCAGGTGGTCATGTGTAGTAGCTAGCATACTTGTCTATCTGTCGGCCAGGTGGTCATGTGTAGTGGCTAGCATACTTGTCTATCTGTCGGCCAGGTGGTCATGTGTAGTGGCTAGCATACTTGTCTATCTGTCGGCCAGGTGGTCATGTGTAGTGGCTAGCATACTTGTCTGTCTGTCGGCCAGGTGGTCATGTGTAGTGGCTAGCATACTTGTCTGTCTGTGGGCCAGGTGGTCATGTGTAGTAGCTAGCATACTTGTCTGTCTGTGGGCCAGGTGGTCATGTGTAGTAGCTAGCATACTTGTCTATCTGTGGGCCAGGTGGTCATGTGTAGTAGCTAGCATACTTGTCTATCTGTGGGCCAGGTGTTCATGTGTAGTGGCTAGCATACTTGTCTATCTGTCGGCCAGGTGGTCATGTGTAGTAGCTAGCATACTTGTCTGTCTCTGGGCCAGGTGGTCATGTGTAGTAGCTAGCATACTTGTCTATCTGTCGGCCAGGTGGTCATGTGTAGTAGCTAGCATACTTGTCTATCTGTCGGCCAGGTGGTCATGTGTAGTGGCTAGCATACTTGTCTATCTGTCGGCCAGGTGGTCATGTGTAGTGGCTAGCATACTTGTCTATCTGTCGGCCAGGTGGTCATGTGTAGTGGCTAGCATACTTGTCTGTCTGTCGGCCAGGTGGTCATGTGTAGTGGCTAGCATACTTGTCTGTCTGTGGGCCAGGTGGTCATGTGTAGTAGCTAGCATACTTGTCTATCTGTCGGCCAGGTGGTCATGTGTAGTAGCTAGCATACTTGTCTGTCTGTGGGCCAGGTGGTCATGTGTAGTAGCTAGCATACTTGTCTATCTGTGGGCCAGGTGGTCATGTGTAGTAGCTAGCATACTTGTCTGTCTGTCGGCCAGGTGGTCATGTGTAGTAGCTAGCATACTTGTCTGTCTGTGGGCCAGGTGGTCATGTGTAGTGGCTAGCATACTTGTCTGTCTGTGGGCCAGGTGGTCACGTGTAGTGGCTAGCATACTTGTCTGTCTGTGGGCCAGGTGGTCATGTGTATTCACTAGCGTACTTGTCTATCTGTCGGCCAGGTGGTCATGTGTAGTGGATAGCATACTTGTCTATCTGTCGGCCAGGTGGTCATGTGTAGTGGATAGCATACTTGTCTGTCTGTCGGCCAGGTGGTCATGTGTAGTGGATAGCATACTTGTCTGTCTGTCGGCCAGGTGGTCATGTGTATTCGCTAGCGTACTTGTCTGTCTGTGGGCCAGGTGGTCATGTGTAGTGGATAGCATACTTGTCTGTCTGTCGGCTAGGTGGTCATGTGTAGTGGATAGCATACTTGTCTGTCTGTGGGCCAGGTGGTCATGTGTAGTGGCTAGCATACTTGTCTGTCTGTGGGCCAGGTGGTCATGTGTATTCGCTAGCGTACTTGTCTATCTGTCGGCCAGGTGGTCATGTGTAGTGGATAGCATACTTGTCTGTCTGTCGGCCAGGTGGCCATGTGTAGTGGATAGCATACTTGTCTGTCTGTCGGCCAGGTGGTCATGTGTAGTGGCTAGCATACTTGTCTGTCTGTCGGCCAATTGGTCATGTGTAGTGGCTAGCATACTTGTCTGTCTGTCGGCCAGGTGGTCATGTGTAGTGGCTAGCATACTTGTCTGTCTGTCGGCCAGGTGGTCATGTGTAGTAGCTAGCGTACTTGTCTATCTGTCGGCCAGGTGGTCATGTGTAGTGGCTAGCATACTTGTCTGTCTGTCGGCCAGGTGGTCATGTGTAGTGGCTAGCATACTTGTCTGTCTGTCTGTCGGCCAGGTGGTCATGTGTAGTGGCTAGCATACTTGTCTATCTGTCGGCCAGGTGGTCATGTGTAGTAGCTAGCATACTTGTCTGTCTGTGGGCCAGGTGGTCATGTGTAGTGGCTAGCATACTTGTCTGTCTGTCTGTCGGCCAGGTGGTCATGTGTAGTGGCTAGCATACTTGTCTATCTGTCGGCCAGGTGGTCATGTGTAGTGGCTAGCATACTTGTCTGTCTGTCGGCCAGGTGGTCATGTGTAGTGGCTAGCATACATGTCTGTCTGTCTGTCGGCCAGGTGGTCATGTGTAGTGGCTAGCATACTTGTCTATCTGTCGGCCAGGTGGTCATGTGTAGTAGCTAGCATACTTGTCTGTCTGTGGGCCAGGTGGTCATGTGTAGTGGATAGCATACTTGTCTGTCTGTCGGCCAGGTGGTCATGTGTATTCGCTAGCGTACTTGTCTATCTGTCGGCCAGGTGGTCATGTGTAGTGGATAGCATACTTGTCTGTCTGTCGGCCAGGTGGTCATGTGTATTCGCTAGCGTACTTGTCTATCTGTCGGCCAGGTGGTCATGTGTACTAGCTAGCATACTTGTCTGTCTGTCGGCCAGGTGGTCATGTGTATTCGCTAGCGTACTTGTCTATCTGTCGGCCAGGTGGTCATGTGTAGTGGCTAGCATACTTGTCTGTCTGTCGGTCATGTGTAGTGGCTATCATACTTGTCTGTCTGTCGGCCTGGTGGTCATGTGTAGTGGCTAGCATACTTGTCTGTCTGTCGGTCAGGTTGTCATGTGTAGTGGCTAGCATACCTGTCTGTCTGTCGGCTAGGTACAAATGTAGTCGATTCCCTAAAGAGGTGGATTAAAGAAAATATTTATTGGGCTTCCAGGTCTACTCAGCCTTTAATAAATGTTACCGCGTGTCCTGTACAGGGCGTCGCAGTCTTCCCCAGCAGTGTTTGTGATTTATAGGCAAGGTTTACGCTCAGTAATTTGCCAATGTTTTCTGAATGACCGGCACTTTATACCTTTGTATGAAAACCAACGCAGGAAGTCTGCTTCTAAAGTTTCTGTGTTTCGAACATTCTTTGGACAACTCATGGGAAGAGGACAGCTGGAGTATGTCAGGACAGCTGGAGGGTCAGGGGGAGAGCAAGAGAAGGTGCTAGACAGTTTGACATCATTTCAAGGAGGAACAACAGTATCATCAATGTGTAGCAGTAGCACAAACATGATCACCAAAACCACACGCATCTTTTATGCGAGGGTAAGTTAATAAGTAAGTCACAAATGGCTGTAGAATGATAACTAAATATGATAACACCTTGAAAGCTATTTGTATACATAGATTGTCCCTTTATTTCTCCACATAATTTCCACTAACATTGATGCACTTATCCCATCGCTTTATCAGTCCTCCCAAACCGGCTGCACAGAAATGCGTGTTCTGTGTTCTAAACCACGTTTTAACTTCACATTCAACTTCGGCGTCATTCGCGGATTGTCTCCCGCCAAGCTGGGTTGTCAGTGTTTATGCTGACAAATGTTTGTCCGGTAAAGCGGTGCTTAGCTGGGTAGAAAATGTTAGGGGGGAGAGTTAAAAAGTAAGTCATACAGTTCTGTGGGACGGCCGGTAAATGAAAACAAAGCACGCAGGTCTATGCAGCCGGTTTGGGAGGACTGATAAGACGATGGCATACGTGCATCAATGTTGGTGGAAATTATGCTGAGAAATAAAGGGACAATGTGTGTATAAAAATAAACTGGTTTCACGTTGTTATCATATTTAGTTATCTTTCTGCAGCCGTTTGTGACTTACTTATTAACTTACCCTCGTAAGAAGAAAATTAGACCCTTAGCGCATAGTTAGCTGTAGTTGTATCAGAAAATATGCAACACCAAAGAGAGGCATGTGGCATGCATTTGTAATACCAGAAATGTAACTAATTAATTCTCCCCACGACGCTTGATGGCAAAAGTGGAAAATTATCATGATGATTAATTAACTATACACGTGCTACTATTTGTAATGTCTACATTGTCAAAGAACATTTCGAGCCAAAATAGGCCTTATCAGCCATCTTAGAACTCACGGCTCCATACTTTCAACCCCACTGGATGAAGTGAATGGTCATCGTCATTCGTGATCAGTGGTTCTCAACCTTTTTTTTTTTTGGCCCATGCACCCCTTCACCATATGTTCAGAATGTCATTCCTCTCCCCCTTTTTTCGTATTTCCTCCCTATAAATCACCCGGACTACTCTTGAGTTCAAAGCAAACGAGAGATCCCCCCCCCCCCCCCCCAAAAAAAAAAAAAAAACTCGTGCCTCTTCAGTGTTGGGTGACTGTGTCGCTCGTGAACCCTACGTATGACAGATGACCGTCGCCGCAACTAATGAACCCGGATCTGACTGTGCCTTTCTCAAAACAACGTACTCTCGTATTGAATTTATACACAGAAACCACAAACAATACCCATATTAAAAATTTATTTCATATGAAACATTCAACATTTTTACTTCCGTCCAACTATTGAACTGAAGAATTTATAAGGATTCAATGTTATTCGCCGGTTGCCTGGCCGAGAGGTTAGCAGCTTTCTCCGCTAATCCCGAATACTCTCGTGGTCGACGTGAGCGGGCGAGAATTAGAAGTGGTTCGAGTTACGCTAGTGACTTATGAGAGTATGGAGCCGGTCTCTCAGAAAGTCGTGGCGTGCTGATGAGCGTAATCTAGCCTAGGAATCAACATACAGCTGAAAGATGCTGGTGTTGACCTCAATATCCTGAAACAGGATGGAAACGCGGAAGTTTTTAATTGTGTTATTCCAAACGATACTGTAATTTTTATTTTATTTTTATTTATTTGTGTGTGTGTGTGGGGGGGGGGGGGGGGGTTATAATTACCGAAAACAACAATTTATTGATATGAATTCAAACACCGCTACATTTTCCGCTCCAGAATAATAAAAATGTCGACAGTGTCGACTTCATTGCACCGGACTTTTATCCCATATGGCTCAGTCTCTTCCTGCAGTGTGGAAAGCGTTGCAAAAAAGCACGAACTCCGTAGCTCCAGCGACGACCCTGAGGAGTCTCCTGAAAAAAATGTCACTCGTGAACGGAAGGACGCGGCCCGGAATCGAACGCACAACCTTCGGAGCCCGAGTCAGACGGCTTGACCACTTCGCCTCGGAGACTCCGAATAATAAATAGTATGCAGTCATTACACAAATAATTAGAGAATCTTGCTGCATCTGACGTTTAGAGTCTAGTTGTATTTACAAATGTAAAGGAAAACGCACGGTGCATCTTGTAGATAAATAAACACTGTTTTGTACGAAATGAAACCACATTAGACGGGAGATGTGTAATTAAAATAATGGAAGGGACATAACAACATAGCAGTTATTTCAAGGGACATTACTAAAAGCAGCATGAATGTATTATGTGACTTGAATAATTGTAGTATTTATCTTAATTTTTCATAAAACGTTTATAGAAATTATCGTTAGGTATACGCAGCATAAATAATGGAATAAGAATTTTAAGTTATCTTCAAAGTTTTGGTAATAGTAAAGGCTTTATTTTAGACGCGTGAGAGTTTCATAAATATTTTATTTATTATTCCTTGAAATTAATTACCTTAAATATTTTATCATGTTAATGGCTGACCTAAACGGTTCGTCATATGATAAAAATATTGTCCGACTTGTTTTTACAAGCCAACAATCTTTATTGTTCAACACTTGATTGCTTCGCGGCATTTTTGCTAAGATTAAAGTGTAGAAAGGCTAATAGTGGAACTAAGAGGCCTTCAAACAAAGTGGAGTATTATTACCATGATTAAGGGTAGATTTATCTGGTCATGGCCACAAGCTTACTACTATCATTATCAGATGATCATGTATATTATTCAAGTTCTACAATGCGCATGATCGCCACTGCAGGCACTTGAGGCTGATATTTATGATGCTGATGTTGTGAACAGTAACTAGGTTTCCAGGGTGTAAGAGATATGGTGTAGATGTGAATTAGGGTGTTAGAGTTTTGGTATAGATGTAGTATGTATGTGAATTAGATTGTTAGAGATGTGATATAGATTTAGTATATATTTGAATTAGGCTGTTAGAGATACAGTATAGATTTAGTATACATGTGTATCAAGGTGTTAGTATGGTATAGATTGCAGGTTGGGGATTTGGTCGCCAGTAGAGGGGGGGGGGGGGGGGGGGGTCAAGGTGCTAGAACCTCTTGTTCCTTGGTAGATGGGGCCTGTTAGCTACTGCAGCAGCTCATCTAGGAGATAGAAAACTCCGATTATAAACCCCCAAGTTTAAGGTGGACCAACGTGCCGAGGACTGAATGGTCACAGGTGAGTTAGTCGTGAACATGGAACGTCTGGTATACGGGCAGGGCGGCGCTATGCGTATGGACTCATGAGGGACATCCCCTGCCTCTTCTCTAGCAGGCAGGCTCTACTATGGTGACCGGTTTGTTCCTACTTTTGAATCAAAACTGCTATGGAAATGAAAAAGAAGTATCGCCGGAGCAACGGGATCCGTGCTTTGTGCTCGATGCCTTTTACAACAACTAGCGTGGGAAAATGAAACTGAGGAGAAGGTGGAGGGGGGTGGTGAGGGTACAGAAAGAAGAGGGCTGGATGCAGAAGGGGTTGGAGAAAAACGGATCGTTTGGGACTCAAAAAGAGGACCCATATTGGAAAAAATGGTTTGCGATTTTAATGTCCTCGTGTTGCAAGAACTGAAGGCAAACTCTTTGAACTGCCCTGGCTATTCATGTTACATTAACCCACCCGGGCAGGGAAAACATGGGCTGGTTCTGGTGGTCAATGATGGCTTACAGCTCACGATACTGGATATGAGTGTGTGAGGCCAGGGAATACAGATTAAAATCGGAGGATGCAGCTGGAACCTAATAAAAAATATATGTAAGTGGATAGTCTTGTGCGAGCAGAGTGAAATGAGACTGGTGGAGGGGGGGGGGGGGGGCCTGTAGAGACTCCAGTTACCAGGTATCTCATATGTGGAGACTTAAATGCGCGCGACAAAGAGGGGGACAGGTCGCGTGAGAACAGACACGGTATTGCTCTCGCTGCAGCCTTGCTTGAGACGGATATGGGAGACCAACTAGGCTAGCAATGAGACCGGGATACCCTGACACGGCCATTGACTGGGCACTTGTATCCCAAGAGATGGCCTTAGATATAAAACTGAGTGTCCTTGGGGACCATGTAAGTGACCACCTCCCATGTTCTGTACTAATACCTAAGCCCATCACAACCAAGGCTGCACGAGCCCACGGGGCATTTAATTATCATTGCGACTACTCTTCGCTCATGGGGCGCCTTAGATCACAGAGACTGGCTAAACTAACAAGAAGAATCATATTACAACAAGCATGGTGGACATCAGAGGTGGAGCAATCATGGAGGGGAAAGAGGGCGGCCATAAGAAATTGGCAGAGTGTGCGGATAGCAACAAATTCAGTTGACACAGAATTGGAGGAGGCTGGGGGAAAATTTAAAAAATTAAAGGTGCGGGATTTTAAAATCCAGGCAGCAGAAGCAAACATTAGATGAAGTGGAAACAGTTTATAAATGAAGTCGGTGGAGATGTGACATTAGGAAAATTCTGGAGGCTGCACCGATAGATGAACAGAAACGCGATGCCCGGTAAAAATGGTACAGATTATGATGATAACAACCGACCTATGACAACTGATAAGGACAGAGGGGAGGCTTTTCTTGCAAGATTTCTCAAATAGACTGATCAGCAGGACAGGGCTATCAGGGATACGGTCAGGGGCGCCTTGTGACAGGTCACCAGGAATGAGGACTATGAAGACATGATACAGGTGGAGGATATTAGACGTGTGCTGAAGACAGCTTAAAACACAGCACCAGGCCCGGATGGGGTTAGGTACACCCATATGAAGAACATGAACGATGGTGACTTGGAGAAGATGGCTCTTTGTTTCAACCTCAGCATGAAAGCAGCAGAAATACCTCAGGATTGGTTGCACAGCTACCTAGTCACACTCCCAAAGCCAGGTAAGGATCACTCCAAACGTGGATACAGAACCACAACCCTGCAAAACACCTGTGGCAAAGTACTAAAGAAGATAGTAGCTTGCAGATTACAGCACCACTTAGAAATTCGAAATCTGCTTCCCAGGGGGGGGGGGGGGGGGGCGCGGCTTGGGAGTTACCGGCCTTGGAATTACCTGGGCTATTGCGGCTACATTTGCATTGATGTATGTGAAGGCTTCCAGGATAAACAAGAAACAGTGGCGGTGGCACTTGACCTGGAGGATGCGTACAACAGGGCCAGATATGGTCAGTTGATATACACTCTGTTGGACATGGAGGTCTTGGATTGTTAAATGGATGGCGGCAGTTCTTTATGGGCGTAAAATTGCACTGCGCATGGGTTCATTGACTTCTTTCCCCTGTATTATTACACCTGGGTTGCCACGTCCCCAAAGTTGCAGTTATCGAGGCACCTGGAATTGGTAGAATCTTGACATATGCAGATAATGTGCTTGGTGTACTGACAGGGAAAGTTTGGCTGAAGAATTACAGACGACAGTAGACAGGGTGGTGGAGTGGTGCAGGGACCCAGGGGCCGTTATAAACCCAGACAAGGCATTGAGTGTGTGGTAATCCCCATATAACCGAATCGTAATGACAGATATCCCATGCATTATGTTGAATGGATGTCCTCTTAGTAGAGAGAGAAAACTGAAGTACTACTGAATTACCTTTCTCAGGTGTATGTCTTTTTAGGATCACGTGGAGGCTTTAGTGGTGAAGGCTGGTAAGGGACTTAATGCATTGAGAGTGATGATAGCGACCGGGGTGGATAAGAGTATGCTTTACATACTCTATCAGCAATTAATAATTTATGTCATTGAGTATGGTTTGGGGCTGCTGAATGCTGCCATGCGGTTAATACTGGGGTGCACAAAGGACACACCAATTATCTGCATGAGGCATATCCTGGCGCTACCAACAAACGCGGAAAGGCATAGGGTCCTTCAAGTCAAATGGTACCTGAGAGTTTTTGCAGAAGGGGATCATTCCCTGCGTGACGCCGTGGATATGGTCAAGGGTCATCAACTGAAGCAAAGCAGGTCCTGGGTGGCACAGGCAGAAATATATGTATATACGTCAGGTTTGTGATCTAGAGACCATCAATCGTGAAAAAGAGTGGGTTAAAGTACCGGAAGACATGTTGAACTGGCACAATGTAATAGTAACACTGGGTCATGAGTGCAGAGAATGGGCAGCGGGCAGCACAGAGTTTGAAGTGCAACAACTGATCCAGAGTAATACACTTCAAGGTAACATAGTGATCTACACTGATGGGGTGGTGAGAATCAGACGTAGTGGTTGGGGTTTCATCGCGAAGGCTAATGGGCGACGCTTGAAAAAATGAAAATGGTATATATGCGACTACGACCTCCAAGTTGAGAAAGGAGGTGGAGGCAGTAACAGCGGCATTCCGTTGGTTAGCTGGGACCACTGCAACACGAACTGCGTTCATTGCGGATTCAAGGAGCATGCTTAGTAAGGTGGAGAAAGGAATGTTTCGTGTGGAATGGCTTTCCTCGCTTCAGAGGTCACAGATTGTGAGAATTGTATGGATATTTTACCCTGGCCACGCGGGAGTGCGGGGGAATAAGCAATCTGATAAGCTGGCAAGGGATGCACCTCTTGGTGATAAATTACCTATGGACAAGGAAAACGTTCTCGAGTGTATGTGAGACCAGGTGGAAAAGACGGGGAACAGACTGAGAACCCGTATGTGGAAAGGATGAGATTGCGGGAGTCGTCAGGGGTTCTGGTAAAATCTCAAAACTGAGAGGGAAGACCAGGAGAACTTTCAGACAGATAGCGGTGGGAACGATTAGTAGTATGACTCTACGCTATCTGTTGAACGAGTTGACGGAGCGCGTATGGGAATATCCTGAGTGCAGTAATGTCGGTTCTTAGCTCAAGTCAAATAATGTACATGAACATAAAATATTACATCTTTTAATTGACAGGCACTTAAATTGAAACTCCCATGTTCACATCCTTACAAAGACAATTGCTCAAAATGTTTACCAGTTTGTTCAAATTCTGCACTTCCTGGACAAAAACAATCGAAACATATTCTATACATCCCATAACCAATCACATCTGGATTATTGTTCCACAGATGTTGCCCTAAATCTAATGTGAAAAGACCGAGTTATCTTCAAAACCACCCCATAGTTCTAGTTTTTGGCATGAAGCACGTTGAAAGTAATAAGAACAAAGACACAACAGAGTGGCCTTGGGAAACTGCTATTTGAGAAAACATGACATAAAGAGCTGTACTTTTGTATGGATGTGAAGCGTGGACAATAAGCAGACAAGTTGAAAAACATCAGATGGCTGTGGAAATGTGGTTTCTGAGGAAAATGCAAAGAATACCATGAAACACACAGAAAAACCAATGAACAAGTCCTTCAAGAAAGAAATGAAGATCGTAAACTGATTAGAGACATTAGACATAGACAGTCAACATTTTTTGGGCATGTTATGAGAAGAAATGAATTGGAGAACTTGGTGATAACTGGCAAGATCGAGGGGAACAGACCAAGGGGAAGATCAAGAATTAAATACCTGGATGGCTTGGCCACATGGCATGGTCGAGAGAGAAACACGAAGCTGATCCACGACTGTGATTATTGAGTGAGATGGCAAAACATGACCGCCCACACTTATCGGCATGGCACATGATGATGATGATGACATAAAGATGTTGAAGCTGCAATCAGAATCCTAGTGACTTGTCTACCACTGCAGCTAAATATTAGAGACAGCACCAGGAAATAGGAAATAGTATGGGAAGTAAATTCGACCATATCACCCATCGAAGGCTGGTTATTCTATTAAAAGGTATGGCACAGCACTCTGTTCCCAATAAGCTTTCATCATCATTATAATCATGTGCCATGCCGGTAAGCGTGGGCGTTCATGTTTCGGCATCTCACACAGTCACCAGAGTCGTGGATCAGCTCAGTGTTCTTGTCTTTAGGACGTGTACAATGGTCCTATGTTTAACTTAACGAAAGTCATCCACGCCCACTCACGACGCCACCGAGTATCAACCACGACTACCTACACAGATTGAGAACCACTGATGTATGACGTATCCAATTAAGTGACAGTGATTTAGTTGGTGCGAAATGGGTCAGGACTCAAACGGAGTCAAGTGTATGTTGCTGTCTTCTCAATGACGCTATTATGTGGCATTGCGACATAAAACCTAGTTACCATTAATAAACTTCTGCCACTTAAGGCAAAGGTCAGGAGGTCATTTAACTTGTTTAATAAAACAATTTAGATGTTTGTCACTTCCGATCATCCCACGCCGCGGTACTATAGTATATATTTATAACGTTTTTACTTGCTAGTTAGCATTTACAAGGGTTCCGTGTGGTCTTGGGGTATGGTGTCCGCCTCGAGTGCTGGAGGTCTCGGGTTCATTCCCCGGTGAGGACCGGGATTTATTTCACGTGGACTTCTAATAATAAAATTTCCCCTGGTCTCTGGGTAGTGAGATCGGACGACCGTGTGTATTGTTGCGCACGTAAAAAATCCCTTGGCAGTTTGAAATCGAAAAAGAGTAGCCTAACGGCGCTGCCCGGGCAAAATTTGGAGTTAAAAATCTACCCAAAGTATTTTCAGGATCCTCGCCGGTGCTACGGAGTTCGTGCACTGAGCTGCATTTCTTCAGACTCAGGTTTAAGTTAGGAGGAGAACAGAGCACTTATGGGTTGTATCCGTTTGCCGTGATGTTGATCCGCCGAATAAACTAAACTAAACTAAAACCTAACTGCAACAGTATTGCTCAAGTGAGAAGTCTGATTTTGAAAATAACGATGGAAAATATAGGAAATGGCAAAAGGAAGCAAAGTTAACAAAGTATATAGTATTACACTTATAGATAGGTTTGTAAAAGCAGCCTTGTACATTCAGATACCTCGATACATACTACAGCTACCGCCTATACAAGTGGTTCTCAGCCAGTGGGGAATCCCCCCCCCCCTTTTTCCGAGAGGGGGGGGGGGGGGTGTTAGTGTTTCGAAAAGGGGGGGGGGCGGAAATTAAGATTATTTCAAGATCGCGTTAATACAAGAACCGATTACTTGATATTGTTTTTCCCTCCATACTTTACGGTTCTGTACTTCTCATCCTTCTGAAATTCATTTTATAACGTAAGTAGACCAGCCTATCAGTTTTATGTAGACGTCTAGACTTGGTCTATTATTGTTTGTTTTTTTCGTGTTTCCATCCTGTTTCAGGATATTGCGGTCAACATCAGCATCTTTCAGCTGTATGTTGATTCCTAAGCTAGATTATGCTCATGAGCAGGCCACGACTTTATGAGCGACCGGTTCCATACTCTCATAAATCACTGGCGCGACTCGAACCGCTTCCAATTCTCGTGCGCTTAAGTCAACCACGAGAGTATTCGGGGTTACGGAGAAAGCTGCTAACCTCTCGACCAGGGAGACCGGCTTGTTCTATTGTATGTTATTAAATTTAGCGTCCATTTTTACGTATACTATGTAGCGGCAGGAGTGGCGGGGGGGGGGGGGGGGGGGGGGGGAAGGCTCGGTCTCTTTCTTCAAAGCAGCCTGCCGAAAACGTCACACAGAGCAGGAACTCGTTAGATCCCGACATATAACACACGATCTCTCCGAAAAAGAAAAAAAAAATTCCATTTGTAAAAAGTATGACAGTCCCAAATCGAACCTACGACCTTCAGAGTGCGAGACAGCTTGCTTGACCACTTCGTCACGGAGACACCCGGAACGTACAACATAGGTGACGGCGGTGTCGCGACGGTTGTGTCGTGACAACAAAGGCGAGTAAATTTGGTTTGAAAAGCGAAGTCCTCCGAGAAGTTGCCGACTCTAAGTCTGTCCCTCGCAATGTGTTGGTTCGTAGATAAAGTTGAAGTCCCTCCAGCAGGAAAGCCACCGTACCCTGATAGAAATCAGCTGTTTTGTTGTACTGCTATGAGGTCCGCATGGCCGACTGGATAAGAACTCTCGTTATTATACATCCGGTGTGCTCATGCCGAGGTAGCGGGTTCAACCCCTACACCGGACAGTTGGACTAAAATGATGACTTCTCGTTCTTGACCCGGTGACTTAAATTACAAGTACCTCTGAAGTCGGAGTGGGTTCGCCTCATGGCGAGGGACACTGGTGATAGGGAAAGCTAACCCAAACGCAAAAATCAGTCCAGCGCACTAGAAGTAGTAGCATTTGTATGGACTACGCTTGAAAAACATTGCACGGCTGTGAGCAGGTGTTAATTCTCACTGACTAGAAAACATTGCACGGCTGTGAGCAGGTGTTAATTCTCACTGACTAGAAAACATTGCACCGCTGTGAGCAGGTGTTAATTCTCACTGACTAGAAAACATTGCACGGCTGTGAGCAGGTGTTAATTCTCACTGACTAGAAAACATTGCACGGCTGTGAGCAGGTGTTAATTCTCACTGACTAGAAAACATTGCACGGCTGTGAGCAGGTGTTAATTCTCACTGACTAGAAAACATTGCACCGCTGTGAGCAGGTGTTAATTCTCACTGACTAGAAAACATTGCACGGCTGTGAGCAGGTGTTAATTCTCACTGACTAGAAAACATTGCACCGCTGTGAGCAGGTGTTAATTCTCACTGACTAGAAAACATTGCACGGCTGTGAGCAGGTGTTAATTCTCACTGACTAGAAAACATTGCACCGCTGTGAGCAGGTGTTAATTCTCACTGACTAGAAAACATTGCACCGCTGTGAGCAGGTGTTAATTCTCACTGACTAGAAAACATTGCACCGCTGTGAGCAGGTGTTAATTCTCACTGACTAGAAAACATTGCACCGCTGTGAGCAGGTGTTAATTTTCACTGACTAGAAAACATTGCACGGCTGTGAGCAGGTGTTAATTCTCACTGACTAGAAAACATTGCACGGCTGTGAGCAGGTGTTAATTCTCACTGACTAGAAAACATTGCACGGCTGTGAGCAGGTGTTAATTCTCACTGACTAGAAAACATTGCACCGCTGTGAGCAGGTGTTAATTCTCACTGACTAGAAAACATTGCACGGCTGTGAGCAGGTGTTAATTCTCACTGACTAGAAAACATTGCACGGCTGTGAGCAGGTGTTAATTCTCACTGACTAGAAAACATTGCACGGCTGTGAGCAGGTGTTAATTCTCACTGACTAGAAAACATTGCACCGCTGTGAGCAGGTGTTAATTCTCACTGACTAGAAAACATTGCACGGCTGTGAGCAGGTGTTAATTCTCACTGACTAGAAAACATTGCACCGCTGTGAGCAGGTGTTAATTCTCACTGACTAGAAAACATTGCACCGCTGTGAGCAGGTGTTAATTCTCACTGACTAGAAAAACATTGCACGGCTGTGAGCAGGTGTTAATTCTCACTGACTAGAAAACATTGCACGGCTGTGAGCAGGTGTTAATTCTCACTGACTAGAAAACATTGCACGGCTGTGAGCAGGTGTTAATTCTCATTGACTAGAAAACATTGCACCGCTGTGAGCAGGTGTTAATTCTCACTGACTAGAAAACATTGCACGGCTGTGAGCAGGTGTTAATTCTCACTGACTAGAAAACATTGCACCGCTGTGAGCAGGTGTTAATTCTCACTGACTAGAAAACATTGCACGGCTGTGAGCAGGTGTTAATTCTCACTGACTAGAAAACATTGCACCGCTGTGAGCAGGTGTTAATTCTCACTGACTAGACAAATTCAATTTGTACATATAGTTCCTAGAGCCAGATTGTTATAGACCCATTGGTCCTGGGTGGGTGATATTGTTGGTATCACGCCAGCCGCCTTTATTTCCTGATACCCATTATAAGCTGGGGCTACGGACTAGCATCAAGCTACTATAGTAAACATAAAAACGTTCTTGCATATCCTTTACAGACGTAGCAGTCAACCCCGGAATTTTTTTAGCTGTTTATAATTCTTGGGCAAGTTTACGTTCAGTAGTTTGCCATTGCTTTCTGAACGACTGGCACTCGTATCATTTCATAAAAACCAACGTAAGGCGGTCTGCTGCCAAATCGCCCAAAGCAGTGTTTCGAACGCGGGTATGCGGGATTACGAACTGCGTCCGTAACTTCCTTCATCACGGAGCTGGCCACTACATAAAGCGTGATAGAATAATTGTAGTTGTTAGAAACATGGACGAAGCCTTGCAAAGTTTTATGTTGCCACGTTCGCGTTACAAGTGTTGAAGCTTCAGGATGGCTGTCTTACATTAACTCTCTCTCTCTCTCTCTCTCTCTCTCTCTCTCTCTCTCTCTCTCTCTCTCTCTCTCTCTCTCTCTCTCTCTCTCTCTATGTCTTTACCTCTCTCTCTCTCTCTCACTCACTCACTCCTTTCTCTCTCTCTATGTCTTTGCCTCTCTCGCATGTTGTCTTTACTCCTTTACTCTCTCTCTCTCTCTCTCTCTCTCTCTCTCTCTCTCTCTCTCTCTCTCTCTCTCTCTCTCTCTCTCTCTCTCTCTCTCTCCGAAGTCACCATGCAATTATGTAAGGTTTGCTGCTTACAGGTAAATTCCATCGACCCTTGAGTAGGTGTTTTTCCCTACCAGTTTTGCCAGAGCATTGTTCTTGTGATCTACTCTTTTCGATATCCAACCGCCGTGGAATCTTTAACGTGCACACCTTCACACGGGATCTTCTGTGTTTCGTCTGTGTCCAGGAATGGTAGGTTCCCCATCTCAATTAATCTCCACACCAAGCAGAGTATTCAACTCACCTGGATGTGGGAGGTAAGGCGAAGACATCACATTAACTTTTCACAAATAAATTATGAGTATGTCATATATCTTGAATGACGGAGTGACATGTTCATAAAGTGTATATTAGTCTTCGGGTGAAATAACCTGACATGACTTAACATAAATTATATGACTAGTATCGCGTTGGTTAAATAAACAGTGTCACACGATGAAATACTAGACTCAGCGTATTAGTGAACAAAGGACGACATTGTCTGTCGAGGACACGATACATGTTGCGTTGTGTTGATGAAGTGTCGCAAGCTTGTCAACATCATGACAAGATAACAATTCAAAAATGACGCACTGTAACATCTGGTATACAATCCGCACTCGTGTATAAATAACCTGCATGCTTTATTTAGCATAAAGTTTACAGGTAAAAAATTAATAAAGACAGTGGGTCTTCTCGATCTGCTGTACATGCTTATATAACAGTGGTTAGACTGATTCGATTCGATTTGTGGAAGAAAAACAAAATTGGACCTCGTTCAACCTGCTGTCGTTGCTTAACATGGTAATAACCCACACAGGTAAATAATAGCTGTAAGTATGGATAGTGTGCATGTTTGTCGTGTGTCCTGGCTTGTCGTTTGGCAAAACGAAATTCAGAGGCGTTTATTGGCGATTCCAGACGACGGAAAATATTTTAGGTTATTTTCAGGTTATTTCACTGTGCAAGGTCATGGATTATTTCATTCTTCAACTTGATGTCGAACTGTTAGAACTTCACAAGCTATTTTCCGTCGTCTGGAAGATGCGTCGCGATACTACAAGTAGTTCCTCAACGAACTGTCAGACATTGTCCTATCATAGAACAAAGTGCCAGACATTATCCTGTCATAAAACTTACTGCCCATCCACATGACATTTCAAATGACGCTGTCTCTGTACGAGATTTGTTATAAATTCCGGAGCTGTCAGTTAGATTGCAGTGCGTGAAACATCGACGCCATGTTGTCTTCTACCCATTACCCACTTCACTAACATTGGTTCTAGATTATTTAAAATGCGGTGGTGACTGGCGATTTGCAGTATTTTAAAGGGTTTAAGAAGCAAACTGATCGATTTAATTACACCAGGTTTTATACCATCCAGCTAAATTTCTCTCCGCAGACACTAAAACTCCACGGAGCCTCCGTGGCGAAGTGGTCAAGCCGTTTGACTCGGGCTCCGAAGATTGTGGGTTCGATTGCGGGCGGCGTCCTTTGATTCACGAGTGAAATTTTTCGGAGACTCCTGTGGGTCGTCGCTAGAGCTACGGAGTTCGTGCTATGTGCGACGCTTTCCGTGCTGCGGAAAGAGACCGAGCCATATGGGATAAAACCCGGTGAATGAAGTCGACCCTGTCGACTTTTAAGCGACTTTTTTTTCTCCGCAGAAAAGGTTACCGCCTGCCGAAAACGTCCGAAAGAAAGATTAGTTGTAATGGCGATTATATATTTCGTTTAATGTGTTAAGTATCATCTTCATTGCACATTCAAATCATCTTCATTGCACATGCGGATCACATTAATTGTACATTCAGATAATCTTTATTGCATTAGGGAGCTGAGTGTTCTCGAGGTATGGTGTCCGCCTCGAGTCCCTGGCTTAAGACCCGGTGAGGGCCCCGCGTAAAAACTCCTTTGGCAGTTGGAAATCGAAAAAAAGCAGCCTAACGGCGCTGCCCGGGCAAAATTTCGAGTTAAAAATCTACCCAAAGTATTTCAGGATCCTCGCCAGTGCTATGGAGTTCGTGCACTGGGCTGAGATTCTCCGGACTCAGGCTTGAGTTAGGAGTAGAACGGAGCATTTATGGATTACACCCTTGTGCAGTGATGTTGATCCGTCGACTAAACTAAACTAAACTAAGCTTCATCGTACGTTCGGATCATCTTCATTGCACATTCTGTTATGTCACACACTCTTAACTGATTACATGCCAAGGGATGATTAACAGTCTTAAGCGACTTTCCATACCTGCTATGAGCTTATATATCGCCGAAATGTTGTCATTGTATTATAATACAGCATATATGATACCATATTAACAAATTTTACGACATAACTGACTACTTCCCATTTTTCGTCTTTCATTTTGTTTGGCGCCATATATATATTTTGTTTGGCACAGCATCTGTTAAAACTACTGCAGACGAGGACGGGGCGAGTATGTGAATGTCTCGAGTGCTGTCATTTCGGTTCTTGACTCTACTCTTAATACTGTTTAACATCCGCGTTGCAATGGCCAGCCTACGTCTGATTTAAGCTTTACAGTCCCCGCACTTGTTGATTATATAGCTATGATATTCAAAGTTGATTTATATCCGAGAGTTTTATAAAGTGCCCATGGGACCTCATATCTTTTCGTCCTTATCCGAGTGTGCAAGGGGGAATGGAGTAGACAGAGGTTACGGCGTCCGCCTATAGCTCAAACACGTACATTTCACCCCGCCATGTTGCCTGTTTGTATTTTTACTACCAGCCAGACACTTGAGGTTATAACACCGCTGATCCTGAGGGTAGAGAACTGTGTATCTAGCCTTCTCGGACAAGGGCGATAAAACTTAAAGACCCGTGCGTATGTCACACACATGTAAATTCCACCGACAGTTGGACACAATAAGAAGTAGGTCTTATACGCCGCTGTCCAAGCTAAATATCTACATTCAAAAATTCGCTCACAAACATATTTGTGGCATTTGAGATCCTGCTATACGCACGTGCTTGGATCTTTGTCGGTGCTACGGAGTTCATGCACCGTGTGAGATTCTCCTTGTCTGATCTATGGGGAGAGACTGGGTTCGATTCGATTCGATTTCACCATTACCTCTACTCAGTTCAACCTCAAGAAGAAGGTATAGTTAGGGTCCATCACCGGCCCAGAATGATAGTCCCGTGATTGTGTCAGGCGCAAAAGCGCCTCCCCAGTTTTTTTACCCTCACGGGCTTATTAATCGGAAAGTGATTGTTGTCCATATGGAGTAATCCATCCATCCATCATGTGCCATGCCGGTAAGCGTGGGCGGTCATGTTCTGTCATCTCCCTCGATCACCAGAGTCGTGGATCAGCTCTGTGTTTCTGTCTCGACCATGCCACAAGGCCAAGCCATCCAGGTACCTGCTTCTAGGTCTTCCCCTTGGCCTGTTCCCCTCGATCTTACCAGTTGTCACCAAATTCTCCAAATCATTTCTTCTCATAACATGTCCAGAAAATTGTGACTGTCTACGTCTAATGTCTCTAATCAGTTTACGATCTTCATTTGTTTCTTGAAGGACTTGTTCATTGATCTTTCTGGCTGTCCATGGTATTCTTTGCATTTTCCTCAGAAACCACATTTCTACAGCCATCAGATGTTTTTCAGCCTGACTGCTCATTGTCCACGCTTCACATCCATATAAAAGTATAGGTTCTATGTAGCATCTCAGCACCCTTTTTCTCGTTTCAACTGACATCTTTTTATTGGTCAGTATGTTTTTCATCTTACTAAAGGCTACTTTTGCCATGGAGATTCTTGTTCTAATGTCTTTCCCATCAGATGTTATTTCTGTTCCGAGATAATTGTACCTATGGAGTAATGGACTATAATAATTCTGCGACTGGAGAACTTATGGGGGTATATATGTTCATTGAAAGCCAGATTTTACAAACCATGCAAGCCAAAACCAAAGGGAAAGAAGTGTACCTCCTAGGGCTCTCCATTATGTCAAATGATGCATGTCCTTTACAGGACATTACCTTCAACCCCAGGTTGAATTTCTAGGGCAGTGTTATGTTTAGTAGTTTGCCATTGCTTTCATAAAGAGAAGCCAATAGTCCAACTTAATACCGGTGTAGGGATTGGAAGCCCTGCCTCGCCATTCGCAACGGAAGTTTACGAGCGAGCACTCATATCTTTCGGCCACGTCGACTGCTTATT
Source organism: Cepaea nemoralis (assembly GCA_014155875.1). Taxonomy (NCBI): domain Eukaryota; kingdom Metazoa; phylum Mollusca; class Gastropoda; order Stylommatophora; family Helicidae; genus Cepaea; species Cepaea nemoralis. Next base: position 366,260 of record JACEFZ010002168.1, read on the forward strand.
GTGTAAAAACCACATTGTAATTCGTAACGGGTCTGCTCCAGTAGGAGACGGACATCGTACCTCTAAGTCAGTCTGTCCCATAAAAATATAACAGCTGCATATAGTTATTAATTATGTTTCATCTCCTGAATTTATAGTCACGAAATCATTAGTTTGTATTTGTTTTATATTATTGTTTTGTGTAAATATTCCGCTTCTGCGAAGTCTAACATTTGATTTTTTCCTTCCCCCAGGCTGGTACTGGCTGACAGAAGTAACCAGATCTTTATAGGTCACGAGACCAGGAGACGAGTGACTGATTAGTCGATTCCTGGCCTTTATACAAACGTTTTGACAGTGCAAAGAAAACGTTAAGATAAACAAAATTCAAGTCGAATATTTGCGTGTGCAAACTTAGTCTTATGTTATTCTTGCTCTTGACTGCCATTTGTTAAATCTTATCTGACGATAAGCCAATCGTTTTTTCAGTCTTCGGTCTGAACTAAAACACGGGATAGGCATTTTAAATTAAGGACCAGTCGCACACATATTCACTTGGAAAAGAGGTTTTAACGAGCAATTAGTATTTCTTAGTTCTTTAAACCAGCCAATTAGCGTGTTTTTTTTTTTTTATAATTATAACATTTGGGATGTCAGAAATAACAGATACGCCGCATGATATTAGATAATCACTGCAAACGTGTTTATTTTCTACATAAGTAACAACCTTTAAGACAGCGTCAGTTGTTGGTATTGGCAGTATTGCTGTAACTCCAGTTAGCAACTGTTAGCTTCAGAAAGCGGCAAATTTCCAGGACTAAGCAAACACACAGTTTGATCTCCACAATGAAGTTCAGAACTTGTTTGGCGATCTTGCTGGTCAACATTGCGGCGTTCATGTACCTGTACCGCCCAGGTGTGCTACAGAACTTTCTGGACAGTCTGTCGTCACCACAGCAGATCGTCTTCTTCGTGGCCTTGTTAGGCGTGTCGGTGTTGCTCTTGTGGTCTACCCTGCCCCAGGCTAGAGTTGATCCTGCCGGCAAAGCTGTGTTTATAACAGGTGAGTTTTCTACATGTGTCTGGTCTGTATGCCATAGTGTCTCTTTGTTTGAGCGTTCGTTCCAGAACTGCTGGAGTACTTTTATTAGCTTATCCTTTTCCATATAGTTGCTCCTTGGCGAAGAGCGCACACCCCCTTCGAAACACAGCTGAGAGCGATTTGGCAGCAGACAGCCTTGCGTTGGTTTTTTTTATGACAATGGTATGAGTGCCGGTTGTTCAGAAAGCAATGGCAAATTACGCAACGTAAACTTGCCAAGAGATCACGAACAGCCGAAATATGCTGAAGTTGACTAAGACGTCCTGTAAACGAAATGCAACTAACTTTTTTTTTATTCTGTGTAGTTATTATTTCATCTCTTTCTATGCCATGTAGTTATTATTTCAACTCTTTCTATACCATATAGTTATTATTTCAACTCTTTCTATGCCATGTAGTTATTATTTCAACTCTTTCTATCCCATGTAGTTATTATTTCAACTCTTTCTATGCTATGTATTTATTATTTCAACTGTTTCTATACCATGTAGTTATTATTTCAACTCTTTCTATGCCATGTAGTTATTATTTCAACTCTTTCTATTCCATGTAGTTATTATTTCAACTCTTTCTATATCATGTAGTTATTATTTCAACTCTTTCTATGCCATGTAGTTATTATTTCAACTCTTTCTATCCCATGTAGTTATTATTTCAACTCTTTCTATGCTATGTATTTATTATTTCAACTGTTTCTATACCATGTAGTTATTATTTCAACTCTTTCTATGCCATGTAGTTATTATTTCAACTCTTTCTATGCCATGTAGTTATTATTTCATCTCTTTCTGTGCCATGTAGTTATTATTTCAACTCTTTCTATGCCATGTAGTTATTATTTCAACTCTTTCTATGCCATGTAGTTATTATTTCATCTCTTTCTGTACCATGTAGTTATTATTTCAACTCTTTCTATGCCATGTAGTTATTATTTCAACTCTTTCTATGCCATGTAGTTATTATTTCAACTGTTTCTATATCATGTAGTTATTATTTCAACTGTTTCTGTACCATGTAGTTATTATTTCAACTGTTTCTATATCATGTATTTATTATTTCAACTGTTTCTATACCATGTAGTTATTATTTCAACTCTTTCTATGCCATGTAGTTATTATTTCAACTCTTTCTATACCATGTAGTTATTATTTCAACTGTTTCTATACCATGTAGTTATTATTTCAACTCTTTCTATGCCATGTAGTTATTATTTCAACTCTTTCTATGCCATGTAGTTATTATTTCAACTCTTTCTATGCCATGTAGTTATTATTTCAACTCTTTCTATGCCATGTAGTTATTATTTCAACTCTTTCTATGCCATGTAGTTATTATTTCAACTCTTTCTATGCCATGTAGTTATTATTTCAACTGTTTCTATACCATGTAGTTATTATTTCAACTGTTTCTATATCATGTATTTATTATTTCAACTGTTTCTATACCATGTAGTTATTATTTCAACTCTTTCTATGCCATGTAGTTATTATTTCAACTCTTTCTATGCCATGTAGTTATTATTTCAACTGTTTCTATACCATGTAGTTATTATTTCAACTCTTTCTATATCATGTAGTTATTATTTCAACTGTTTCTATACCATGTAGTTATTATTTCAACTGTTTCTATACCATGTAGTTATTATTTCAACTCTTTCTATATCATGTAGTTATTATTTCAACTGTTTCTATACCATGTAGTTATTATTTCAACTCTTTCTATGCCATGTAGTTATTATTTCAACTCTTTCTATGCCATGTAGTTATTATTTCAACTCTTTCTATACCATGTATTTATTATTTCAACTGTTTCTATACCATGTAGTTATTATTTCAACTCTTTCTATGCCATGTAGTTATTATTTCAACTGTTTCTATACCATGTAGTTATTATTTCAACTGCTTCTGTACCATGTAGTTATTATTTCAACTCTTTCTATGCTATGTATTTATTATTTCAACTGTTTCTATACCATGTAGTTATTATTTCAACTCTTTCTATGCTATGTATTTATTATTTCAACTGTTTCTATACCATGTAGTTATTATTTCAACTCTTTCTATACCATGTAGTTATTATTTCAACTGTTTCTATGCCATGTAGTTATTATTTCAACTGTTTCTATACCATGTAGTTATTATTTCAACTGTTTCTATACCATGTAGTTATTATTTCAACTGTTTCTATACCATGTAGTTATTATTTCAACTCTTTCTATGCCATGTAGTTATTATTTCAACTCTTTCTATATCATGTAGTTATTATTTCAACTGTTTCTATACCATGTAGTTATTATTTCAACTGCTTCTGTACCATGTAGTTATTATTTCAACTCTTTCTATGCCATGTATTTATTATTTCAACTCTTTCTATGCCATGTAGTTATTATTTCAACTCTTTCTATGCCATGTAGTTATTATTTCAACTCTTTCTATGCCATGTAGTTATTATTTCAACTGTTTCTATACCATGTAGTTATTATTTCAACTGCTTCTGTACCATGTAGTTATTATTTCAACTGTTTCTATACCATGTAGTTATTATTTCAACTGTTTCTATGCCATGTAGTTATTATTTCAACTGCTTCTGTACCATGTAGTTATTATTTCAACTGCTTCTGTACCATGTAGTTATTATTTCAACTCTTTCTATACCATGTAGTTATTATTTCAACTGTTTCTATATCATGTAGTTATTATTTCAACTGTTTCTATATCATGTAGTTATTATTTCAACTGTTTCTATACCATGTAGTTATTATTTCAACTCTTTCTATGCCATGTAGTTATTATTTCAACTCTTTCTATATCATGTAGTTATTATTTCAACTGTTTCTATACCATGTAGTTATTATTTCAACTGCTTCTGTACCATGTAGTTATTATTTCAACTCTTTCTATGCCATGTAGTTATTATTTCAACTCTTTCTATACCATGTATTTATTATTTCAACTGTTTCTATACCATGTAGTTATTATTTCAACTCTTTCTATGCCATGTAGTTATTATTTCAACTGTTTCTATACCATGTAGTTATTATTTCAACTGCTTCTGTACCATGTAGTTATTATTTCAACTCTTTCTATGCTATGTATTTATTATTTCAACTGTTTCTATACCATGTAGTTATTATTTCAACTCTTTCTATGCTATGTATTTATTATTTCAACTGTTTCTATTCCATGTAGTTATTATTTCAACTCTTTCTATGCCATGTAGTTATTATTTCAACTCTTTCTATGCTATGTATTTATTATTTCAACTGTTTCTATACCATGTAGTTATTATTTCAACTCTTTCTATGCTATGTATTTATTATTTCAACTGTTTCTATACCATGTATTTATTATTTCAACTGTTTCTATACCATGTAGTTATTATTTCAACTCTTTCTATGCCATGTAGTTATTATGTCAACTCTTTCTATACCATGTAGTTATTATTTCAACTCTTTCTATACCATGTAGTTATTATTCAGTTATTGAAACTCAGTCTTCCCGAGGTTCCCAACCAGTATCCCCAGCTGTTGGCCGAAATGACAAGAGCGCTTACTCGTAAACTCCCACTACGCTGATGGAGAGGTAGGGGGTTCATTCCCTACACCTGCATCAAGTTGGATTTAAATGTTGACTTCTTGTTAAAAAAATATATGCATGCTAAAGAACTTAGAACTACCTACAAAATTAACCTGGTTATGTCCTGCAAATAACATGCAAATTGTGTTTGTTTTGTTGTTTTTAATTTTAAAATCTCAAATAGTAACAACAAGAGTGTGAAAACGCGGTCCTTTTACGTTTATGAACGCAACAAACAATAAATACTATAACAGAGGGTTTGTGTTTTGTCCAACCACGACGAGCCTCGGGTTGATGAAATCCAACAACATAGACACAATAGATGCATAAAAGTCCATACTTCCGGTCATGTCAGCACCACCATGTAACGGGGCGACTCTGGATCTTTCGTTAGTTCCCCTGCCGCGTGCGTTGTTATGCCAGGAATGTCTTTAATGTACTGTGTCTACTGTCGTCTTTGTGGACCACTGCCTCTTATTCCAAGAACGATGCCTTCCATTATTGTTCTTTCTAAGCCACTGTGAGGTTTCTTCCTCCTCTTCTTCATCAAACACCTTCAGGCGTCGAAGTCGTCGTGTAGATCCATCCATACACCAGTACCCCACCCAGGGGTGTAGATCCATCCATACACCAGTACCCCACCCAGGGGTGTAGATCCATCCATACACCAGTACCCCACCCAGGGATGTAGATCCAGCCATACACCAGTACCCCACCCAGGGATGTAGATCCATCCATACACCAGTACCCCACCCAGGGATGTAGATCCAGCCATACACCAGTACGCCACCCAGGGGTGTAGATCCATCCATACACCAGTACGCCACCCAGGGGTGTAGATCCAGCCATACACCAGTACGCCACCCAGCGGTGTTGATCCAGCCATACACCAGTACGCCACCCAGGGGTGTAGATCCATCCATACACCAGTACCCCACCCAGGGATGTAGATCCAGCCAATCTGTCCTGCTCGTTTCCCACCATACCCGTGGCTGTGCACCAAAATAGAATAGAGATTTCTCCAGCTCCATGTTGTGTTGAGTTTTACTGGGACATTTTACAAGTATCAGTTAAGTGTTTTAGTTTCCCAGACACAATGGGTCAATTTTCTTCCAATGGTCTTATCGTGTTTTTCCTCTCCTTGACTCACGGTTTGCTGATAATTTTCCCGTAACCGTTAAATTCGAACACTCGACATACTGACCCAATTACGCCAGTAGGGCAGTCTGGAAAAGCAAAATATAGTCATGACACCATATTAACATTATTCTTTGTATGGTGTAGGTGGCGGATGTGGTTGACAGTTGTCATCCCCGTAAAACTGGATGAGTTGTTCGGTGAGGGTAGACTTCTTCGTCTGTCTTACTGCTTTTTTCTTAGATATCGTACAGAGTAGGTGGGGGTGTTTGTTCTGTGTTTCGCTTGTCTCGTTGTTTGTGCTAATGTCATACTTGATTTCTTCCGTGTCTCTTTTACTCCATCTCTTCCTGTTTGTGTCATCCTGTCGCCTTGTATGGAGATGTTCTCACGTCGAATGCTCTACTTCAGTGGTTCTCAACCGGTGGGGAATTCCCCCCAGGGGGAAATTTAGGGTTTCCCCGGGGGTGGGGTGGGAAGGGGGGTTAAGATTATGTCAAGATCTCATTAATACAAGAACCAGTTACTTTATATTGTTATTCCCTCTATATTTTACGGTTCTGTACTTCTCGCCCAAATGAAATTCGTTTTATAATGTAAGTAGACCCGCAAATCACGTTTTATGTAGATGTCTAGACTTGTTCTAGTATGTGTCATTAAATGTAGCTTCAATGTTTATGTATACTGTGTAAGGGTGGGGGAATTTATAGGGAGGAAATTCGAAAGGGGGGAATTACGTTCTGAACATATGGTGGGGGGGGGGGGCATGGGCCAAAAAAGGTTGAGAACCACTGCTCTAGTTGATCTTGTCGATGTAGCTAAATGTCAGAATCATTTGGATCTTTGATGTAGGTTGTTACGTGTTAACAAGCAAATGTAGTTAGTTAGTCACTTAGTTTCTGTTTGGGTATCATTCTTACACCTCCAGACGTGTCCATAGGTAGGAAATGTGGAGCGCTCCGCAGAGTTATTTTTCTCCATAAGTCTATTAAGGCCACGCGGGGAGATGTCCCATATCAGCTCCACAAGGGGACGTAAGATTCATAATTTCGCGCGCAAAGAGCAGATAACTGCTTCCGGTATTTTTTAACGTCGACCGGTCTTTAAAAAATGTTTTTATTTTTTTTTTTTTTTTATTTAAACTTAAAGATGGCGGTTATTAAGGTATGTAGAGGGTCTTAGTGCCTTATGCGGGTTACGAGAAATTAAAAATTAAAGATGGCGGTTACTATGGTCTGTAAAGGTTTTAGTGTCTTACACACAGGTTAAGGGGTTACAGATTAGGGTAAGAATATGGCTTGGACCTCTTCAAGCATAGAAGTCAGAAAGAAGAAGGAGACTGTGATATTATTTCATGTCCTCCACATAGCATGATGATGCTGCAGCTGTTGACCCTGTTGCCTCGATATTATTTTGAATTCCTGTCGAAGCAGGTTTATTACATAATCCGGCTGAACAGCATTTGAACTATTCTCATACTAACTGAACTATTTTCCTGCCGTGCTGACCGTACGAAATCTGTCTTCAAAGCAAGTTTCCTTATCAAGTATTCTCTTAACAGCAAACAATGTGTCTATGTGTAGTTACTGTTGCATCTTGACTTTTACATCAGTGCCGCCATTTCGTATGGATGGTAAAGTGTGCCTGCTTTCTTCTTCTTTGTTTTTTTTTTTTTTTTTTCAGCTTTTGTCGTGAAGAGCCATCGTAAATGTCATCTTCTTCTTAGTTTTTTTTTTTTTTTTTAGTGCTCGTCTTGTTGATTGTTCTAATGTCATATTTGACTTATGCAATGTCTCTTTTACTCCATCTAACCAACCCTTCCTGTGTTGTGCTCTCGCCTTCTCGCCTTGTATCCCGATATTCTTATTGGTACGCTTTAGCCACAGATGGATTTTGTTCTGTTTTAACTAAGTGTCCTAGCCATTAAATTATGTATAATCTATCATCATCATCATCATCATCCACTTCTGCCGTCAAGCGTCGTGGGGAGGAGTAATTTGCGTCCCAGCGCCCGGTGGACGACACTGGATAGTGTCATTCCGTGTCGTTGTACAATGTCTCTGATGTCGTCAATCCATTTTCTTCTTGGACGTCCTCGTGGTCTCGTCGCAGATGATCTTTGATGTAAGGTCAGTGATGGTAGTTGCTGATGTTGCATTCTAACGACATGGCCAAACCACTTGATCTTCTGTCTTTCAATAAATGTGGCACAAGGTATACTCTATAAAGTCAATTATTGGGGTATCCTTATGTTTGTTCTTAGTTGTTCGTGTGTCTCACTGTTTCCATTTTATTTCAGCTACGTTTCCTATGCCTATAATCTGACATGATGAGATGTTATGCCTGTATGTTTGTAGGACTGCCCGTGTTTGCTATTGGTAACACACCGCTGGGACGAGTAGCGCATCTGTCAGCTTCTTTTTTGTGTGCATGTTAATATTTGGTTGTTTTAGAATAAGTGTTCTTTGGTAGTTGATCCTGTTTGCTTTCTGTATTCTCGTTTCCATTTCTTTATCTAGTCTTTCATCCTCTGTGAACACATTGCCCAGATACTTGTACTCTCTAACGTGTTTTAATAATTTTCCATTTATATTTACGTTATATTGCATCGGTATTCTTCGCTTTGTCATTAATTCTGTCTTTTCGATCTTAAACTTTAAATCAAAATTCTGACAACAATTGTCAAAGCAATTTATATGGCGCTGGAGATCCGCATTTTCTCATGTCGTCTGTAATAAAAACTCTGATCGTCTGTAAACAGCTGCTCATTTAAACTCTCTGGTTGTGGATTTGCTTCTTTAGTAATCTTATCCATGAAGGTGATGAACAACAAAGGTTATAAAACACACCCTTCTCTGATATTACTTGGAACCAGTTTGTCATTCCGACATTTGTTTTTACTAAAAATTCATTGTATTGAAACACGGCCTTGATTTTATCCAAAAGCTGCCAAATTACACAGTATTCTTCAAGTCCTTTCCACAGATTATTCGTATTTACTCAGTCAATGGCTTTTTCTTGATCTGTGAAAGCCACACTTAGTTCGTAGTTTTATTCTATAGATGTTTCACTCAGTTATCTCAAAGTAAAAAATGGCATCAGTGCATCCTCTTTCTTTATTGAAGTCAAACTGCACACCATTCACAAGCGATTTTATCTTGTTCTTTGTTCAAACATTTTAGCATTGCTTTTTCCTACTTGCCCAAGGACGAGATATGCATCTGTGTTTTACCTCTTTTTTTTTTTTTTTTGCTGTCCCCGTTCTTCCGTAAGGGTACAATCCCAGCTCTTTGCCAATCTTGTGGTACCTCCTATTTTGCCATGCCTGGTTAAATATGTTTGTTAACCATTGTATTCCTACCTCCTGACATGGTTTGATGACTTCAATTGGAATATTATCAATACCCGTAGCAGACTTGTACAGTGGGCAAAAGAGCATGATGTGATTATTGGAAACACCTGGTATCAACAGCACCCAAGGAGATTATGGACATGGGGGAGTCCTGATCATAAGATCAGAAATCAGATTGATTACATTCTCATCAACAGAAGATTTCGAAAAGCCTTAAAAGCATAAACTATACCAAGCGCAGATTGCTACAGCGACCATACATTAATCTCAAGCAATTTACATATAAAATTAAAGAAAGTCAAATATACACCAAGAAACACAAAATTTGATCTACAGGCACTGAAGAGTGAGGAAATAAAAGATAAATTCAACGTAGAGGTAAAGCACAGATTCGATACATTGTCGATATGGAAATATTATTTCAGGACGTCAGTGACCAATGGGAAATATTAAAGAAATCAGTCAACCAAGTTGCAGAAACAACCATCCCAAAAATAAAGATAATAAGACGGAAGAAATGGATGACGGAAGACATCTTAAAACTCATGGAAATAAGAAGAAATAACAACATTAACAAGGAAAAATATGGAGAGATTCATAGGAAAATTAGGAAGCTATGCAAATATGCAAAAGAAACATGGCTTGAGGAAAACTGAAAGGGAATTGAAAACCAACACAACACCCGGAATACCAAACAAAAGAGCACACACATCAATGGGATGCCTAAACACCAAAGATGGCAAAATCATAATAGAAAAAGATCAGATTTTACATTCGTGGTCAGATTATGTGAAAGACCTTTATGATGATACAAGAGTAGAACAATATGACCATCGGAATAATAATGAAGGACCATCAATTTTGAAGATGGAAGTTTAGAATGCTCTTAAGCATATGAAAACTGGCAAGAACCCGGGTACAGATAACATCATTATAGAAATGATCAATGCCTTAGAAGAATATGGAATAGACCAAGTCACCAGACTGCTGAACGCAATATACGATACTGGAGATATACCTCCTGAATTATGTAACTCTGTATTTATTGAAATCCCGAAGATATCAGGAGCCTTCGAATGTGATCAACATCGAACAGTTAGTATAATGAGCCACACCACGAAGATTTTGCTGAGAATTATCATGCAAAGAATTAGGAGGAAAATACAACCCGAAATAGGAGAAGAACAATGTGGGTTTGTAGAAGGCAAGGGTACAGTAAATGCTGTGTCTATGCTGGGAACATTAATTGAACGTTCTATAGAAGTAAACAAAGATCTACGCCTTTGCTTTATTGACTACATAAAGGCTTTCGATAAAGTGAGATATGTTGACATGATAAGGATGCTTGAAGATCTACAAATTGATGGAAAAGACCTTGGACTTGTAAAAAACATATATTGGAAACAACTGGCTGCCATCAGAATTGATAATGATGTAGGTCAATATCAGCCTATTAAATGAGGCGTGAGACAGGGATGTGTAATGTCTCCAGATCTTTTTTCCCTGTACAGTGAAAATATATTCAGAAATATAGAAGATATGGAAGGAATCAACATTGGGGGACTATACATCAATAACATTAGATATGCAGATGATACAGTCTTGATTGCAGACAATGAACAGGACCTGCAACATTTAGTAGATGCGTTGTTGCACACAGTGAACAACTAGGGTTAGAATTGAATAGTAAGAAGACACAGATTATGGTCGTCACTGGAAGAAGGAAATACCACAATGTGATATACGAGTAAATGGGCATATTCTTAAGCAAGTGAATCGGTACAGTTATCTCGGAACAGTCATAACATCTGATGGGAGATGCCTTGAAGAGATTAGAACAAGAAATGCCATTGCGAAGGTAGCCTTTTGCAAGGTGAAAAACATACTGACCAATAAAAAGATATCAATTGTAACAAGAAAAAGAGTGTTGAAGTGCTACATAGAACCTGTACTTTTGTATGGATGTGAAGCGTGGACAATGAGCAGTCAAGCTGAAAAACATCTGATGGCTGCAGAAATGTGGTTTCTGAGAAAAATGTAAAGAATACCATGTATAGACAAATAACCAATGAACAAGTCCTTCAAGAAACAAATGAAGATCGTAAACTGATATTAGAGTCATTAGATGTAGACAGTCAAAACTTGTTGGGCATGTTATGAGAAGAAATGACTTGGAGAACTTGGTGACAACTGGCAAGATCGAAGGGACGAGACCACGGGGAAGACCGAGAAGTAAATACCTGGATGGCTTGGTCGAGGCAGGAACACAGAGCTGACCCACGACTCTGGTCATCGAGTGAGATGACAAAACATGACCGCCCACGCTTATCGGCAATGCACATGATGGATGAATGGTAGCTTTGTTGTTGTCAAAGTGTTACTAACTACTAATTTTCAGAATATATTGGAGGTACACGAACAATGTAAATGACATTTACAACTCTACTATTTTAAGAATTGTACACGTGCACAATTTCGATGAAATACAGTATGTCCTTGTTGTTCGTGGAAGTGACTCACTGGGAATTCCAGTGGTCACGGAAACCGCAGTTACTGTATGGTTGATCCACTGGGGAAAACCAATGGATCCTTTTCAATGCACACTTTCTCTACACGTCATTGTAAACATTATTATGTATACCACTCTTGGTTAGAATTCTGCAGATCCTATGGTATTCTTGCTGTGTTCGGGCAGGTGATCTAGAGCAGGCATCGGCGACCATGACTCTCCGAGCCTCTCTTGTTATGGATGAGCAGTTCTGCATTTGGCAGGTCACTGGGTGGTGATAAATAGCTGTGACGCAGACCCTTTGAAACGTGGATCAAGAAGAACCCGACCCCTCTATATTCCTCGGCTAGTTGTCATAGTCGTTCTTAAGACTCTCGGCATTCTCCGAAGGACTCCAAATTCAGCAGCCTGTAGATCCGCTAACCATTTCTTGTCCTTCTTCTTCACGCGTGGAGAGCGTCACACCAAGTTATGCACCTCAAAGGTCAGCGTGTCCGACTTCGGTCAAATTTCACCCAAGGTAGCGGACTCTTATCTGCCCGTGGGCAAGTTTTACTTAATTTTGTCAGGACATACTCTTTGTCGCGCTAGATTTCACCAGAAAACGAACAGGTTAAATGGTTTGGCCATATAACTGGATTACCAACCAAGAGTATATTGATGTACAGAACAAATGGAAGCAGAAGAAGAGGCCGCCGATGTAAACGATGACAGAGGGAATTGCAGAGTCCATGGAAATCTCGATACATGAAACCCATAAACGGGCACTCTCCTGCATTTTGTGCTCCACCTCGACACCACAAGGTACATAAGGAACAAGATGAGATGAGACGAGATATTCTATGCGATTTCCAACTGCTGTGCGCAAATTCCACACGGTGCATCCAGTTTTTCGCCCTTATCAGAAAGAATCGGGAATCTGATCCGATCTCACAACCCAAGAAATCAGGGGCGGGGGGGGGGGGGGGTGTAATATCTTTAGATTCAAATGGTTCGTGAGAAAACGCTCAGCCCTGAGCTGGAAACGAACCCAGTGTCTTATGAGTCTGAGGTGGACACCCTAAAATCTTAACCACTGCTCGTTAATCAGTGCCGACGGATAATATATCGCCAAATGTGATCTCTCATTTGGACAGAAAGATATATCGCCATACTAGGGCCATCCTGTTATTTGGTTTGCTTCTTGTATCTTCCGCAATTTCAATTCTCAGTGAACGGTAATTTACACTGTAATACTTGTTCCTTTGATTGCGTGCCATTTCTGATATAACCCCACTTTTTATTTGGCGCTGAATCAGTTGACCATGTTACTATATTCTAAAGAGTCACATGACAATTATCCCCGTACAAATCCGGAAGTTTACAAATCCGCTTCTGCATCGCCGCTCTACAAACAAAATCCTTCAGAGTTCTTTTCACGATCCATTTGCTGCAATCACTTACATACAGCCCGCAGTGAATACACACGAAGATCGTGTAAATATACAAGCCCTGCTCTTCTGGTAATCTTCTTGTATCTCGCCGCCATCTTACCAAGTTCAAGGCAATCGAGTATTTATCGTCTGCACGTGGAAAGGTCACCAGGTCTGAATGGGCTTTCTCTTGTTTGGATGCAAGAGTTCGGTTGCTGTTCCCGAGATGTTTGCCGACAGATTGTTCTGTTAGGCGTGGCATATGTTAGCTGAGTATGTGGGAATTGTTGGAAAGATAAGGCTGGTGTGTGTTGTACGCGGAGAGAAAGGTTCATAGATGGCCTGATAGCTGGCTTCTTTTACGGGATGTATGGCTGGCTACATGTATGAATGTTTGTTATTTTTGCATATCCTTTACAGGACATCGCTGTCAACAGTAGCATCTTTCAGCTATCTGTTGATTTCTTGGCAAGATTACGCTCAGTAGTTTGTCATTGCTTTCTGAGCGGCCGGCTCAGTTATCCCGCAAGTCACCTGCGGGGGTCGAACCGCTCCCAGTTCTCTCCCGCTACGAGACTCTGCGTGATAAAGGGGATTACAGAGAAAGTGTTGTAACCCCTCGGCCAGAGAGACCGGCACGTGTATGAATAGGTCAATATATAAAGGGATCGGTGAATAGATATCGTGTTAGACAGACAGAAGAAAAGACAGACAAATAATTAGGCAGATAGACAGATTGACAAGCAGGGAGACAGACGAATCGACAGATAAATAGATAGACCGACAAATAACGGACTGACAAATAGGCCGTCAAAGAAAAATTGACTGGCAGATAGACCGACAGATAGACATAAGAACAAACCGACGGACGAACAGACGAAAAGACATAGACTGAATAGCAAGCAGATAGGTTAGATAGATAGATAGATATGACAGACAGACAGACAGATGGAGAGAGAGATAGAGATAAAGAGATAAAAAGATGGATGGATGGATGGGTGGGTGGGTGGGTGGCTGAACGGACACATGTAAATGTCAAATGTCCTTGACCTTGTCCGGGAAGGAAAGATGGCGATAGCGCGAACTGGTTAACTGATTAAATACCATGCGCTGATAAATCGTCTTATTCCAACTTCCTGTCATTGCCATTGGCTTATAAATCAAACTATAGTTAACTATATATCAATACAGTAATTTTCCCTATGCAACCCCCTTAAATTAGATATATATATATATATATATATATATATATATATATATATATATATATATATATATATATATATATATATATATATATATATATAATACAACTTGTCTGCTATCATATTAACAATTTGTAAGTAATATTTGTGACACACCCCTACTTCCCATTTTCCACCATCCATGTAAGTTTAGTCCAAACCTACTTTTTTGTTTGGCACTGAATCGGTTGACTCGCCGAATTATTCCACGGCTTAAAACATGTGAAGACAACCCATCTTCCACCCTAACGGCAAGTTAAGCCCCAGGGTTGCTTTTGCTATCTGTCCAACTGTGATAGATTCTAATATTATCAGGGTTTCCCCGATGATTTTAGTCGCCCTAACAGATGTAACGGAAAACGAAAGATCTTGCTTTTAAGCCAACACTTTTTGGCTGACGTTCAAAGTAGCTAGAAAAGTGGAAATGTGAGCACCTGTATAGTTTCCACCTGTGGTGTTTACCATCGGGTAGAACTATATTATGAAAGCGACGGATGCAGGAATGAATCTACGAGTGTGGAAATCGGCATGGATGCAACTGGGTCATAGAGAATGCCAGGGCAAATATCGGTGTTCGGATAAGGATGAGTCAAATCAGACGTGGAGGTATTGTATGCGATGAAGTTTTTTATGAGGTTTGCGAAGTATGAGAAGGTGAGATGGGAATTTTTTTTTTCATCATATCCTTTACAGGACATCGCTGTCAACACCAGCATCTTTCAGCTGTATGTTGATTCCTTGGCAAGATTACACTCAGTAGTTTGCCATTGATTTCTGAGCGGCCGGCTCACATACCCCGTAAGTTATCGATGCGATTCGAATCACCGCTGATTCTTACCGTCATCACGTTAACCCACGAGAGTGTACGAGATTACGGAGAAAAGTCATAACCTCTAAGCCACGAAGCCGGCGAGATGGGAATAGGAAAAGAAAATATTCATGTTGAAAAGTAAAGTTGATGAGAAAGTGAAAGAAGAAACTGAAGGTGTGGGACGAGAAGAAGAAAGTGAGGGGAGAAGGAAGGGGAAGAAGGAGAAACGAATAGTATTCGTTGCTCGTGTTATTCCAAATAATTCTAACTCGCGGAAACCATTGCTATTTATATAGAAACACCAACTATGTGCATACAAAAGAACATGATAGTCAGTTTAAAAGTACCACCAAGGACAGTTCAAATTACTGTGTGACTATGTTGTATATTATTTCAATTTGAAGGAATTATCTTATTGCTTTAGTTTATGTTTTATGAATTCTGCAGTATGCACCTGACGAAATGCAGTGACATGTGTCAGGCAATATATTATGCAGCTTATTGTTTTTGACTCCGTTGTTCAAATTAACTACGGGAAAATATTATTTTGAACATTTATATTGTGAGACGTTAACCACGGTTTCAACTTCATGACTAAAGGTGATCCCATAATGCCCCATTCCTGTACCAGTGAATATCACACAAAAAATTCCCCCACTGCCCCATGTAAAAAGTGGAACAGACGGCAGTCCCGGCAAGCGAATAGCGCGCACAGTCCTACATGCATACCGCCGCTCCCAGAATGGCAACACAACAGTCCGCCACTTAAATTACAGTTCAACGTTAATGGAAGCTGTAGTCACTAGAAACACCAGTTGCACACGCATTACTACATAAGGCAAACCCATCTAGTTCAGCAACAGGTTGTTCGCCATTTTTCTGAACGTAATACAAATAACCGCGACAGATGTACAAGAATTCCACATGACATCCATAGCTCACAGTGTCACTCCGCACAGAGTAGTGGGCAACGGAACCATGTACTACCAGTCCAAAATGTTTTGCATATCCTTTACAGGACATCGCTGTCAACACCAGCATCTTTCAGCTGTATGTTGATTTCTTGGCAAGATTACGCTCAGTAGTTTGCCATTGCTTTCTGAGCCGCTGGCTCACATACCTCGTAGGTTACCGATGCGATTCGAACCACTGCTGATTCTCACCGTCATCACGTTACCTACGAGATTACGGAGAGAAGTCGCTAACCTCTAAGCCACGAAGCCGGCACTACCAGTCCAACATGAGAAAAATGCGCAAAGAAATCGTAGCCAGAAGCAACAACACTTAACGGCTCAACAGTCTTTCCACAATAGTGGACTGAAAGTAATATTTATATATGTCGCCAGTCTATATTGATATTGACGTGCACATAATTAAGCAAACTTATAATTTCAGGTTGTGACAGCGGCTTCGGTCATGAACTTGCCGAACGGTTGGACAAAATGGGATATCATGTGTTTGCTGGTTGCCTGGCTCCTGATCGTGAAGGAGCGCGCTCCCTGAAGGAGTCCACGTCAGACAGGCTGAAGATTGTCACCATTGATGTCACTGACGATTTCCAGGTGTCCCAAGCTGTCAACTTTGTCAAACAAAACATAGGAGACAATGGTCAGTTGGCAGCAATCTTCTTCTTCTTCTTCTTCTTCTTCTTCTTCTTCTTCTTCTTCTTCTTCTTCTTCTTTTCTTCTTCTTCTTCTTCTTCTTCTTCTTCTTCTTCTTCTTCTTCTTCTTCTTCTTCTTCTTCTTCTTCTTCTTCTTCTTCTTCTTCTTCTTTATCATCATCTTCATTATCATCATCTTCTTCTTCTTCTTCTTCTTCTTCATTATCTTCTTCTTCTTCTTCTTCTTCTTCTTCTTCTTCTTCTTCTTCTTCCTCTTCTTCTTCTTCTTCTTCTTCTTCTTCTTCTTCTTCTTCTTCTTCTTCTTCTTCTTCTTCTTCATCTTCTTCTTCTTCTTCATTATCATCATCTTCTTCTTCTTCTTCTTCTTCTTCTTCTTCTTCTTCTTCTTCTTCTTCTTCTTCTTCTTCTTGATTTTCTTCTTATTATTCTTCTGCTTCTTCTTATTATCATCCTCCTCCTGTTTCTTCATTTCCTCTTCTTCTTATTTACATCCTCCTGCTCTTTCTTCTTCTTTTTCCTCTCCTCCCCCTTCTTCTTCGTCTTCTTATTCTTATTATTTCCTATGCTTCTTTTCTTCTTCTCCTCCTCCTCCTCCTCCTCCACCGCCGCCTCCTCCTCCTCCTTATATAAGGGCCAGAATCGTCAGCTGCAATCATCTCTTTTGCCTTCTTCGTCACTCCTTTCAAGAGAAAGAATGTAGTTATTAACTCATATATTTCCAGTATGAACTTAGAGTAATCGATTGACATCTCCTCCACATGAAAGTCTACGAACTGATGTTTTCCAGAGCTGTGGGCGGTGGTCAACAATGCGGGTGTGGCGGTGTTCTGTGAGATAGAATGGTGCTCCGTGCAGGAGTTCCAGAAGATCATGGACGTCAATGTCTTTGGCATAGTCAGAGTGACCAAAGCATTCCTGCCCCTACTGCGACAGTCCGAGGGTCGCGTCATCAACGTGGCCAGTTTAGCAGGTAAGTGTCTAGCCAGTGGATAGACAGACAGACAGACAGACAGACAGACAGACAGACAGACAGACAGACAGACAGGCAGGCAGACAGACAGACAGACAGGCAGGCAGGCAGACAGGCCTACGGATAGGCAGACAGATGGACAGACGGACTGATGAATGGGTGGGTTGGTGTGTGTGTGTATACCTGTCTTTGTCTGTCTGGTTGTGTGCTTGTATCGCAGTCTGTATATTGATTGATTGATTGATTGATCTAGGAACCGACATCACAGCAGTCTGTATATCTGGCTGGTTAACTGTTTGCATATCTGTCTATCTGTTTGCATATCCGTTTGTCTGTCTGCATCTGTTTGCCTGACTATTTGTCCTACATCCTCCCCTACTCCACACACTCTCACACATACACTCTTCTACTATGTAAGTATATTACAAACTATTATCAAATAACTGTTAACGCCCATCCGCCATCAGTGAACTCCAGCTCCTGACAATCATGCCTGAAAGCTGTTTTCCACAACAACCGTGTGAACGCAATTTTCTATTCCATTGTTATTTCCGTAGCTGAGTGCTGTTTGTTTTGAATAATGCAATGTTTGAACAGAACTGATGGGTAATGCACTTAACTGGCTGATGCAACCATGTAGTATAATTGACATACCGTGCTGTTTGTTCAGTGATAGCACCTTTAAACAAAATGGATGTGCAATGCAATTTCCGGATGGCGCGTTATTTAAACAGAACTGACGTGTAGTTTGTGTAATACTAAATCTGGACAATTGAGGGTTTTAGTTGTGGTTTTATTTGTGTTGTTTTATACATGTACGGGGTGGTGTAGTGGTCAGAATACAGAATAGGTCGTTGTATATATTACAGAATAGGTCGTTGTATATATTACATAATAGGCCGTTGTATATATTACAGAATAGGTCGCTGTATAGATTACAGAATAGGTCGTTGTATACATTATAGAATAGGTCGTTGTATATATTGCATAATACAGTGGTTCTCAACCGTGGGGAATTCCACCCCCAGGGGGGAATTTCATGGTTTCCAGGGGGGGGGGGGGTGGGGGGGGGGGGGGGGATGAAGACCATTTCAAGATCGTGTTAATACAAGAACCGATTACTTGACATAGTTTTTCCCTTCATACTTTACAGTTATGTATGTCTCGTCCTTCTAAAATTCATTTTATAAAGTAAGTAGACCCACAAATCATGTTTTATGTGGATGTCTAGACTTGTTTTAGTATATGCTATTACATTTGCCTTCCACTTTTACGTATACTGTGTAGGGGTGAGGGGATTTTTAGATAGGAAATATGAAAGGGGGAGAATGACGTTCTGAAAATACGGTGAAGGGGGGAACGGGCCAAATTTTTGATAGGAAGGGGGGGGAATCATGTTTTATGTGGATGTCTAGACTTGTTTTAGTATATGCTATTACATTTGCCTTCCACTTTTACGTATACTGTGTAGGGGTGAGGGGATTTTTAGATAGGAAATATGAAAGGGGGGGGGGGGGGGGAATGACGTTCTGAAAATATGGTGAAGGGGGGAATGGGCCAAAAAAGGTTGAGAACCACTGGCATAATAGGTCGTTGTATATATTACAAAATAGGTCATTGTATATATTACAGAATAGGTCGCTGTATAGATTACAGAATAGGTCGCTGTATACATTACAGAATAGGTAGTTGTATATATTGCATAATAGGTCGTTGTATATATTACAAAATAGGTCATTGTATATATTGCATAATAGTTCGTTGTATAGATTCCAGAATAGGTCACTGTATATATTACAGAATAGGTCGCTGTACAGATTACAGAATAGGTCACTGTACATGTTACAGAATAGGTCTTTGTACAGCTTACAGAATAAGTCGCTATACATATTACAGAATAGGTCTCCCGAGTGTGCTGGGGTCCAGAAGAGAAGCAATGAAAGTAACAATGTAACTTACCATGCATGAAACATCTGAAATACTATGGTGGGTAGCCTACATTAAGTGTTGACACTTCCATTGTGACACATTTTCCACCCATGATTTAGTTATAGGTCTATTTTTACTTTTCTCTGAGAGGGAGACAGAGATAGCGTGCGCGCGAAGAGAGAGAGAGAGAGAGAGAGAGAGAGAGAGAGAGAGAGAGAGAGAGAGAGAGAGAGAGAGAGAGAGAGAGAGAGAGAGAGAGAGAGAGATGGAGAGAGAGTGAGAGAGCGAGCGTGCATAATCACTATTTTTAATTTTAAAAATTGGGGATCCCTGGACGTTCATTTTTATTTTAAATGTTTGAGAATCACTGACCAAAATATCCAGCTGTGTTTTACACCCCAAAATTCCCCCACTAATTGGCTCCAATTTACAATTATCACATGAGCTTTCATAGTATCTGTTATTTATGTCCCAACGAATCTTCACATGTTAATTTTCACTGAGGAAATTTTCTCTTTATCTGGTATATTCTCTGTAATCAACAGTTCGTGTGGGTCTGTGAATATCTGCTAGCTATTTATTACCCAAAGATCTTACGTTGACGTGATTCCAGCGACGTAATTTCCTACAACCGTGACTAATCTGAAGGAAAAGAAGAGAGAATGCAGAGCAAAGGATACAAGAAAATGAAAAGCTGAGATATAATTAAAATATGAAAAGGAAAGTTTCTTAGAAGGAACACACGAGCGGTACTTTCAAAGAGTCACAAATTGGATAAGTAGACCCGTCTTCCATTCCGTCAAATAATCACTCATCTTTCACACAACATGTGTGTGTTCTGTATTGTGTATGCAGAGATCAGCGTGGCTAAAAGGATAAGAACGCTGGCTCATAATCTTCCAGGGTATGGGGTTCATTTCCTACACCGGTCAGTAGGCCTTAAATGTTGACATCTAGTTCAGAAATCATTGGCAAACTACTGAGCGTAAAACTACCTAGAAGATCGGGTTGGGGTTGTGTGCAGCGCCCTGCCATTGACTTGCAACAGTTAAAACTGTGCATGTGTCTTGCTTCTTATTTGGATGCTTCTTTTGTTCCAGTAGGCTCCTTGTTGTGTTTCTTTTCTTGACACAGTGAAGACCGCTTAAGGCGATCTCGGATGTGTCTTAGTTTTTTTTTAAATGTCCTGTTAAGCGAAACCCGTTTGTCGTGAACTTTCGGATATGCTGAACGATTAAGCGTGTCCCACTACATAATTTCATCTGCTTAATTTTTTGCTACTGGTACTATTGGGGTTGGAACTCTTCGCTGGCTTCTGAGGATGGGGACGGAGCACTTATGGGAATGCCCCGAATGCTGTGATGTCGGTTCTTAAATCAATCAATCAATCAATCAATCTGCTTGATTGTAAGGCGAACATTTTTCAAAATCGGCTATTTTCGGAAATTACCTGCTTCGTGGGTGTTAATTTGAGTTTTATTTCCCCTCTAAAATTTAATTTATCATTTCTTTGAATATAAGGATATCATGGGAAGATATTTTCATTAAATCAAGTGCGGATACTAAGATACAGAAGAAAATTGCAGCTTTTTTTCATTTCAAAGTGTAAAAAGTGTTGTTATTCTCTAGATATTTGTGCCAACTTTGTACATTAACACTTTTGGTGATTTACATATTTTCTGTGCCATACATCTATCGTATTCAAAGATAATTCTTTATTATATTGTGCGTTGTAAATGCATTACCATGTGCTTCAACTTGTATCTGGATAAGAGGAATTTCTGATAAGAAGAATTATTTATTGGGTCCCTGGTGAGTTCTCATTATCAGGTCTGCACTGTAATTCTATTGCCTGCCTTCCGAATTTCTACTCGTATCCACACATTGTTTCCCGTGCAATTCAAACGTTTCTTTTTGTGCTTGAGAATGACATATTTGCAATCTTGTCTGCAGGAAGGTTCACCCTGCCGGCCTTCGCGGCGTACTCCATGTCCAAGAAAGCTTGCATCGCCTTCTCGGATGCCCTCAGACAGGAGATGAAGAAGTTCAACATCTCTGTGGTGACCATCGAGCCCGGGCTTTACAAGTAGGTGCTCCTCTCTCTCTCTCTCTCTCTCTCTCTCTCTCTCTCTCTCTCTCTCTCTCTCTCTCTCTCTCTCTCTCTCTCTCTCTCTCTCTCTCTCTCTCTCTCTCTCTCTGTGTTTTTTTCTTTGTTCAGGGATCTCCGTGGGGACCATCGAGCCCGGGCTGTACAAGTGGGTACTTCTGTGTTTGCGCGCTTATTCGTGTTGTCAGATTCAGTACCAAACAAAAATTAAGTTTGCACCAAACATGATGCACAATCAAATGAACGCGTATTATAATGTACTTTTCCGTTAACCGAGAGTTAACTTTGCGGAAGATACACGAAACTAAACAAAAACCACGATGATCCTAGTATGGCAATATATCGTCCTTCTGTCCAAATGGGAGGTCACATTTGGCGATATACTATTCTTCGGCACTTATTCAGTTTATATATATATATATATATATATATATATATATATATATATATATATATGTGTGTGTGTGTGTGTGTGTGTGTGTGTGTGTGTGTGTGTGTGTGTGTGTGTGTGTGTTTTCAGTTATCTCCTTGGTGACCAGTGATCCTGGGATGTACAAGTAGGTGCTTTTGCGTTTGTATTAATGTGTGTGCATTTCAAGGATCTCCGTAGCGGAGTGATCAATGCGTCTGTCTGTGTATGTGTGTGTGTGTATCAGTGATAAAGCCGTATTATGTGTGTGTGCGCGCGCGTGTGTGTGTGTGTGTGCGCGCGTGCTTGAGTGTGCGTGCGTGCGTGGTTGTGTGTGAAAAATCTAGCCGTCTGTCTTGCGCTCCCAAGTTCGAGGGTTCGTTCTAGGGCTTGGTTGTTCGGTCACGAGTGCGATTTTCTTCAGAGATCCCTGTGAGGCCGTCGCGGGAGTTACAGACTTCGTGCTCAGTGCGACACTCTCGGCGGGCCGCCCTGTGGGAAGAGATCGAGTCATACGGGACAGAACCCTGCCCAGTGAAGTCGAGCACCTTGTCCTTAATTCAATGAACCCCTGTCATGGCCTAAAACAAATGGGAGATAAGTGGACAATTGTTGACAGATAAAACAAGTAAGATAAGAGTTCACTTATCAATCCCATAAATGATGCAGCAAATGCCTTAAATGGGACAATAACTACATCGAAAAATACATGAATGTGTAACTTTTAAACCAGATTTCACTAATATGTTGAGACCAAAAGTAAAAAGATATAATAGCACAGCATACGTTGCTTGGTACAGTGGATAGATAATATGAGATCACACATTGTGCGTTGTTTGATATACGCGGACAATAGATGATCACACATGGTGCGTTGCTTGGTATAGTGGACAATAGATGATCACACATGGTGCGTTGCTTGGTATAGTGGACAATAGATGATCACACATGGTGCGTTGCTTGGTATAGTGGACAATAGATGATCTCACATGGTGCGTTGCTTGGTATAGTGGACAATAGATGATCACACATGGTGCGTTGCTTGGTATAGTGGACAATAGATGATCACACATGGTGCGTTGCTTGGTATAGTGGACAATAGATGATCACACATGGTGCGTTGCTTGGTATAGTGGACAATAGATGATCACACATGGTGCGTTGCTTGGTATAGTGGACAATAGATGATCACACATGGTGCGTTGCTTGGTATAGTGGACAATAGATGATCACACATGGTGCGTTGCTTGGTATAGTGGACAATAGATGATCACACATGGTGCGTTGCTTGGTATAGTGGACAATAGATGATCTCACATGGTGCGTTGCTTGGTATAGTGGACAATAGATGATCACACATGGTGCGTTGCTTGGTATAGTGGACAATAGATGATCACACATGGTGCGTTGCTTGGTATAGTGGACAATAGATGATCACACATGGTGCGTTGCTTGGTATAGTGGACAATAGATGATCACACATGGTGCGTTGCTTGGTATAGTGGACAATAGATGATCACACATGGTGCGTTGCTTGGTATAGTGGACAATAGATGATCACACATGGTGCGTTGCTTGGTATAGTGGACAATAGATGATCACACATGGTGCGTTGCTTGATATACGCTGACAATAGATGATCACACATGGTGCCTTGCTTGTATACGTGAACAGTATATCATCTCTCATGGTGCGTTGCTTGGCACAGAAAGATTCTCATATCATATATCAAGTGCTTTATATTCTAAGCCAAATCTTGAAAAGACGCACTGAAGTCTTATTTACTTCGTCAACTTTCAGAACACCAATCACACACGAGAATTATTTGATCGACCACAACCGAAAATCCTGGGCAGAAACTCCGACAGATGTCAGGGCGGATTACGGAGAGGAATACTTTGATGTTTTCCTAAAACAAGTTACCCGCAGCCTCAAACAGGCTCGGCCAAAGGTCCAGGAGGTGAGTAGCTAACATTAGAAGTAGATTTGTCGTTTTTGCGTTTCTGTTTATGATGACCTTTGACATACAGAGGTTCTATAAACACTTGGATTGGAAAGAGAGTTGATGAAAGAAATAAAAAAGTTAAATATTTCGGCCACGTTAAAAGACATAATTTTTATAAAAACCATACTGGAGGGTAAAGTTGAAAGCAAGCGAGCAAGAGGTATCCAACTATACAAGTAGAAAGATAACAGCGAGAGATGGACGAACAGCAATTTGACAGAATGTACAATCAAGGTGAGAGACAGGCAGTGCTGGAGATCCATTGCAGCCAACCTTTATTGTGGAGACGGCACAAGATTGTTTTATTGATTGAATGACATGCTAATCTTCTGTCCTATCTACCTCTACATTGCCACATTCTGTACGACCCGTTCCCATTTTTATCTATCTCTGCATTATTACATTCTGTATAACCCGTTCACACATATATCTATCTCTACATTACTACATTCTGTATAACCCGTTCCCACATCTATCTATCTCTACATTATTACATTCTGTATAACCCGTTCCCACATCTATCTATCTCTACATTATTACATTCTGTATAACCCGTTCCCACGTCTATCTATCTCTACATTATTACATTCTGTATAACCCGTTCCCACATCTATCTATCTCTACATTATTACACTCTGTATGACCCGTTCCCACATCTATCTATCTCTACATTACTACATTCTGTATAACCCGTTCCCACATCTATCTATCTCTACATTACTACACTCTGTATAACCCGTTCCCACATCTATCTATCTCTACATTACTACACTCAGTATAACCCGTTCCCACATCTATCTATCTCTACATTACTACATTCTGTATAACCCGTTCCCACATCTATCTATCTCTACATTACTACATTCTGTATAACCCGTTCCCACATCTATCTATCTCTACATTACTACACTCTGTATAACCCGTTCCCACATCTATCTATCTCTACATTACTACACTCTGTATAACCCGTTCCCACGTCTATCTATCTCTACATTATTACATTCTGTATGACCCGTTCCCACATCTATCTATCTCTACATTATTACATTTTGTATAACCCGTTCCCACATCTATCTATCTCTACATTACTACATTCTGTATAGCCCGTTCCCACATCTATCTATCTCTACATTACTACACTCTGTATAACCCGTCCCACATCTATCTATCTCTACATTACTACATTCTGTATAACCCGTTCCACATCTATCTATCTCTACATTATTACACTCTGTATGACCCGTTCCCACATCTATCTATCTCTACATTACTACACTCTGTATGACCCGTTCCCACGTCTATCTATCTCTACATTACTACATTCTTTATAACCCGTTCCCACATCTATCTATCTCTACATTACTACATTCTTTAAAACCCGTTCCCACATCTATCTATCTCTACATTACTACATTCTTTATAACCCGTTCCCACATCTATCTATCTCTACATTACTACATTCTTTATAACCCGTTCCCACATCTATCTATCTCTACATTACTACACTCTGTATGACCCGTTCCCACATCTATCTATCTCCACATTACTACATTCTGTATGACCCGTTCCCACATCTATCTATCTCTACATTACTACACTCTGTATGACCCGTTCCCACATCTATCTATCTCTACATTATTACACTCTGTATGACCCGTTCCCACGTCTATCTATCTCTACATTATTACACTCTGTATGACCCGTTCCCACGTCTATCTATCTCTACATTACTACACTCTGTATGACCTGTTCCCACATCTATCTATCTCTACATTATTACATTCTGTATAACCCGTTCCCACATCTATCTATCTCTACATTACTACACTCTGTATAACCCGTTCCCACATCTATCTATCTCTACATTACTACATTCTGTATGACACGTTCCCACATCTATCTATCTCTACATTACTACACTCTGTATGACCCGTTCCCACATCTATCTATCTCTACATTATTACACTCTGTATGACCCGTTCCCACATCTATCTATCTCTACATTACTACATTCTGTATAACCCGTTCCCACGTCTATCTATCTCTACATTACTACATTCTGTATGACCCGTTCCCACATCTATCTATCTCTACATTATTACACTCTGTATGACCCGTTCCCACATCTACCTATCTCTACATTACTACATTCTGTATGACCCGTTCCCACGTCTATCTATCTCTACATTATTACACTCTGTATGACCCGTTCCCACATCTATGTATCTCTACATTATTACATTCTGTATAACCCGTTCCCACGTCTATCTATCTCTACATTACTACATTCTGTATAACCCGTTCCCACATCTATCTATCTCTACATTATTACACTCTGTATGACCCGTTCCCACATCTATCTATCTCTACATTACTACATTTTGTATGACCCGTTCCCACGTCTATCTATCTCTACATTATTACACTCTGTATGACCCGTTCCCACATCTATCTATCTCTACATTATTACATTCTGTATAACCCGTTCCCACGTCTATCTATCTCTACATTACTACATTCTGTATGACCCGTTCCCACATCTATCTATCTCTACATTACTACATTCTTTATAACCCGTTCCCACATCTATCTATCTCTACATTACTACATTCTTTATAACCCGTTCCCACATCTATCTATCTCTACATTACTACACTCTGTATGACCCGTTCCCACATCTATCTATCTCTACATTAATACACTCTGTATGACCCGTTCCCACGTCTATCTATCTCTACATTATTACATTCTTTATAACCCGTTCCCACGTCTATCTATCTCTACATTACTACACTCTGTATGACCCGTTCCCACATCTATCTATCTCTACATTACTACATTCTGTATAACCCGTTCCCACGTCTATCTATCTCTACATTATTACATTCTTTATAACCCGTTCCCACGTCTATCTATCTCTACATTACTACACTCTGTATGACCCGTTCCCACATCTATCTATCTCTACATTACTACACTCTGTAAAACCCGTTCCCACGTCTATCTATCTCTACATTACTACACTCTGTATAACCCGTTCCCACGTCTATCTATCTCTACATTATTACATTCTTTATAACCCGT
Organism: Cepaea nemoralis; assembly: GCA_014155875.1. Lineage (NCBI taxonomy): Eukaryota > Metazoa > Mollusca > Gastropoda > Stylommatophora > Helicidae > Cepaea > Cepaea nemoralis. The sequence goes on from JACEFZ010002168.1 coordinate 393,507, forward strand.
TCCCACGTCTATCTATCTCTACATTACTACACTCTGTATAACCCGTTCCCACGTCTATCTATCTCTACATTACTACATTCTGTACGACCCGTTCCCATATCTATCTATCTGTACATTACTACACTCTGTATGACCCGTTCCCACATCTATCTATCTCTACATTACTACATTCTGTATGACCCGTTCCCACATCTATCTATCTCTACATTACTACATTCTGTATGACCCGTTCCCACATCTATCTATCTCTACATTACTACATTCTTTATAACCCGTTCCCACATCTATCTATCTCTACATTACTACATTCTGTATGACCCGTTCCCACATCTATCTATCTCTACATTACTACACTCTGTATGACCCGTTCCCACATCTATCTATCTCTACATTACTACACTCTGTATGACCCGTTCCCACATCTATCTATCTCTACATTACTACACTCTGTATGACCCGTTCCCACATCTATCTATCTCTACATTATTACACTCTGTATGACCCGTTCCCACATCTATCTATCTCTACATTACTACATTCTGTATAACCCGTTCCCACGTCTATCTATCTCTACATTATTACATTATTTATAACCCGTTCCCACGTCTATCTATCTCTACATTACTACACTCTGTATGACCCGTTCCCACATCTATCTATCTCTACATTACTACATTCTGTATAACCCGTTCCCACGTCTATCTATCTCTACATTATTACATTCTTTATAACCCGTTCCCACGTCTATCTATCTCTACATTACTACACTCTGTATGACCCGTTCCCACATCTATCTATCTCTACATTACTACACTCTGTATAACCCGTTCCCACGTCTATCTATCTCTACATTACTACACTCTGTATAACCCGTTCCCACGTCTATCTATCTCTACATTATTACATTCTTTATAACCCGTTCCCACGTCTATCTATCTCTACATTACTACACTCTGTATAACCCGTTCCCACGTCTATCTATCTCTACATTACTACATTCTGTACGACCCGTTCCCATATCTATCTATCTGTACATTACTACACTCTGTATGACCCGTTCCCACATCTATCTATCTCTACATTACTACATTCTGTATGACCCGTTCCCACATCTATCTATCTCTACATTACTACATTCTGTATGACCCGTTCCCACATCTATCTATCTCTACATTACTACATTCTTTATAACCCGTTCCCACATCTATCTATCTCTACATTACTACATTCTGTATGACCCGTTCCCACATCTATCTATCTCTACATTACTACACTCTGTATGACCCGTTCCCACATCTATCTATCTCTACATTACTACACTCTGTATGACCCGTTCCCACATCTATCTATCTCTACATTACTACACTCTGTATGACCCGTTCCCACATCTATCTATCTCTACATTATTACACTCTGTATGACCCGTTCCCACATCTATCTATCTCTACATTACTACATTCTGTATGACCCGTTCCCACATCTATCTATCTCTACATTACTACATTCTTTATAACCCGTTCCCACATCTATCTATCTCTACATTACTACATTCTGTATAACCCGTTCCCACATCTATCTATCTCTACATTACTACATTCTGTACGACCCGTTCCCATATCTATCTATCTTTACATTACTACACTCTGTATGACCCGTTCCCACATCTATCTATCTCTACATTACTACATTCTGTATGACCCGTTCCCACATCTATCTATCTCTACATTACTACATTCTGTATGACCCGTTCCCACATCTATCTATCTCTACATTACTACATTCTTTATGACCCGTTCCCACATCTATCTATCTCTACATTACTACATTCTGTATGACCCGTTCCCACATCTATCTATCTCTACATTACTACACTCTGTATGACCCGTTCCCACATCTATCTATCTCTACATTACTACACTCTGTATGACCCGTTCCCACATCTATCTATCTCTACATTACTACACTCTGTATGACCCGTTCCCACATCTATCTATCTCTACATTATTACACTCTGTATGACCCGTTCCCACATCTATCTATCTCTACATTACTACATTCTGTATGACCCGTTCCCACGTCTATCTATCTCTACATTATTACACTCTGTATGACCCGTTCCCACATCTATCTATCTCTACATTATTACATTCTGTATAACCCGTTCCCACGTCTATCTATCTCTACATTACTACATTCTGTATGACCCGTTCCCACATCTATCTATCTCTACATTACTACATTCTTTATAACCCGTTCCCACATCTATCTATCTCTACATTACTACATTCTTTATAACCCGTTCCCACATCTATCTATCTCTACATTACTACACTCTCTATCTATCTCTACATTATTACACTCTGTATGACCCGTTGCCAAATCTATCTATCTCTACATTATTACACTCTGTATGACCCGTTCCCACATCTATCTATCTCTACATTACTACATTCTGTATAACCCGTTCCCACGTCTATCTATCTCTACATTATTACATTCTTTATAACCCGTTCCCACGTCTATCTATCTCTACATTACTACACTCTGTATGACCCGTTCCCACATCTATCTCTACATTACTACATTCTGTATAACCCGTTCCCACGTCTATCTATCTCTACATTATTACATTCTTTATAACCCGTTCCCACGTCTATCTATCTCTACATTACTACACTCTGTATGACCCGTTCCCACATCTATCTATCTCTACATTATTACACTCTTTATAACCCGTTCCCACGTCTATCTATCTCTACATTACTACATTCTGTATGACCCGTTCCACATCTATCTATCTCTGCATTATTACATTCTTTATAACCCGTTCCCACATCTATCTATCTCTGCATTATTACATTCTTTATAACCCGTTCCCACATCTATCTATCTCTACATTACTACATTATGTATAACCCGTTCCCACATCTATCTATCTCTACATTACTACACTCTGTATGACCCGTTCCCACATCTATCTATCTCTACATTACTACACTCTGTATGACCCGTTCCCACATCTATCTATCTCTACATTACTACACTCTGTATGACCCGTTCCCACATCTATCTATCTCTACATTATTACACTCTGTATGACCCGTTCCCACATCTATCTATCTCTACATTACTACATTCTGTATGACCCGTTCCCACATCTATCTATCTCTACATTACTACATTCTTTATGACCCGTTCCCACATCTATCTATCTCTACATTACTGCATTCTGTATGACCCGTTCCCACATCTATCTATCTCTACATTACTTCTTCTGTATGACCCTTTCCCACATCTATCTATCTCTACAGTACTACACTCTGTATGACCCGTTCCCACATCTATCTATCTCTACATTACTACACTCTGTATGACCCGTTCCCACATCTATCTATCTCTACATTACTACACTCTGTATGACCCGTTCCCACATCTATCTATCTCTACATTACTACACTCTGTATGACCCGTTCCCACATCTATCTATCTCTACATTACTATACTCTGTATGACCTGTTCCCACGTCTATCTATCTCTACATTATTACACTCTTTATAACCCGTTCCCACATCTATCTATCTCTACATTACTACACTCTGTATAACCCGTTCCCACATCTATCTATCTCTACATTACTACACTCTGTATGACCCGTTCCCATTTCTATCTATCTCTACATTACTACATTCTGTATAACCCGTTCCCACGTCTATCTATCTCTACATTACTACACTCTGTATGACCCGTTCCCACATCTATCTATCTCTACATTACTACACTCTGTATGACCCGTTCCCACATCTATCTATCTCTACATTACTACACTCTGTATGACCCGTTCCCATTTCTATCTATCTCTACATTATTAAATTCTTTATAACCCGTTCCCACATCTATCTATCTCTACATTACTACATTCTGTATAACCCGTTCCCACATCTATCTATCTCTACATTACTACACTCTGTATAACCCGTTCCCACATCTATCTATCTCTACATTACTACACTCTGTATGACCCGTTCCACATCTATCTATCTCTACATTACTACACTCTGTATGACCCGTTCCCACATCTATCTATCTCTACATTACTACACTCTGTATGACCCGTTCCCACATCTATCTATCTCTACATTACTACACTCTGTATAACCCGTTCCCACATCTATCTATCTCTACATTACTACACTCTGTATGACCCGTTCCAACATCTATCTATCTCTACATTACTACACTCTGTATGACCCGTTCCCACATCTATCTATCTCTACATTACTACACTCTGTATGACCCGTTCCCACATCTATCTATCTCTACATTACTACATTCTGTATAACCCGTTCCCACATCTATCTATCTCTACATTACTACATTCTGTATGTCCCGTTCCACATCTATCTATCTCTACATTACTACATTCTGTATAACCCGTTCCCACATCTATCTATCTCTACATTACTACATTCTGTATAACCCGTTCCCACATCTATCTATCTCTACATTACTACACTCTGTATGACCCGTTCCCACATCTATCTATCTCTACATTACTACACTCTGTATGACCCGTTCCCACATCTATCTATCTCTACATTACTACACTCTGTATGACCCGTTCCCACATCTATCTATCTCTACATTACTACACTCTGTATGACCCGTTCCCACATCTATCTATCTCTACATTACTACACTCTGTATAACCCGTTCCCACATCTATCTATCTCTACATTACTACATTCTGTATGACCCGTTCCCACATCTATCTATCTCTACATTACTACGCTCTGTATGACCCGTTCCCACATCTATCTATCTCTACATTACTACACTCTGTATGACCCGTTCCCACATCTATCTATCTCTACATTACTACATTCTGTATAACTCGTTCCCACATCTATCTATCTCTACATTACTACATTCTGTATAACCCGTTCCCACATCTATCTATCTCTACATTACTACACTCTGTATGACCCGTTCCCACATCTATCTATCTCTACATTACTACACTCTGTATGACCCGTTCCCACATCTATCTATCTCTACATTACTACACTCTGTATGACCCGTTCCCACATCTATCTATCTCTACATTACTACATTCTGTATAACCCGTTCCCACATCTATCTATCTCTACATTACTACATTCTGTATAACCCGTTCCCATTTCTATCTATCTCTACATTACTACACTCTGTATAACCCGTTCCCATTTCTATCTATCTCTACATTACTACATTCTGTATACCCCGTTCCCACATCTATCTATCTATACATTACTACACTCTGTATGACCCGTTCCCACATCTATCTATCTCTACATTACTACATTATGTATAACCCGTTCCCACATCTATCTATCTCTACATTACTACACTCTGTATGACCCGTTCCCACATCTATCTATCTCTACATTACTACACTCTGTATGACCCGTTCCCACATCTATCTATCTCTACATTACTACACTCTGTATGACCCGTTCCCACGTCTATCTATCTCTACATTACTACATTCTGTATGACCCGTTCCCACATGTATCTATCTCTACATTACTACATTCTGTATAACCCGTTCCCACATCTATCTATCTCTACATTACTACATTCTGTATAACCCGTTCCCATTTCTATCTGTCTCTACATTACTACACTCTGTATAACCGTTCCCATTTCTATCTATCTCTACATTACTACACTCTGTATAACCCGTTCCCACGTCTATCTATCTCTACATTACTACATTCTGTATAACCCGTTCCCACATCTATCTATCTCTACATTACTACACTCTGTACGACCCGTTTCCCATTTCTATCTATCTCTACATTATTACATTCTTTATAACCCGTTCCCACATCTATCTATCTCTACATTACTACATTCTGTATGACCCGTTCCACATCTATCTATCTCTGCATTATTACACTCTTTATAACCCGTTCCCATTTCTATCTATCTCTACATTATTAGACTCTTGATAACCCGTTCCCACGTCTATCTATCTCTACATTACTACATTCTGTATGACCCGTTCCACATCTATCTATCTCTGCATTATTACACTCTTTATAACCCGTTCCCACATCTATCTATCTCTACATTACTACAATCTGTATGACCCGTTCCCATTTCTATCTATCTCTACATTATTAGATTCTTTATAACCCGTTCCCACATCTATCTATCTCTACATTATTACATTCTTTATAACCGTTCCCACATCTATCTATCTCTACATTACTACACTCTGTATGACCCGTTCCCATTTCTATCTATCTCTACATTATTACATTCTTTATAACCCGTTCCCACATCTATCTATCTCTACATTACTACACTCTGTATAACCCGTTCCCATTTCTATCTATCTCTACATTACTACATTCTGTATAACCCGTTCCCACATCTATCTATCTCTACATTACTACACTCTGTATGACCCGTTCCCACATCTATCTATCTCTACATTACTACATTATGTATAACCCGTTCCCACATCTATCTATCTCTACATTACTACACTCTGTATGACCCGTTCCCACATCTATCTATCTCTACATTACTACACTCTGTATGACCCGTTCCCACATCTATCTATCTCTACATTACTACACTCTGTATGACCCGTTCCCACATCTATCTATCTCTACATTACTACATTCTGTATAACCCGTTCCCACATCTATCTATCTCTACATTACTACACTCTGTATGACCCGTTCCCACATCTATCTATCTCTACATTACTACACTCTGTATGACCCGTTCCCACATCTATCTATCGCTACATTACTACACTCTGTATGACCCATTCCCACATCTATCTATCTCTACATTACTACACTCTGTATAACCCGTTCCCACATCTATCTATCTCTACATTACTACACTCTGTATGACCCGTTCCAACATCTATCTATCTCTACATTACTACACTCTGTATGACCCGTTCCCACATCTATCTATCTCTACATTACTACACTCTGTATGACCCGTTCCCACATCTATCTATCTCTACATTACTACATTCTGTATAACCCGTTCCCACATCTATCTATCTCTACATTACTACATTCTGTATGTCCCGTTCCACATCTATCTATCTCTACATTACTACATTCTGTATAACCCGTTCCCACATCTATCTATCTCTACATTACTACATTCTGTATAACCCGTTCCCACATCTATCTATCTCTACATTACTACACTCTGTATGACCCGTTCCCACATCTATCTATCTCTACATTACTACACTCTGTATGACCCGTTCCCACATCTATCTATCTCTACATTACTACACTCTGTATGACCCGTTCCCACATCTATCTATCTCTACATTACTACACTCTGTATGACCCGTTCCCACATCTATCTATCTCTACATTACTACACTCTGTATAACCCGTTCCCACATCTATCTATCTCTACATTACTACATTCTGTATGACCCGTTCCCACATCTATCTATCTCTACATTACTACACTCTGTATGACCCGTTCCCACATCTATCTATCTCTACATTACTACACTCTGTATGACCCGTTCCCACATCTATCTATCTCTACATTACTACATTCTGTATAACTCGTTCCCACATCTATCTATCTCTACATTACTACATTCTGTATAACCCGTTCCCACATCTATCTATCTCTACATTACTACACTCTGTATGACCCGTTCCCACATCTATCTATCTCTACATTACTACACTCTGTATGACCCGTTCCCACATCTATCTATCTCTACATTACTACACTCTGTATGACCCGTTCCCACATCTATCTATCTCTACATTACTACATTCTGTATAACCCGTTCCCACATCTATCTATCTCTACATTACTACATTCTGTATAACCCGTTCCCATTTCTATCTATCTCTACATTACTACACTCTGTATAACCCGTTCCCATTTCTATCTATCTCTACATTACTACATTCTGTATACCCCGTTCCCACATCTATCTATCTCTACATTACTACACTCTGTATGACCCGTTCCCACATCTATCTATCTCTACATTACTACATTATGTATAACCCGTTCCCACATCTATCTATCTCTACATTACTACACTCTGTATGACCCGTTCCCACATCTATCTATCTCTACATTACTACACTCTGTATGACCCGTTCCCACATCTATCTATCTCTACATTACTACACTCTGTATGACCCGTTCCCACATCTATCTATCTCTACATTACTACATTCTGTATGACCCGTTCCCACATGTATCTATCTCTACATTACTACATTCTGTATAACCCGTTCCCACATCTATCTATCTCTACATTACTACATTCTGTATAACCCGTTCCCATTTCTATCTGTCTCTACATTACTACACTCTGTATAACCCGTTCCCATTTCTATCTATCTCTACATTACTACACTCTGTATAACCCGTTGCCACGTCTATCTATCTCTACATTACTACATTCTGTATAACCCGTTCCCACATCTATCTATCTCTACATTACTACACTCTGTACGACCCGTTCCCATTTCTATCTATCTCTACATTATTGCATTCTTTATAACCCGTTCCCACATCTATCTATCTCTACATTACTACATTCTGTATGACCCGTTCCACATCTATCTATCTCTGCATTATTACACTCTTTATAACCCGTTCCCATTTCTATCTATCTCTACATTATTAGACTCTTTATAACCCGTTCCCACGTCTATCTATCTCTACATTACTACATTCTGTATGACCCGTTCCACATCTATCTATCTCTGCATTATTACACTCTGTGTGACCCGTTCCCACATCTATCTATCTCTACATTACTACACTCTGTATGACCCGTTCCCATTTCTATCTATCTCTACATTATTAGATTCTTTATAACCCGTTCCCACATCTATCTATCTCTACATTATTACATTCTTTATAACCGTTCCCACATCTATCTATCTCTACATTACTACACTCTGTATGACCCGTTCCCATTTCTATCTATCTCTACATTATTACATTCTTTATAACCCGTTCCCACATCTATCTATCTCTACATTACTACACTCTGTATAACCCGTTCCCATTTCTATCTATCTCTACATTACTACATTCTGTATAACCCGTTCCCACATCTATCTATCTCTACATTACTACACTCTGTATGACCCGTTCCCACATCTATCTATCTCTACATTACTACATTATGTATAACCCGTTCCCACATCTATCTATCTCTACATTACTACACTCTGTATGACCCGTTCCCACATCTATCTATCTCTACATTACTACACTCTGTATGACCCGTTCCCACATCTATCTATCTCTACATTACTACACTCTGTATGACCCGTTCCCACATCTATCTATCTCTACATTACTACATTCTGTATAACCCGTTCCCACATCTATCTATCTCTACATTACTACATTCTGTATAACCCGTTCCCACATCTATCTATCTCTACATTACTACATTCTGTATAACCCGTTCCCATTTCTATCTATCTCTACATTACTACACTCTGTATAACCCGTTCCCATTTCTATCTATCTCTACATTACTACACTCTGTATAACCCGTTCCCACGTCTATCTATCTCTACATTACTACATTCTGTATAACCCGTTCCCACATCTATCTATCTCTACATTACTACACTCTGTACGACCCGTTCCCATTTCTATCTATCTCTACATTATTACATTCTTTATAACCCGTTCCCACATCTATCTATCTCTACATTACTACATTCTGTATGACCCGTTCCACATCTATCTATCTCTGCATTATTACACTCTTTATAACCCGTTCCCATTTCTATCTATCTCTACATTATTAGACTCTTTATAACCCGTTCCCACGTCTATCTATCTCTACATTACTACATTCTGTATGACCCGTTCCACATCTATCTATCTCTGCATTATTACACTCTTTATAACCCGTTCCCACATCTATCTATCTCTACATTACTACACTCTGTATGACCCGTTCCCATTTCTATCTATCTCTACATTATTACATTCTTTATAACCCGTTCCCACATCTATCTATCTCTACATTATTACATTCTTTATAACCCGTTCCCACATCTATCTATCTCTACATTACTACACTCTGTATGACCCGTTCCCATTTCTATCTATCTCTACATTATTACATTCTTTATAACCCGTTCCCACATCTATCTATCTCTACATTACTACATTCTGTATGACCCGTTCCACATCTATCTATCTCTGCATTATTACACTCTTTATAACCCGTTCCCATTTCTATCTATCTCTACATTATTACACTCTTTATAACCCGTTCCCACGTCTATCTATCTCTACATTACTACATTCTGTATGACCCGTTCCACATCTATCTATCTCTGCATTATTACATTCTTTATAACCCGTTCCCACATCTATCTATCTCTGCATTATTACATTCTTTATAACCCGTTCCCACATCTATCTATCTCTACATTATTACATTCTTTATAACCCGTTCCCACATCTATCTATCTCTACATTACTACACTCTGTATGACCCGTTCCCATTTCTATCTATCTCTACATTATTACATTCTTTATAACCCGTTCCCACATCTATCTATCTCTACATTACTACATTCTGTATGACCCGTTCCACATCTATCTATCTCTGCATTATTACACTCTTTATAACCCGTTCCCTCCAGTCAGGTCTTAGTCAGATATGACTGAGCTACCGTATAACAGTAGACGGTACTACCTGGTTTCTGTTAGCACCGAACGTTGGGCGGCGCTTACCAAACCCGACACCCCACATGTGCCAACGGCTTCGGGCGGAAGAGCACAATTGGGAGGGTACAAGCCTTACCCTGGTGCGAGGAAATGCAAGCTAAAGACAAAATTGTCATGGCAGGGCTGACCAGGCCCTAAGCCTTAGTTGGCGACTGGTCTAGGATCGAAGCTCCGACAGGCGGACAGTTAGAGCAATGCTTTGCTGATCCGGCAGCTTCTGCAGCTTGTCTTGTTCCAGATGTAGGGGTGTTACCTTTCCTCTGGAGTGAACTAGGCAGGCCGAGAGAGGGATCATGCTGCATGGGCAACACATGATCTCTATATTTTAGCCCAGGCTTTGTGCTATGGAGAGGAGTTAAGCAAGGTTGTGTACTAGCTCCCACCCTCTTTGGAATATACTTTTCACTTCTACTGAAATATGCATTTCGTGATCAGGATGGTGGTATATACATTCACTCACGCTCAGATGGCGGCCTCTACAATGCTCAGAGATTGAAGGCTAAGACCAAAATTAGGAGGGTACTGATCAGAGAGTTGCTTTTTGCAGATGATGCTGCAGTTACGACCCACTCTGAGGAAGAATTGCAATGTCTACTATCTGCATTCTCCAATGCTTGTTCTGAATTTGGTTTAACAATTAGCAAAAAGAAGACACAGATTATGTCACAAGGTGCACATGGGGTACCATCAATCTTTATTGACGACGCCGAACTAGAGATAGTAGACCATTTTACATATCTAGGATCAGTGGTAAATAGCAAATTATCCCTAGATCAGGAAATCAACATCCGGATTGGTAAGGCAGCAACAACAATGAACAGGTTAAGAAAAAGAGTCTGGGAGAACAGGAAGCTTACTGCCAAAACAAAAGTCCTTGTCTATCAAGCCTGTGTCCTTAGTACTCTTCTCTATGGCAGTGAAACCTGGACAACTTACTCACACCAAGAGAACAATTTAAACAGCTTTCATATGCGGTGTCTGCGAAGAATTCTTGGTATTAAGTGGCAAGACAAAATCACAAATACTGAAGTATTGGAAAGATCAGGTTGTGTGACAGTTTATTCCATGCTCAGTCTTCGTAGACTTAGATGGATAGGACATCTTAGGAGGATGGATGATGGTAGAATACCAAAGGATATCTTTTTTGGTGAATTACAGATGGGTAAGAGATCTCAGGGTCGGCCTCTACTACGATACAAAGATGTGTGTAAGCGGGACATGATTGATACAGGCATTGATAATGCACATTGGGAGCAAGTCGCCGCTGAACGTGTTGCGTGGAGGGCAAATATCAGAAATGGAATAAAGTCAAAGGAGAAAATTATTGCAGAAAAGTCACACACCAAGCGTTTGAGACGTAAGATGGTGCATGATGGTGGAAATGACCACGTGTTCACATGCACCCACTGTGAACGGACATTTACAGCGCAAATTGGCCTTATCAGTCACACTCGCTACCGCCATAGTTAAAAGTTATTATGCCTTTTTAGAGCACAAACTATCGTCTGTCAAGACGGCAAGGTGCCAATGAGATGAGATCAATGATAACCCGTTCCCACATCTATCTATCTCTACATTACTACATTCTGTATGACCCGTTCCACATCTATCTATCTCTGCATTACTACATTCTGTATGACCCGTTCCCACATCTATCTATCTCTACATTATTACATTCTTTATAACCCGTTCCCACATCTATCTATCTCTACATTATTACATTCTTTATAACCCGTTCCCACATCTATCTATCTCTACATTATTACATTCTTTATAACCCGTTCCCACATCTATCTATCTCTACATTATTACATTCTTTATAACCCGTTCCCACATCTATCTATCTCTACATTATTACATTCTTTATAACCCGTTCCCACATCTATCTATCTCTACATTATTACATTCTTTATAACCCGTTCCCACATCTATCTATCTCTACATTATTACATTCTTTATAACCCGTTCCCACATCTATCTATCTCTACATTATTACATTCTTTATAACCCGTTCCCACATCTATCTATCTCTACATTATTACATTCTTTATAACCCGTTCCCACATCTATCTATCTCTACATTATTACATTCTTTATAACCCGTTCCCACATCTATCTATCTCTACATTATTACATTCTTTATAACCCGTTCCCACATCTATCTATCTCTACATTATTACATTCTTTATAACCCGTTCCCACATCTATCTATCTCTACATTATTACATTCTTTATAACCCGTTCCCACATCTATCTATCTCTACATTATTACATTCTTATAACCCGTTCCCACATCTATCTATCTCTACATTACTACACTCTGTATAACCCGTTCCCACATCTATCTATCTCTACATTACTACATTCTGTATAACCCGTTCCCACATCTATCTATCTCTACATTACTACATTCTGTATGACCCGTTCCCATTTCTATCTATCTCTACATTATTACATTCTTTATAACCCGTTCCCACATCTATCTATCTCTACATTATTACATTCTTTATAACCCGTTCCCACATCTATCTATCTCTACATTACTACATTCTTTATAACCCGTTCCCACATCTATCTATCTCTACATTACTACATTCTTTATAACCCGTTCCCACATCTATCAATCTCTACATTACTACATTCTTTATAACCCGTTCCCACATCTATCTATCTCTACATTACTACATTCTTTATAACCTGTTCCCTTTTTATAACCCGAACGCTACCTTGAGCAGAGCAACCAGACAGACATGGGAGGCCGGAATCTGGCCAAGGAGGTCACCTCAGACAGATGCAAGGCCCAGAACACTTCGGATGAAGACACAGTGACAGTGCAAGAAATCAAGGCTGTGCTTCGACGATCAAAAAACAGTGCTCCAGGTCCTGATGGCATAAGATACGACGACATAAATAGGTGTACCGACAATGAGCTAGAGAAACTAGCAGACATGTACAACAACAGTATAGGGAGTGCTAGCATCAAGGAGGAATGGTTACACAGCTATCTGATTCCCTTGCCGAAGCCTGACAAAGACCACAAGAAAATTCAGGGATATCGAATTATAACCATGCAGAATACAATAGGCAAGCTGCTGGAGAAGGTAATTGCCAGGAAAATATCAAGCCAACTAGAGAGGCAAGGTGTTTTCCCACCTACCCTGGGTGGGTACCGTCCAAAAAGAGAAACCTGGACCAATGCAGCAGTCTTTGCCCACGATGTCTATGAAGGTTTCCACTCAGGCACTGAAACCGTTGCTGCAGCGATTGATCTTGAGGACGCATACAACAGAGTACCACTGGATTTTTTAATGTTTCAGCTTCTTGAACTAAACGTAAGTCCATTCCTCCTTAGTTGGATCGCTGCAGCTCTCTTCCAACGGAAAGTAGTTTTTAGATGTGGCAGTTGGACTTCGGAACCAACAACAATATATCCTGGCCTACCACAGGGATCACCATTATCTCCGGTACTATTCAACGCCTACACAGTGAGAATCACCAGTGAGCAGATCACTGGACCTGGCAGGACATTGTCATATGCCGATGATGTTTTAGTGTATCGTCAGGGTAAGGATAGAGAGGAGGTTGCTGTGGAACTACAAACCGAACTCAATCGCATAAGCACTTGGTGTGATGAAGCTGGGGCAATGGTCAACCCAACAAAGGCAACAGTGACTTGGTTCTCGTAGAATAATCATATTGTCAACAATCCAACACCAACTGTAATGCTGTGTTCAGAGACGGTGGAAAGAACGCAGGCAATGAATTACCTGGGGGTACTGTTTGATCGAAGCCTTGCTTATAATGTGCACATAGACCAGGTGATAACAAAGGCCAAGCGGGGTTTGGCAGCGATGCGGGTGATGGCGGCAGCAAACTGTGAGCAGCGCCATCTATGTCTTCTGTACGAGGGGCCGGTCATGTCTGTTTTGGAGTATGCAATGGCAATCCTGACTGTCAGCCATAAGCAGATAGAAAGGATGGAAAGGATACAGAATGAAGCTATGCGCATTATTCTTGGATGTACAAGAGATACAGCATGCAGGGCGATGCGCTACCTTCTTGATTTTCCAACCATTGAAGAGAGAATGCAAGGTTGCAGGGCACGTGCCTACCTCAGAATTAACGCAAACACACAGCATCCACTGCATAGTGAAATTAGGAAGGTGAAGGGCAGCAGGTTAAAAAGAGGACGGTCGTGGATGGGTCAAGCCGAGGACATTCTTCAACAGGTGTGTTCACTTGAGGACTTAGAACCTGGCGAGGAGTGGGTGCAAGTGCCAACAGACTTCTGCACATCCTTTTCAGTTTGCATCCAACTAGATAGAAAATGCAGACAAGAAAATCCGGCTGCTGTTGAGGCTGAAGTACAAGCGTTGATTTTCGAGAATTCGCTAGACAGTGACGCGGTCATCTACACAGATGGGTCGGTCGTCCGACATGTGAGAAGCTCATGGGCCTTTACAGCTCGGGCCGGAGGGAGAATTGTGAAGGAGGACTCTGGTGCTTTCACTGAAACCACAAGTAGCCTGACCATGGAAGTCATGGCAGTAAGTAAAGCAATAACATGGCTCGAGACACAGACATTCACTAGGGCTTGTTTCCTTAGCGACTCAATGAACATGATCAAGAGGATAGAGGAGGGGTCGATCCGAAGAGAATGGTTGCTGCCTCTGAAGCGGTCTCGGCTGGCAAAGATTAGTTTCATCTTCGTGCCAGGGCATGCGGGAGTACAAGGAAATGAGCGGGCTGACAAGCTCGCAGGTGAGGCTACTGTTGAGGGCGGACGCGCCATGGACCAGGCTGACATTCTGAATGCTCTACGAGAAGTGAGACTTTTGCAAGAACCATGTGATGACTGTGAATCTACAACAATGGCCAGACTGCGAGAGCAGCAAATTAAAAGAGGGGTGGCCAAACAAGAACACTACGCAGGAAGCCAAAGAAGATTGATAAAAAAACACAGAACTGGCGTCGTTAGCCGCTACACGCTGCAGGATTTGCTGAGGAGGGGATCCGAGCACTTATGGACTGAATGGTCCGATGTGCAACGAGGATGATCTGTCGACTAACTAACTAACTAACTAACTAACCCGTTCCCACATCTATCTATCTCTACATTACTACATTCTTTATAACCCGTTCCACATCTATCTATCTCTACATTATTACATTCTTTATAACCCGTTCCACATCTATCTATCTCTGCATTATTACACTCTTTATAACCCGTTCCCACATCTATCTATCTCTACATTACTACATTCTGTATGACCCGTTCCACATCTATCTATCTCTACATTATTACACTCTGTATGACCCGTTCCCACATCTATCTATCTCTACATTATTACATTCTTTATAACCCGTTCCCACATCTATCTATCTCTACATTACTACACTCTGTATGACCCGTTCCCATTTCTATCTATCTCTACATTATTACATTCTTTATAACCCGTTCCCACATCTATCTATCTCTACATTATTACATTCTTTATAACCCGTTCCCACAACTATCTATCTCTACATTACTACATTCTGTATGACCCGTTCCACATCTATCTATCTCTGCATTATTACATTCTTTATAACCCGTTCCCACATCTATCTATCTCTACATTATTACATTCTTTATAACCCGTTCCCACATCTATCTATCTCTACATTACTACACTCTGTATGACCCGTTCCCATTTCTATCTATCTCTACATTATTACATTCTTTATAACCCGTTCCCACATCTATCTATCTCTTCATTACTACACTCTGTATGACCCGTTCCCACGTCTATCTATCTCTACATTATTACATTCTTTATAACCCGTTCCCACATCTATCTATCTCTACATTACTACACTCTGTATGACCCGTTCCAACATCTATCTATCTCTACATTACTACACTCTGTATGACCCGTTCCCACATCTATCTATCTCTACATTACTACACTCTGTATGACCCGTTCCCACATCTATCTATCTCTACATTACTACACTCTGTATGACCCATTACCACATCTATCTATCTCTACATTACTACACTCTGTATAACCCGTTCCCACATCTATCTATCTCTACATTACTACACTCTGTATGACCCGTTCCAACATCTATCTATCTCTACATTACTACACTCTGTATGACCCGTTCCCACATCTATCTATCTCTACATTACTACACTCTGTATGACCCGTTCCCACATCTATCTATCTCTACATTACTACATTCTGTATAACCCGTTCCCACATCTATCTATCTCTACATTACTACATTCTGTATGTCCCGTTCCACATCTATCTATCTCTACATTACTACATTCTGTATAACCCGTTCCCACATCTATCTATCTCTACATTACTACATTCTGTATAACCCGTTCCCACATCTATCTATCTCTACATTACTACACTCTGTATGACCCGTTCCCACATCTATCTATCTCTACATTACTACACTCTGTATGACCCGTTCCCACATCTATCTATCTCTACATTACTACATTCTGTATGGCCCGTTCCCACATCTATCTATCTCTACATTACTACACTCTGTATGACCCGTTCCCACATCTATCTATCTCTACATTACTACACTCTGTATGACCCGTTCCCACATCTATCTATCTCTACATTACTACATTCTGTATAACCCGTTCCCACATCTATCTATCTCTACATTACTACATTCTGTATAACCCGTTCCCACATCTATCTATCTCTACATTACTACACTCTGTATGACCCGTTCCCACATCTATCTATCTCTACATTACTACACTCTGTATGACCCGTTCCCACATCTATCTATCTCTACATTACTACATTCTGTATAACCCGTTCCCACATCTATCTATCTCTACATTACTACATTCTGTATAACCCGTTCCCACTTCTATTTATCTCTACATTACTACACTCTGTATAACCCGTTCCCATTTCTATCTATCTCTACATTACTACATTCTGTATAACCCGTTCCCACATCTATCTATCTCTACATTACTACACTATGTATGACCCGTTCCCACATCTATCTATCTCTACATTACTACATTATGTATAACCCGTTCCCACATCTATCTATCTCTACATTACTACACTCTGTATGACCCGTTCCCACATCTATCTATCTCTACATTACTACACTCTGTATAACCCGTTCCCACATCTATCTATCTCTACATTACTACATTCTGTATGACCCGTTCCCACATCTATCTATCTCTACATTACTACACTCTGTATGACCCGTTCCCACATCTATCTATCTCTACATTACTACACTCTGTATGACCCGTTCCCACATCTATCTATCTCTACATTACTACATTCTGTATAACCCGTTCCCACATCTATCTATCTCTACATTACTACATTCTGTATAACCGTTCCCACATCTATCTATCTCTACATTACTACACTCTGTATGACCCGTTCCCACATCTATCTATCTCTACATTACTACACTCTGTATGACCCGTTCCCACATCTATCTATCTCTACATTACTACATTCTGTATAACCCGTTCCCACATCTATCTATCTCTACATTACTACATTCTGTATAACCCGTTCCCATTTCTATCTATCTCTACATTACTACACTCTGTATAACCCGTTCCCATTTCTATCTATCTCTACATTACTACATTCTGTATAACCCGTTCCCACATCTATCTATCTCTACATTACTACACTCTGTATGACCCGTTCCCACATCTATCTATCTCTACATTACTACATTATGTATAACCCGTTCCCACATCTATCTATCTCTACATTACTACACTCTGTATGACCCGTTCCCACATCTATCTATCTCTACATTACTACACTCTGTATGACCCGTTCCCACATCTATCTATCTCTTCATTACTACATTCTGTATAACCCGTTCCCACATCTATCTATCTCTACATTACTACATTCTGTATAACCCGTTCCCACATCTATCTATCTCTACATTACTACATTCTGTATAACCCGTTCCCATTTCTATCTATCTCTACATTACTACACTCTGTATAACCCGTTCCCATTTCTATCTATCTCTACATTACTACACTCTGTATAACCCGTTCCCACGTCTATCTATCTCTACATTACTACATTCTGTATAACCCGTTCCCACATCTATCTATCTCTACATTACTACACTCTGTACGACCCGTTCCCATTTCTATCTATCTCTACATTATTACATTCTTTATAACCCGTTCCCACATCTATCTATCTCTACATTACTACATTCATTATGACCCGTTCCACATCTATCTATCTCTGCATTATTACACTCTTTATAACCCGTTCCCATTTCTATCTATCTCTACATTATTAGACTCTTTATAACCCGTTCCCACGTCTATCTATCTCTACATTACTACATTCTGTATAACCCGTTCCCACATCTATCTATCTCTACATTACTACACTCTGTATGACCCGTTCCCACATCTATCTATCTCTACATTACTACACTCTGTATGACCCGTTCCCACATCTATCTATCTCTACATTACTACATTCTGTATAACCCGTTCCCACATCTATCTATCTCTACATTACTACATTCTGTATAACCCGTTCCCATTTCTATTTATCTCTACATTACTACACTCTGTATAACCCGTTCCCATTTCTATCTATCTCTACATTACTACATTCTGTATAACCCGTTCCCACATCTATCTATCTCTACATTACTACACTATGTATGACCCGTTCCCACATCTATCTATCTCTACATTACTACATTATGTATAACCCGTTCCCACATCTATCTATCTCTACATTACTACACTCTGTATGACCCGTTCCCACATCTATCTATCTCTACATTACTACACTCTGTATAACCCGTTCCCACATCTATCTATCTCTACATTACTACATTCTGTATGACCCGTTCCCACATCTATCTATCTCTACATTACTACACTCTGTATGACCCGTTCCCACATCTATCTATCTCTACATTACTACACTCTGTATGACCCGTTCCCACATCTATCTATCTCTACATTACTACATTCTGTATAACCCGTTCCCACATCTATCTATCTCTACATTACTACATTCTGTATAACCCGTTCCCACATCTATCTATCTCTACATTACTACACTCTGTATGACCCGTTCCCACATCTATCTATCTCTACATTACTACACTCTGTATGACCCGTTCCCACATCTATCTATCTCTACATTACTACATTCTGTATAACCCGTTCCCACATCTATCTATCTCTACATTACTACATTCTGTATAACCCGTTCCCATTTCTATCTATCTCTACATTACTACACTCTGTATAACCCGTTCCCATTTCTATCTATCTCTACATTACTACATTCTGTATAACCCGTTCCCACATCTATCTATCTCTACATTACTACACTCTGTATGACCCGTTCCCACATCTATCTATCTCTACATTACTACATTATGTATAACCCGTTCCCACATCTATCTATCTCTACATTACTACACTCTGTATGACCCGTTCCCACATCTATCTATCTCTACATTACTACACTCTGTATGACCCGTTCCCACATCTATCTATCTCTTCATTACTACATTCTGTATAACCCGTTCCCACATCTATCTATCTCTACATTACTACATTCTGTATAACCCGTTCCCACATCTATCTATCTCTACATTACTACATTCTGTATAACCCGTTCCCATTTCTATCTATCTCTACATTACTACACTCTGTATAACCCGTTCCCATTTCTATCTATCTCTACATTACTACACTCTGTATAACCCGTTCCCACGTCTATCTATCTCTACATTACTACATTCTGTATAACCCGTTCCCACATCTATCTATCTCTACATTACTACACTCTGTACGACCCGTTCCCATTTCTATCTATCTCTACATTATTACATTCTTTATAACCCGTTCCCACATCTATCTATCTCTACATTACTACATTCATTATGACCCGTTCCACATCTATCTATCTCTGCATTATTACACTCTTTATAACCCGTTCCCATTTCTATCTATCTCTACATTATTAGACTCTTTATAACCCGTTCCCACGTCTATCTATCTCTACATTACTACATTCTGTATGACCCGTTCCACATCTATCTATCTCTGCATTATTACACTCTTTATAACCCGTTCCCACATCTATCTATCTCTACATTACTACACTCTGTATGACCCGTTCCCATTTCTATCTATCTCTACATTATTACATTCTTTATAACCCGTTCCCACATCTATCTATCTCTACATTATTACATTCTTTATAACCCGTTCCCACATCTATCTATCTCTACATTACTACACTCTGTATGACCCGTTCCCATTTCTATCTATCTCTACATTATTACATTCTTTATA
This sequence comes from Cepaea nemoralis, assembly GCA_014155875.1. Classification (NCBI taxonomy): domain Eukaryota; kingdom Metazoa; phylum Mollusca; class Gastropoda; order Stylommatophora; family Helicidae; genus Cepaea; species Cepaea nemoralis. The sequence goes on from JACEFZ010002168.1 coordinate 414,649, forward strand.
ACCCGTTCCCACATCTATCTATCTCTACATTACTACATTCTGTATGACCCGTTCCACATCTATCTATCTCTGCATTATTACACTCTTTATAACCCGTTCCCATTTCTATCTATCTCTACATTATTACACTCTTTATAACCCGTTCCCACGTCTATCTATCTCTACATTACTACATTCTGTATGACCCGTTCCACATCTATCTATCTCTGCATTATTACATTCTTTATAACCCGTTCCCACATCTATCTATCTCTGCATTATTACATTCTTTATAACCCGTTCCCACATCTATCTATCTCTACATTATTACATTCTTTATAACCCGTTCCCACATCTATCTATCTCTACATTACTACACTCTGTATGACCCGTTCCCATTTCTATCTATCTCTACATTATTACATTCTTTATAACCCGTTCCCACATCTATCTATCTCTACATTACTACATTCTGTATGACCCGTTCCACATCTATCTATCTCTGCATTATTACACTCTTTATAACCCGTTCCCACATCTATCTATCTCTACATTACTACATTCTGTATGACCCGTTCCACATCTATCTATCTCTGCATTACTACATTCTGTATGACCCGTTCCCACATCTATCTATCTCTACATTATTACATTCTTTATAACCCGTTCCCACATCTATCTATCTCTACATTATTACATTCTTTATAACCCGTTCCCACATCTATCTATCTCTACATTATTACATTCTTTATAACCCGTTCCCACATCTATCTATCTCTACATTATTACATTCTTTATAACCCGTTCCCACATCTATCTATCTCTACATTATTACATTCTTTATAACCCGTTCCCACATCTATCTATCTCTACATTATTACATTCTTTATAACCCGTTCCCACATCTATCTATCTCTACATTATTACATTCTTTATAACCCGTTCCCACATCTATCTATCTCTACATTATTACATTCTTTATAACCCGTTCCCACATCTATCTATCTCTACATTATTACATTCTTTATAACCCGTTCCCACATCTATCTATCTCTACATTATTACATTCTTTATAACCCGTTCCCACATCTATCTATCTCTACATTATTACATTCTTTATAACCCGTTCCCACATCTATCTATCTCTACATTATTACATTCTTTATAACCCGTTCCCACATCTATCTATCTCTACATTATTACATTCTTTATAACCCGTTCCCACATCTATCTATCTCTACATTACTACACTCTGTATAACCCGTTCCCACATCTATCTATCTCTACATTACTACATTCTGTATAACCCGTTCCCACATCTATCTATCTCTACATTACTACATTCTGTATGACCCGTTCCCATTTCTATCTATCTCTACATTATTACATTCTTTATAACCCGTTCCCACATCTATCTATCTCTACATTATTACATTCTTTATAACCCGTTCCCACATCTATCTATCTCTACATTACTACATTCTTTATAACCCGTTCCCACATCTATCTATCTCTACATTACTACATTCTTTATAACCCGTTCCCACATCTATCAATCTCTACATTACTACATTCTTTATAACCCGTTCCCACATCTATCTATCTCTACATTACTACATTCTTTATAACCTGTTCCCACATCTATCTATCTCTACATTACTACATTCTTTATAACCCGTTCCCACATCTATCTATCTCTACATTACTACATTCTTTATAACCCGTTCCCACATCTATCTATCTCTACATTATTACATTCTTTATAACCCGTTCCACATCTATCTATCTCTGCATTATTACACTCTTTATAACCCGTTCCCACATCTATCTATCTCTACATTACTACATTCTGTATGACCCGTTCCACATCTATCTATCTCTACATTATTACACTCTGTATGACCCGTTCCCACATCTATCTATCTCTACATTATTACATTCTTTATAACCCGTTCCCACATCTATCTATCTCTACATTACTACACTCTGTATGACCCGTTCCCATTTCTATCTATCTCTACATTATTACATTCTTTATAACCCGTTCCCACATCTATCTATCTCTACATTATTACATTCTTTATAACCCGTTCCCACAACTATCTATCTCTACATTACTACATTCTGTATGACCCGTTCCACATCTATCTATCTCTGCATTATTACATTCTTTATAACCCGTTCCCACATCTATCTATCTCTACATTATTACATTCTTTATAACCCGTTCCCACATCTATCTATCTCTACATTACTACACTCTGTATGACCCGTTCCCATTTCTATCTATCTCTACATTATTACATTCTTTATAACCCGTTCCCACATCTATCTATCTCTACATTACTACACTCTGTATGACCCGTTCCCACGTCTATCTATCTCTACATTATTACATTCTTTATAACCCGTTCCCACATCTATCTATCTCTACATTACTACACTCTGTATGACCCGTTCCCACGTCTATCTATCTCTACATTATTACATTCTTTATAACCCTTTCCCACATCTATCTATCTCTACATTACTACATTCTGTATGACCCGTTCCACATCTATCTATCTCTGCATTATTACTCTTTATAACCCGTTCCCATTTCTATCTATCTCTACATTATTACACTCTTTATAACCCGTTCCCACATCTATCTATCTCTACATTATTACATTCTTTATAACCCGTTCCCACATCTATCTATCTCTACATTACTACATTCTGTACGACCCGTTCCCATTTCTATCTATCTCTACATTATTACATTCTTTATAACCCGTTCCCACATCTATCTATCTCTACATTACTACACTCTGTATGACCCGTTCCACATCTATCTATCTCTGCATTATTACATTCTGTATGACCCGTTCCCACATCTATCTATCTCTGAATTACTACACTCTGTACAAGAGGAACAAGATAAGGTGAGATGTCACCAAACAAAATCTAATTTTTCACTGCGGGAGCTGCTATACTACAACTGTTTACAACCACAATTACCAAATTCAAATTTGCTGCAGAATAGATAGTTTCTTTTCCTGGCTAACACCCGCTCTATTTGACAAACTATATGGAGATGATAACAAGCTCAAGTTGACTGCTACTTTCTTTAGATTTATTTAGGTTGACACCTGAAGGTGTAGAAAGAAGAAGAAGAAGACGAAGAAGAAGAAGGAAGAAGAAGAAGAAGAAGAGGAAGAAGAAGAAAAGGAGGGGAAGAAAAAAAGAGGTGGAAAAAGAAAGGAGGATGGGGAAAAGGGGAAGAATAAGAAATCAAGAGATGGAAAAGGTAGAAAAGGAGGAGGATAGCAGGAGGAGGAAGACGAAGCTGAGGAAGTAGAAGAGGAGGAAGCAGAATATGAAGAAAAGGCAGAAGGAGGGGAAGAGAGGAGCAAGAAGGAGGAGACAAAGACAGACGAAGAGGGATGAAGGGGAAGAGGAGCAGTAGAGGCAGAAGAAGATGGCAGAGGAAGTAGAAGATTACAAATGTGTTTGGTTCAAATCCACAGGTTGTAGACTACATGGTAGAGGCCGTCTGCAGCAAGAATCCCAGCATTCGCTACGTGCCCTACTGGAGGTTCAGACTCAGGGCTTTCATTATCAGCTCGTTACCTACCTCGATCTCTGACAAACTGTTCGCTGCCTCGTAAGTAGTTCATTCTATTATAAGTCATTTATTCCATGAACGATGAGTCAAATTATATGATGATCAGTAATTTATCATATGATTGAGTAATTAACTCCACGGATAAGTCATTTATATATTATATAATATATTTATGGAGATTAATTATTCCATCATAATAAATCAATAACATCTATGGTCTGGAGTTAGTGAAACGCAGTATCACAATTCCCCCAGGGTTCGATATTAGTTGCATGTAATTTGGAAGCAATTTGGAAGCAGTTTGCTTTGTGTTGATTTTGATGGTCTGAGACGTTTCCCGTTCAGAAAACAATAGCAACTAATTTTTTTTAATGTTGCATGTACTTTGCAGGGTGTTGCGTTCAACCCCAAACTGAGGTTGATCTATTAGTTATGTTCAGTAGTTTGCCATTGCTTTATGAACGAGAAGTCAACGTTTAAGTACAAATGACCCGTGTAAGGAATTATCCTGCTACCTCGCCGTCAACATTACAAACATTTAAGAGCAAACGAACGTACCCAGTCAATGGCAAACTACCCGCCGTAAAATTGTCTAGTAGATCACAAACAAACAATAAATGGTGTGGTTAGTTGCAATGTCCTGTAAAGACTATGCAACTAACTTTTTTAATAAGTAGTTTATTGTATGATGAGTGGCAATGTATGCCTGGTGATCAGTAATCTATTCCGTGTTAAAAGGTTTATTAAACAGGGGTGGGAGATTGTTTTTTTTTTTTAATACCATATAAATGATTATTCGGTGTTAATAAGTCTAATACAGGTGGGGCAATTTATAAAAATTAGTTTATTACAAAGTAGGAGGAAATTTATACATGCTTAGCAATTTATTCTATGTTCTAAGGTTTATTACACAAGGGGAAACAATTTACTGTATAATAAGTAATACATAGAGAGGGAGACAATTGTATAATAAATAATTTATGATAAGTAATAAAGGTATTTTCTGTGAGAATGGGTTTTTTTTTAACTTATTGATAATAATTGTTTTTAACTTCACAACATTTTATTGAAAATCAGTGGCTTCATAACATTTTGTGGGGAAACTGGTGATTAGAGAGAGAGAGAGAGAGAGAGAGAGAGAGAGAGAGAGAGAGAGAGAGAGAGAGAGAGAGAGAGAGAGAGAGAGAGAGAGAGAGAGAGAGAGAGAGAGAGAGAGAGCAATGCCCCAAGGTAACCAGAAAGCAGTTTCTTCTCAGGGTTCTTGCGAATAACATCCACAGTCTGATAATTGACAACAGCCTGGTCCTCCTTGCGCACCTTATTCGGTGTCACTTTTATTAGTATTGAAATTATCAACCAGAGCTCGCTTGAGTTTCCTTAACTTCTGCCTGTGAAAATCATCATTATCATGCTTGGGAACCTTGATATCCTTAATGTCCAGTTTTGTTTTCGTGGCAATCACACAACACTGATTTATCCTTCACGGAAGACAACCGGTATTGACCAGTGACAAGGAGGAGACCAGAACGCAGCTGTCTCAGAAAGATTACCTTCTTGACCTTGTGTTAGTCACTGTTACTTCACGACTAAAGGTCACCCCATAATACTCCATTCATGTGCCATGTGAAAAGTGGAACAGACAGCAGTCCCGGCAAACAAACAGGCATACATACATAAGGCCAAAACAAGTCTCAAACAGATATCGTCGATGGAAGTGGTGGTCACTAGAAAACCAGCAGTTACACACACACATTACTGCATACGGCAAAACCAGTTAGCTCAGAACCGGTCATCCACCATTTTTCTGAACATGCAGTTCACAATACACACAACAGTGAACAGATGTAAAAGCATTCCACAAGAAATCCACAATTCACTGTGTCGCTCCACGTACTTAACTCAGCCGGGTGACGGAACCATGAACTACCAGTCCAACATGTGGAAAATGTATACGCGAACCGTAGCCAGATATGAAAACATAGGCCTTAACAGCTCAACAACCTATCCGCCATATTGCACCAGAAGTCCCTTGTTCTTATGTCTTCTTGATGACCTTGTTTCTTGTTTGATGGCTGAAGGTTTCTTTCTGCTGATCAGCTTTCTAGACTTGTCCTCTGTTGGATAAAGGCAGAACAATCTCTTAATGCAAACTTTTCTTTCTCCATCTTTTTGAATTATGATGATAAGTGAATTATTCTATGATAAGCTGCTTCAAAAGATGATATTATTTATTCTGTAGCGATGAATACTTTATTCTAGGATAATAAATTAATCATCATGCTGGTTGGAATTTATGGCACGCGTGTTTAATACTAATAAATTATGTAGTCTTAAATAAGGTAATTTATTCTATTTTTATAAGAGGCATTAAATCATGTAACATATTACTCTACTCATTCATTCATTCATTCAGTAGCATGTCCTGTGCAGAACCTCGCTCCCATAGCAATCTTCCGGAAATCTTCTCGGTCATAAGCAAGATGTCCGACACACCCATCTGGAGATCATCCGCCACATCCTGCACCCATCTTCTCTTTGGCCTTCCTCTTACTCTCTTCCCAGACATATACCCCTCCGTTATTGTTCTCTCCAAACATTTATAACGTTTCAAGTGACCAAAATATATCAATTGTTCTTTCGTTTATCGTCTTTAATAGCCAACTTTCTTCAATTTTCAGATCTTGAGATATGGATGCATTTGTTCTTTTCTTTACCCAAGATATTCTTAGAACCCGTCTATAACATTTATCTTCAACGGCATTTATGCGCTGTTCAGCTTGTTTAGTAAGTGTCCAGGTCTCACATGCGTATGTGATGCATGCTCTTAAAAATCTAATTTTTTTAAACAAAATTGTTATGGTTTCTTGGTAAGTTTTGCAGAAGGTAGTTTGCCATAGCTTTCCTTCTGGGCAGTGACTGTACTATACATTACTGTTATAAGTAATTTATTCAACAACTATTAGGAAGTTTATTATATATGATGAAAGGTTTATTGCATGATGATAAGCAATTTATATGATAAAAAGCATGCTATATGATAAATAAATTTTCTGTATGCAGTTTAGTGCAGCCTAAAAACACAGTTTCTCACAAACAGTACTCCTTTGTACTCCAAACAGTATTCAGCTAAACACAACCCTTTCTTTTTGTTTTACAAAAAAAAAAACTGCATGAAGTTTCCTTAATCGAAAATAAATCAAGATTTTAACATGTAAATTAATTATATGTTTCTTATCCTTATAACAGGTTTAAAATGACAGATCCAGTGTCAAAAAAGAACAGAAGTCCAAGGACACCACTGAATACATCCCCAAAGTTTTGGAATACTTCCCAGAAGGAGAATTCTCATTAGCAAAATTAATACAGCTTTTGGCATATCATAACATTGTTTAAACTGCATATATGTCTCTTCGTAGAACAAATGTTATTCTCATAAATATATATACCTTGCTGAAAGAATAAAACAATATTGTTCGTGCATTTTCATTGATGCAAAACATCGTTACCATGGTACTTACATTTTGGATAAACAATAAAACATCATTAACGTACATATTTACATTCTAGTTAAAAAAGTTAATTGTATATCCTTTACAGAACATAGCAGTCAACCCCAGCATTTTTTGGCTGTTCGTAATCCCTGTGCAAGTTTACGTTCTGTAGTTTGCCATTGATTTCTGAACGACCGGCGCCCATACCATTTCATAAAAAAACCAACTAAGGCGGTCTGCTGCTAAATGACCCACACAGCTGTGTTTTGAACTCATAGATGCGGGATTATGAACTGCATTCGCATCCCCTTCCCCACTAGAGGAAACAATAAAACCATTATTAATATATATATATTTACATTTTGGAGGTATAATAAAACATTATTAACATATATACATAAGACAATATAAGATTATTAAAACTACTTTATAGCTCAGTGCTATAAAGCAGCATTAGGCATATAAACATACAACTTCAAGGAACAAAAAAAAAACATCTTTAACGCAGAGGCATCTTAGTGGCATGCCATGACATCTCAGTGACTAGCATGCTTGCCCTTCAGCTAAGCCGTCCAGGGTCGATTTTGCATCAAAGCAGATTTTTTAGAGTGATCTAAGGCCAATCCAGCCTAACATAGGAACCAGGAGGTTTATTGGGATGTAAAGACGCCTGGTATGATGCTTACCACATCAGCCACCCAGTGCTTGTTGGCCTAGACAAATTATGGGTCTATGCCCAATGCACCTTACATGTGTAAGAGGGTTTGGTACTTATGTTATTACTTATGAGTCCAGTACACTGCCCAGTGTGTAAAAACAGGACCTTCACTATTACTTAATAATTTACTAGTTTCGTTACATTTGCTGACTTTTTGAGCAACACTTATTTACTGACTATTTCAGTTATATTTACTGACTATATTTCAGTTATATTTACTGACTATATTTCAGTTACATTTATTGACTAAATTTCAGTTACATTTACTGAGTATATTTCAGTTACATTTACTGAGTATATTTCAGTTACATTTACTGACGATAAGTGAGTTACATTTATTGACTATATTTCAGTTACATGTACTGACTATATTTGTTACATGTACTGACCGTATTTCAGTTACATTTATTGACTATATTTCAGTTACATTTATTGACTATTTTAGTTACAGAATACTGGCTATTTCAATTACATAAAACATCAGTAACATTATACAAACACCTCACTGCTTCAAAAGGAGCATCAATACACAGAGATCTTGCAAAAACAAAACAATCCTCATTAATATTACACACTTTGAACACTACCACTTTCAGTGCACATAAAAATCATATATTTTATACATGTGTTTTCAGCGAAGAAAGCAATTTTATATATGTGCATCGCAGAGCATATAACATTTTATAAGTGTGCATCGCAATGCACAACACATTTTATATATTTGCATCATGGTGCATAAACATAATTTTATATGTAAACATCTCAGTACACAAGACATGTATATGTATACATCTCAGTACACTAAACATTTAAATGTATACATCTCAGTACACTAAACATTTAAATGTATACATCTCAGTACACTAAACATTTAAATGTATACATCTCAGAACACAAAACAGTTTATATGTATACATCTCAGTACCCAAAACATTTTATATGTATACATCTTAGTACACAATATTTTATATATGTGCATCTCAGTGCATAAAACATTTATATATCAGAAAATGTATGCAGGATTTTCGTAAAATATTGTAATGTTTGTACAGTTCTTAACTTCTTACATATCAACTATATTAGTACAGTTATAGTATCATCCAGAAAATGCCTTGCAGAGGTTAGAATAAGAATCAACATGGCAAAACAGCCATTGCAAGATGGAAAACATGCACATCGATAAGAAGCTGCCAATTGCAGTGAGAAGAAGAGTAAAATTGCTATACTGAGCCTATACTATTGTATGCATGTTAAACATAAGCAGACAAGCTGAGAAACATCCAATAGCAGCAGAAATGTGTTTCTGAGGAAAATGCAAACAATACCATGGAAGAGCAGACTAACAAAATTAGACAGTTCTTGAAAGAGCTGGGGAAAAAACCGTAAACTGATTAGAAAAATTAAACTAGAGAGCTAAGATCTTTTTGGTCATGTTATGAGGAGAGAAAACTTAGTGTTAAATATCAAACAAAGTTAGAAAAGATCAAGATGTATCAAACTAACTTAGAAAAGATCAAGAGTCTGGCAGAAATACTTGGAAAGAACTTGCAGTAGCATTCAGTTCAAAAGCCAAGATTTTCTATTTCAGTGATCGTGAAATGGTTCATGACTTACACCCGTATGTTGCCACAGACAAGGTGCACATTCTTTTATATGTGGGTTATCTTCTTTTTAAAATGTAGCCTGGACTGGTCTATTCATTCAGCCAACATTTTTTCCAACTACCTGTGAACTGTTTTATGTAGACACTGGTCATCCTAATTGCTCCATTTATCTGGGAACGTTAAGACTAACCCAGAATCAGGGAACATTAGACTAACCCAGAATCAGGGAACATTGGACTAACCCAGAATCAGGGAACGTTAAGACTAACCCAGAATCGGGGAACGTTAGACTAACCCAGAATCAGGGGACGTTAGACTAACCCAGTATCAGGGAACGTTCGACTAGCCCAGAATCAGGGAACGTTAGACTAACCCAAAATCAGGGAAGAGAATATTTCCCTCTGGTCCCTTATTGTGTAGTTATCCACACAGTGATTCAAACCCGGTCTGCTCCAGCTATAGGCAGACGTTGTACCTCTAAACCATACCGCCCCAAACTGCTTTCTCTCAGTACAAATTAAATGACCCGTTCCCACGACCATGTGTTTAAAGTATAGGCCACTTGGAGCTCCAGGGCTGGAGTGGTTAATATCTGGCCAGCCGCTTTATCTTCCCAGGTCAAATCATGGTACCCATTTTAGACTGGGTTGAACTGAAAGAAACCCAGATCACATACTTTTTTTTTTCTAAATCCGCCTGATTGCAAATGCAAACCCATGGCCACTGAGTCGATCCTCAAACACCTACCCACTACACCCCGCAGCTCCCAGGCTATCTTTATGAACTCTTAACATGACTACTTTCTTCTGTGATGTAATTTTTATTTGAGGTTGGTATGTAATGACGGTCCTTGTTTAGGATTCCATGGGACAAAGAAATATAGGATAAAGGGTAGGAACTGTATTTTCAAAGGGTTAGAAGTGGTCATGCAACAATGTTTAACATTCTGCCCTCTTATCACTCTCTTTCAATCATTATTTTATTCATACATCATTTGAGGCAACGCAAAAATGTCCGAGTGAGAATGGAATGTCCTTCGAAACACCCGGGAACCCGGTCAACAAACACCCGCAGAAGTCGTGGAAAGTCCGAACCGAAAGCTCGCCGAGTGGATGTCGTCTGCAGACTGACCGTTCCTGGTTTGCGTGGAGAGCGGCCAGTAGCGAACGAAATGGCCAATATACGAAAGTGAGGAAGTGAAGCAGCCATGCGCAGAATATGACGATTCCTTCGGTGAGCCTAGTACCAGAGCGCTATGTGTCGGCTCTGCAATTATGGAAGCCTCCTTGGATGGCGGGGAATGCCCATTGTCTGCCCCTGCCTTCCCTTGAGGGTTGACCGTGATGTCTTTGGCCGTTGTAACTTGACCAGCTGGGATGTGGACATCACCACAACAGTGAGAGCCGAATGTCCCTCGAAACACCCGGGAATGTTAACCCGATCAACAAACACCCGCATAAGTCGGATGTGTCGGCATAAGGGCGCAAATAAACTTGGCACAACGCAATTACGTCTGGGAGGGGAAAAAACACTCCGGATGAACGCAGAAGAAGAAGAAGAAGCCCCGGGAAGGTTAACCCGGTCAACAAATGCCCGCAGAAGTCGGATGTGTCGGCCTAACGGCGCAAGAACACAGCTCTGCTGTAAACAGGCACAACGCAATCACATCCGGAAAAAAAACTCCGGATGAACGAAGAAGAAGAAGAAGAAGAAGAAGAAGAAGAAGAAGAAGAAAAAGAAGAAGACATCACTTGAGGCTAACCGAGAATCTTGGAAGACCAAGGAAGCAGAGGTTAGAGATATAAGAACATGGAAGAGATACAGGCTAGAAGAGTCTGGCTGGAGATAGTTGAGATCCTAGGCACTGTTGGAGAAAGGCATGAGACGAAGCAGAATATTTCTACATCACAGGGAAGCCATGACATCACAGGGAAGCCATGACATCACAGGGAAGCCATGACATCACAGGGAAGCCATGACAATCGGTGGCTTGCCAGTTTATTTTTTAATTTATAACCAGACCATTGCTATTTCTGTGACTATGTTTGCTTTGACAGTATATTTATATTTGATAAATATGAATATACTATCCAGTTATTTGCTTGATGTGTTGTAAGGAGCAATAAAACTAATATGTCTGTATTAATAGATTCATTACAATCTGTCTTTTAAAAAAATCAGATATACTTTATATTATCGTTGTGAAATTATGAAGTTTATTGTTCTCTATAATATACTTTTATAGTTAAAATATATTTGTCAAAAGACTTGTGGTTCATTGTTGAATATCGTTTTGTCAAAATTGATCATCCAGCACCGATATCATAGCACTAATGTCACAGCACTCTGGGAATGCTTCCAGCTCATTCAGAATATCTTAAAGAGTATTGATACCGATAGTCAAATATGGTGATCAATATTGGTTGGCTAGCAAATCCATTACGTGAAAAGTCTGAATTGAAAGTTCATTGTGCTGGCGACATGAAAGGTTGAAACATGTCCCAGTGGCACGAAATGGAATAATGCTTGGTTAGCAAATCCATTATGTGGAATCTCTGCATCGAAAGTTCACTGTGTAGGCTCCATCGAAGTGGAAAAGGCGTCCCAGTGGTACGAAACGGAATATTGCTTGGCTGGAAGAGGCTAATGAAACTAGAACATTATATACAACAAAAAGAAAGAGACAGGCAGCTTTTTTGGTCGTGTGATGAGAAGAGAGGCATTGGAGAACATCGTGACAATTGGAAAGATCGAGGGGAAGAGAAGCATACGAAGAGAAATTGTGCTACAGACGGTGGCATGGAGGAATATCAACAGCAGAGTTGATCCAGAAGACCAAAGACGGAGATCTGCGGAGAGTCATGAACGCCTACGCCAGCCGCCACGGCACTTGATGATGATGATCAATTTCATTACATGAAAAGTCCGAGTCGAAAGCTCGTTGTGTTGGCGACATGAAAGGTTGAAAAAATGTTACAGTGGCACGAAATGAAATATTGCTTGGCTAGCAAATCCATTACGTGGAAAACCAGAACGGAAGCTCGCTGTGTGGATGTTATCTGCGAACTGATCTCTTCTGGTTCCCGAAGGAACGGCATGTCGTGAACGGGAGACCCAACATACGGAAGTGAGGCTAAGCAGCCATGTGCAGGACGTGACGATTCCTTGTGAGTCCAATAATAGAGCGCAATGTGTTAGCTCTACAATTATGGATGCCTCCTTGGATGGCGGGGAATATCCATGGCTTGTCCCTGCCTTACCTTGGGGGATAACCGGGATGTATTAGGTTGTTCTAAATGGGCAGCTGAGATGGGGAGAACACCACAACAGTAAGAGTCGATCATCCTACGAACACCTGAAAAGCGTCCCAGTGGCACAAAATGGAATATTGCTTGGCTAGCAAAACTATTACGTGGAAGTATGTCTATAACTACAGTGTTGTCTCTTGTATGAATTTAACTGTCTTTTTTAGTTCGTCTATGGGATGAGGTAGTCAATCTTATACCAACCCTCCGTAGTTACCTCTTACGACATGCTCGATGGGTTACAGTGTTACTGTTCTTTGCCTCATCTATGGGCCCCTGTAACAGATAGGCGATATTTCTTCCAGTTAGTACAGAACTGCACTAGTCCAATCCAGGGGAATCTCGATTTATGAAGCCCACAAATGGGCACCTTCCCGCTGTTTATGCTTCACCTCAACATTGCAAGGTACAAGAGTAACAAGATGAGATGAAATTAGTGCAGAATTGGAGGATTCCACCAGTAGTAACCAGATTTGATCATTGTTTCGTATTTCCTCAAGCAACAAGCGATCATACATAGGCAGTATCACATCTTCTCTGCCCAGCCTCAGTCCCCCCCCCCCCCCCCCAGGAAATTAACTCTTTCATCCCCTAGAATACCGACCAGGCCTGGAGTTTATAGAGCCACCCCAACTATATTTCTGGACCAAACTTTCAAAAGCATAGACTGAGTCAGTTATGATGACTGCCTTATTGAATGGCTCCATCTTAAAACTGCAGTAACAGCCTTTGCTTCCTTCCTCATGGTTGAATATACTCCACTTTGTAATAATATTGCTTATCTTTCCATGAGCTGCGAGGCTCAAACCCCGTTTATAATCTTACTACACCGATGCTGTTACTTCATTCTCGCCAATGATACTCTTTGTCAATATATATTATTAGGAAGGAAGTCGGCTTTAAATAATGTTGTCCATAGCAATGGGATCACTCTCCAAGACATTTCCTGCTGGCCATTTTAGGCCGTGTCGACCTAAGAGCCAAGGTCGTTTTGAAATCTGAACAGATATACAGATGAAACCCATGACCCTATGGACGGTAGGCCAGCGTCTAGCTACTACGCTACCCCGGTTCCCAAAAAATTAATCAGCCTAAATCATTTCTGGGCTTGAGGGTAAATCAATTATGCACCACTTTGACTGTCTATCGTTTTTACACTACTAATGTTTATTGCAGCGAGAAAAAGAGTTGAAGTGCTACATAGAAACTGTACTTTTGTATAGATGTGACAATGAGCAGACACACTGAAAAACATCTAATGGCTGTGGAAATGTGGTTTCTAGAAACAAATGAAAACCGTAAACTGATTATAGAAATTAGACGTGGTCAGTCACAATTTGTGGACACGTTATGAGAAGAAATAAATTGGAGAACTTGGCGACAACTGGCAAGGTTGAAGGGATAATAATAAGACGACGACAGAGAAGTAAATATGAGAAGTGGTATGTTCGAGACAAGAACACAGATCAGATACACGACTCTGGTGATCGAGTGAGATGGCGAAATATGACCGCCCGCGGTTATCGGCACATGATGATGATGATGAATGTTTATTCGTCTATTCTTTCCTACCATCGTTCACTGCTCCAAAGGCCCAAAAACATTCCCAGCTCATATCGACCCAACCAGTCACCTTCGTACTCATAATCATTGAATCTCATTGAATTACCAATGTTCTTTATCACTCGTAATGGACGAACAACAATAGCAGAATATGCTAAGAAGCAAAAGGGGCATTCCAGAAGACGAAGGGTCTTATGTAACATGTCACTCTTTAAATGTGAGAAAGAGAGTATTGACCTGTATATGACCTGTTCTGATGTATGGCACAGAATCTTGGAATGTGAACGAACGAAGTCAGAAGAGCCTGGAAGCAGCGGAGATATGGTTTCTTAGATGAATGATACGAATTACTTGGACTGCCATAGTAACTGATAACGTGTGCCCGGAAGAGACTAATGAAAGTAGACATTATATACAACACTTACCGAGGAGAGAGACATTGGAAAAGATCGTGACCACGGCAAAGATTAACGGGAGAAGAGACAGAGCATCAGAGGAATGTTGATGGATGGCCCAAGACGGTGGCATGGCGGTATGTCATTAATAGAACTGCCCCAGAACATCAATGACCGATATCTGTGAAAACAGATATTGCTTGGGCACATGGGGGTGTGTGTGTGTCTGTCTGTCTATCTATCTATCTATCTATCTATCTATCTATCTATCTATCTATCTATCTATCTATCTGTCTGTCTGTCTGTCTGTCTGTCTGTCTGTCTGTCTGTCTGTCTCTCTGTCTGTCTGTCTATCTATCTATATGTGTGTGTGTGTGAGAGAGAGAGAGAGAGAGAGAGAGAAGGTGAGAGAGAAAGAAAGAGAGAGAGAGAGAAAGAGAGAGAGAGAGAGAGAGAGAGAGAGAGAGAGAGAGAGAGAGAGAGAGTTTCAGATCAACACAGTGCTCCAAAAGAAAAACAAATGCTGCCATATTGTGTGATTTAAAGCCTTTGATAAAAGGTTAGTAATAGTGGTTCGACGTCATTGTGCGTGAATTATCCTATATAGTCCGGTCTTCTTTCAGCGTAAGCGGACTGCTTGTATACGCGAACCCACCCCAGAGTTACTTGTAACTGGGTGTAGGGGTTGAACCCGCTCCCTCGCATTACTAAGAACGAGCGATCTTATCCAATCGGCCAGAGTGACCTCCCCATCTGGATATCTGCGTGCCCAATTTGACATTATCATCATCATCTTCTACATCATCATCTTCCACTTCTGCCGTCAAGCGTCGTGGGGAGAAATAATTTGCGTTCCAGCGCCCGGTGGGCGGTACTGGATAGTGTCATTCCGTGTGGTTGTACAATGTCTCTGATGTCGTCAATCCATTTTCTTCTCAGGTGTCCTCTTGGTCTCGTCGCAGATGATCTTTGATGTAGAGCCAGTGATGGTAGTTGCTGTTGTTGCATTCTAACGACATGGCCAAACCACTTGATCTTCTGTCTTTCAATAAATGTGGCACAAGGTGTTGATCCCACAGTCTGTCTGATAATAGCATTTCTTACTCGGTCTCGGATTGTTAAGTTGGCAGCTCTCCTCAGGCATCTCATTTCGCAGGTGTTGATTTTGCGAAGTGTGATTTGGATAAAGTCCATATTTGAGATTGGTAGCATAGGGTTAAGCCGGCTTCGTGGCTTAGAGGTTATGACTTTTCTCCTTAATCTCGTATACTCTCGTCGGTGACGTGATGACGGTGAGAATCAGCAATGGTTCGGATCGCGTCGGTAACTTACGGGGTATGTGGGCCGGCCGCTCAGAAAGCTCAATGTCAAACTGCTGAGCGTAATCTTGCCAAGAAATCAATAATCAGCTGAAAGATGCTGATGTTGACAGCGATGTCCTGTAAAGGATATGCAAAACATTTATTTTAGCATAGGGTTTGTGAGAATATGCTGTTTATTATCTGTCGTTTTGCGGACATGGATATATTTGGATGTTTCAGTAAGGGTGATAGTTGATATGTAAGTGCACTAGCTTTTTGACATATGATTTCCATTTCTCTGTCTAATCTGCCATCTTCTGTGAATATACTTCTAAGATATTTGAATTCTTTAACTTGTTTCAGAGATGTGTTATTTATCTGTATACTTAGTGGACCAGGCGATCTGCTAACTTGCATTACTTCGGGTTTGGCTGTATTTATGCTCATATTGTATCTGCTGCAGGTTGAACTCAGATTAGTAATATGATTTTGTAGTCTGCCCTCATCGATGTAAAACAGGCACTGATCGTCTGCAAATAGAAGTTCATTTATTCCCTGTGGGTCAGTTGTTTCATCTGGAGTAAAGAGTTCTAAATTTTCTTAATGTGTTCTGTCAAGGTTTGCTTCTTTGGAAATTCTGTCCATGTAGATATTAAATAGCAGGGAGAGAGCACACATCTCTGCCTCACTCCTGTATTGACTGTGAACATATTATCTGATATACCTTCTTGTGTTCTTACTACACTTCGACTCGAGTGGTACATGGCTATGATGTTGTCTAGCAACTGTCCTTGACTCCCATAGTCTTTAAGGATGGTCCATAATTTGTATCTGTCTACTCTATCGAAAGCCTTTTCCTGATCTACAAACACAATATTCTGCTGGTATATTCAATAGTTTTTCCCCATATTTGTCTAAGTGTAAATAGTGCATCAGTGCAACTTTTGCCTTTCCGAAAACCGAATTGTACTTTGCTTAACTGTTTGTTCAACTATGGGTCTAGCTCTTTGTTCCAAAAGTTGTGCATACATTTTCCCTGTATGGCTCAGGAGTGATATATACTTCTGTATGTTTCGCACTCTCTCATATTGCCTTTGTGACCCTTTGAAAATAAAAGCTGGTTCGTTCGTTCGATATGTTTGTGATTTATTTCGTAGAAGAGCAACCATGTAAATTACTGAATTCCCACGTGCTTCCGGAACGTAATCCTCGTGTGGACTTCTTGTGAAGTATTGCATTAACGATTAACGTGACATGATGTCTGGACTGGACCTCGTCAAATCCAAGGTAATTAAGTTGGAAATAATTGTTGAAATATCTTCTTAGTGAGAAATTAACAGGGACAAGTTATTACATATGTATTTTGAGAAATTTCCTTTGATTAACACTAACAAACACAGTGACAGCAAGACTGGGACTTGCGACCAAGTAAAATTATAATATTTAAAATATTTTATTATTTTGCCACCTGAAATAACAATTTTAATTACCATAACTTTTTTCTTTTCAAATTAACTTCTTAGCAATCATCATCATCATGTGCCATGCCGATAAGCGTGGGCGGTCATGTTTCGCCTTATCACTCGATCACCAGAGTCGTGGATCAGCTCAGTGTTCTTGTCTCGACCATGCCACGTGGCCAAGCCATCCAGATATTTTAACTGCCCTCCCCTTGTTCTCTTCCCCTCAATCTTGCATGTTGTCACCAAGTTCTGCAATTTATTTCTTCTCATATCCTACACAAAATATGACTAATTTCTCTAATCAAATCAATTTTTACGGTTTTCATTTGTAGGACTTGGTCATTGGTTTTTCTGTCCTGTTCATGGTATACTTTGCATTTTCCTTATGGTGAAAGGTTCTGAGTGTCCTCCATTTATTTGTTCTCACTATGCATTCACTGTTGTATGTATACTATATATAAGTATTATAAGCTTCTACATCAGTTTGTTAAATGTGTACTCACTCCATATCATTTAAGGATTTCCCATAGCTTATTTATATCTACTCTATCAAATGCCTTTTCTTGTTTGACAAAGGCTAAGTAGTAAGTAGAGTTTGATTGAATTCAATTGATTTGTCTATAAGTTGTCTAAGAGCAGAGATGACATCTGTGCATCCTTTGTTTTTCCTAAATCCTAAAAGTTATTTCACTTAGCTAGGGTTCTATAGTAATTTGTAATCTTTTCTCAAGAATTTTGCAAAATATTTGCCCGGTATGATTGAAAAGGGAAATGCCTCTGTATTGTGTGCAGTCTTTTTTACTGCCTCTGTTTTTCCAAATGGAAATAATTATGGCATTTTCCCAGTCTCGTGGTGTCTGTTCTATCCAAACATGGTTGAATAGTCTATGTAGCCAAGCTGTTCCTACTTCTCTTGCTGCTCTAATTAGTTCATTTGGTATTTCATCCTGTCCCGGTGATTTGTTCAATGGGGCTAATCTGACGTCTTCTCCAATTTCTTCTTTTAGTTCTTCGATGTCGGTTTCCTGAATTCCGGTGACATCTGATCGAATGTTGAGAAGTTGTTCAAAGTACTGCCTCCATCTTTTTAGGATTTGTTTTTGTTCACTTATATTGGTCTCCTTTTTCACTGTTAATTATTTCAGTTGGGTCAAAGAGTCCTGCTTCTCATTGCACATATCTTTTTATAGAAGTTTCTAGTTGCCTCCTTGTCGTTTTTATTTAGGGTTTCTCCATATTCCTCCCAGTCTTTATTTGTTTTTCTCTCTTTACTATTCTCTACCCAGCATGTGAAGACAGGATTCGGCAGACTGCGCGGAAGAAATCATTCCTGATTCAACGGGCAAGACGGCGTTTACCTGCAAAGCGTTGTGGAACGTAATGAGCACGGCAAGGCACGTAGAGCGCCCTGGTCATCCACTGCACCTGTATTCGTCTCCAATCGTCTCGACTTGTCTTGCCACTGGACTCAGATGGACTCAGGCGAGAGAGTGAGGTCGACGAATTGCGCAACTCTTCCTCACTTTAATCCAAGTCATCGCGCAAGTCATTCTTCATCCAACGTCACATATTGTCACCGATAAGAAAGAAATCCTCCAACGCTGGGCAGAGCATTTCAGCAAAATCTTAAATGCAACTTCCTTCTTCGATGATGAAACCATCAACTGCCTTCCTCAAGTTCCCACCAATGAGACACTTGATGACCTGCCAACCATAGTGGAAATAAACAAAGCCATCCAGCAACTCTCCAGCGGCAAGGCACCTGGTCCTGACTCCATCCCAGCAGAGATATACAAGGCAGGTGGGCCGGTCCTAACAGAGCAGCTTCACCAAGTCTTCACAAACATATGAATTAACGAGACCATGCCACAAGATTTTAAGGACGCGTCAATAGTCCACCTTTACAAACATAAAGGAAACCACCAATCCTGTGACAACCACCGAGGCATCTCCTTGCTTTCAATTGCAGGGAAGATACTCGCCAGAATTCTTCTCAATCGCCTCACAGCCCATCTCGATCAAGGTCTTCTTCCTGAGAGTCAACGTGGCTTCAGAAAAGAACGTGGAACTGTTGACATGATTTTCTCTGCAAGGCAGCTGCAAGAGAAATGTCAGGAACAGAACTGCAAAATGTTCTCCACTTTCATTGACCTTACCAAGGCTTTTGATACAGTCAGCAGAGAAGGACTGTGGAAGATTATGGCAAAATATGGCTGTCCACGAAAGTTTGTCCAAATAGTGCGGCTATTTCATGACGGCATGCAGGCAAGAGTACAGGAAAATGGTGAACTGTCTGAACCCTTTCCTGTCACCAATGGAGTGAAGCAAGGATGCGTCCTGGCACCAACACTGTTCAGCCTCATGTTTTCACCCATGTTGATGAATGCCTTCGAGAACGACAACATTGGAATAGACATCAACTACCGAATGGATGGAAAGTTATTCAATCTCAGAAGGCTGAAAGCTAAAACCAAAATTAACAGCGGCACCGTCAGAGAGCTCCTGTTTGCTGATGATTGCGCTCTATACGCCAACTCAGAGGCAGACATGCAACATAATGTTTCAGCTTTCTCACATGCCTGTGCCAACTTTGGGCTCAATATCAACTTGGAGAAGACTGTAGTTATGTACCAGCCAGCTCCAGGGAATAATCACACTGTGCCGAATATCAAAGTGAATGATCATAGACTAAGTGTTGTGGACAAATTCACCTATCTTGGCAGCACCGTGTCACAAGCTGCCACAATCGATGACGAAGTGAATGCAAGAATCTCCAAGGCCAGTGCAGCCTTTGGGAGACTGTACAAGAATGTATGGGACAGAACTGGAATAAGCCTGCAAACAAAGCTAAAAGTCTACAAAGCAGTTGTATTATCCACACTGCTATATGCTTGTGAAACCTGGACTGTTTATCAGCGACACGCTAGGAAATTAAACCACTTCCACACAGTCTGCCTAAGGAAGCTACTGAAGATTAAATGGCAAGACAAGATTCCAGACACTGAAGTCCTAGAAAGTGCATCCATGCCCAGTATCCACACTCTACTGATGAAGAATCAGATTCGCTGGGCTGGTCACTTGACTCGCATGCCAGATCACAGGCTCCCTAAACGAATTTTCTACAGCGAACTGCGTTGTGGTAAACGCTCCCAAGGTGGCCAGAGGAAACGTTTTAAAGACACTGAAAATTTCACTGAATGCTTTTGGAATTCATCATGACACCTGAGAGGCTGCAGCCAGAGACCGAAATTCGTGGCGTGCATCATTGCGCAAAGGTGCAGTCATATGTGAGGCAACCAGGACTGCAAGAGCTGTGAAGAAAAGGCAGGACAGAAAAACCACTGCAGGAAATCCTCCTCCAGAGACGTCAAGCATTCTTTGCCCACATTGTCAAAGAACATTTCGAGCCAAAATAGGCCTTATCAGCCATCTTAGAACCCACGGCTCCACACCTTCAACCCCACTGGATGAAATGAATGGTCATCATCATTCTTGATGGACAAACAACATATTCTATGTAATTACAATCTTGTTTGCTCTTCACCCACTTTATTTTTCTGTTTTCTCTTTTACAGCTTTTTTTTACCTCTGCATTCCACCAACTTGTTATTTTCTTTATCCATGTTTTGCGTTTGTTTGTGGCTCCACATGTTATTTTTGCAGTATTTTTTGTGTCTGCTCGCTCTCTTTGAACCCAAGCGTAGTCCATACACACTATTTTATAGTAGTGACTGAATTTTGCATGTGGGTTAGCTTTCCATGTTAACAGTGTCCCTCGCCATCAAGCGAACCCACTCCGACTTCAGAGGTACTTGTAATCTACGTCCCAAAGTCAAGGACAACAGGTCAACATTTTAGTCCAGCTGTCCGGTGATGGGGTTAAACCCCTCGGCATCAGCACACCGGATATTTAAGAACATGCGTTCTTATCCATTTAGCCATGTGGACCTACGTTTTTTGCAGTATTTAAAATGCTTGATTTGAACATCTCCCATTCTTCTACTTCTTCCACAGTTGTTCTTTCTACAGGTAATTTTACAAAGATTTCAGTTAGTTCTTTCTCATAAATTTTCCTCACTGCCTCGTCTTTCAGGTTTTTTAAAGTTAGTGATTCGCATGGCATGTATTTGCCTGGTCTTTGCTTTCTTTTTCTGTTGGTTTTTATTGTGGCAACAACTGCTTTGTGGTCTGTTTTTATACTTAAGTGTGTCCTTGCAACTAATATATTTCTCTTTATGTTATTTCTTGTTAATATAATCTCAATTTATCTTCTGGTATCTTAGATACTATCTAGGTTGTTCCATTTGTACCAGGTGTATATATTTATATGTGAGTCTTTGTGTTTATAAAATGTGTTTGTTATATATGGGTCGTGTTGGCTGCATAACTCTTATCAGTCGACTTTAATTATGTGTTGGTCTTCAAATACCTCAAGATATTTTTCTATGCCCGCTCTGTTATGTTCTAGTCTTGCATTGAAGTCTCCAACTAGATGTTGTCCTGCTTTTCTATTTTCTTTAGTACGTTATGGATGTCGTCGTAGAATTCCTCACATTCTTGCTCATTGTTGTTTGTATTAATGGTGTGTATATTTGTACATATGTAGTAATTTTCTGTTCTTTTATTCTGACTGTTGATTCTTTCAGATATATATTTTATTTCTTATTTTCTTCTTGCTAGCCGTGGTTCAATGACTATTCCTACACCATGACTTTTCATCTCTTGCTGTTCCATTATATTTGTAGACAAACGTATAACTGGTGGATCTCCTTGTATCCTTTCTCTTTTATTCTGGTGTCTGCTATTCCCATCAGTCCAATTTTCCTTTTTTCCATTGTTTCTATTAAAACCACAGATGTTCATTGTGCCTGTTTTTTGAATCACTGATCTATAAGTAGTTTGCTATTACTTTTTAAATGGTCAATGCTCATATCCATAACAGTCAGCACAAAATGATCTGCTTCCAAATCTGCCTGCGGCTGACTTCGAACCAGTACGTCAGGATTATGAAACTTTGTTCACTACCCACGGACACCTGTTAATGTTTACTGTTTAATCAATGTTTAGTGTACAAACATCAGTGTGTCAGTATGACAATATAAAGATGGTAGTGTGTATCAGCAGTATCCCCTGCCACCTGGTGAACCTATTCTGACTGCTGAAGTATTTGTAATTTACGTCCCTAAATCAGGGACAAGAAGTCAGCGTTTTAGTCTGATAACTACTAAGTACACCAGTTAATAATGTTGGTTAGATGAGACCCATGCCTGGTCATGTGGATAGACAATCAAGTAAGCCCCAACAGCTGGGGAAAGACATTTTTATTAAGGATCTTCTGCCATTTAAATGAAACTTCAATCTTAACCATCTCGCAGAACCACACTGAAATACTTCAGCTGTAAGCGCAGTAAAGGAACTTGGAATGTAATTATTATGTAGGTCAGCAAGGCCGAATGGATAAGAACGCATGTTCTTAACATCCGGTGTGCTGATGTCAAGGTAAGAGGTTCAACCCCTACACCGAACAGTTGGACTAAAATGTTGACCTATCGTCCTTGACTTGGGGATGTTAATTACAAGTACCCCTGAAGTCGAAGTAGGTTTGCCTGATGGGGAGGGACACTGTTAATAGGGAAAGTTAATCCACGTGCAAAATTCAGTCCAGCACTACAAATAGTAGTGTGTACGGACTTAGCTTGAGTTCAAAACGAGCGAGCGCAAAAATAAATTTATTAATACTTTTAAAATTAAAATAAATTGTTTACATGGCCATTAAACAAACTCCTTTCTTGTTTTTGAAGGTGGGCCCCGGGATGTCTCCCTCCCAAGAAAAGAAAAACCAGCCGTTGTTAAAGCTGAAGAGATTTCTACATTGCTGGATGCTACGGTCAAAGTTCATCCAGATGGTCGCATCAGCATTATGAAGGATGATGATGACACAAAAGAAAAATTCAAAAAAGGGAAAGCACAAACGGAAGAATACCACATCACATAAGAGGAAGGGTACAGCCCAAAAGAGGAGTAAAGCAAGTCACAAACCTGCAGAAAGGTTAAAGACTAAATAAGGTAAATGTGGGGAGTTGTCCTGAAACTGTGTTCTGATGTCTAAACTGTTTTGAGAAACATATAAATAATAAAATTTATCCCTGACAACATTTTGCAGACATGACAGCCCAATTATCAGAACTGCTAAATAAAACTAAAATTACATGGACAGATAAACATGACAATATATGACAGAAGATCAAAACTATTCCAGTAAACCATCAATTCTTAAACTATCTAACATGACAAAGGACTTCATAGTACAGACAGACACTAACTCCAATGCAGTTTTTTATACTATACAATATAGTGATGGTAAACTACATCCAGTACTCTACTTGAGAAGAAAACTAATAACAGATACACACACACAAATACGCAGTGACTGAACTAGCTCTTTCATTAGTTGAAGCTGTGACTTAGATCTCGTTTTCATTAGGTTCACTAGGTAGAAAATTCGAAAACATTGCAGTGTTTATTGTGGGACCTCTTAATACAGTAACTTAGGAAGTGTGTGTTCAACAACAGACAGAGGAGGGTGCGTTTTTTTAAAGCACATTTTGACTCAGAGAGATAGGAACGTGAGATTGTGAATGCGTGATAGCAACATAACTGTATGAGCAGATAAGAGTTAACTTAATTTGGTGATTGACCATAAATCCAGTCAGTAATGTTGACTGTAATATAATGTTGACGGTAAGGAAGTGGAATGCAAGCATTTGGCTAACCCCACATAGTTATTAAATGGATTCATTGTGATGTATTATTTTATGACAAATAAATTGCATTGTATTATTTGCCGATGTCAGAGTAGTGTATTTGTGAAAATGATTAGTTGCCTGTTTTGGGCTCACTAATCTTACAAATATTGAGCGAGTGCTTAGGATAATGAGCAGGTCCATGACACCCTCTATTTAAATTGATACAGAAATAGTTAAAATATAACTGTAAACAGCATGTGTTCTTCAAAATAGTTTGTTTGTTTCGTTATTTACATGTCTTTTGTTACAGGGTTTTCTATCAACCCCAGAATACTTTAGCTGTTTGAAAATATGTAGGCAATTGTATGT
The DNA here is from genome assembly GCA_014155875.1 of Cepaea nemoralis. Lineage (NCBI taxonomy): Eukaryota > Metazoa > Mollusca > Gastropoda > Stylommatophora > Helicidae > Cepaea > Cepaea nemoralis. Next base: position 439,190 of record JACEFZ010002168.1, read on the forward strand.
CAAGTAGTTTGCTATTGCCTTTTGAGCACATCTCACAAACTGCTGCCAGTCCAACATTGCAGCAAAGCGGCTTGAAATGGTGCGCACACCCCGCCCCATTTGCTGGACACATTGATATTCAGAACGACGACTAGAATTCTGTCTCAATTCTACTGGCCAGGCTATGCAAAAGATACCAGGAACCATGTCCAATCCTGCGAAACTTGTCAAAGAACACCACAAAAAGGGAGGCACCCAAAGGCCTCAGTCCAGGAAACATACTTGGCGTCTAGACCATTAAAAATAGCCGTCAATATTGTGGGATCTCTGAATACATCAGCAGATGGGCGCAACAATTTCATCCTCATGATGGTAGACCTATGCACCAGATAGCTAAAATCAGTACCACTAAAACGAATGACATCCGCTTCCATTATGGAATGATTTAGAGCACCAGTCGTTTTGTCATCCTGATTTTTCTGTCTTTATTTTTATTTGCTCATGTTGAACTCAGACAATCCACACCGGACTAGATTTTGCATGTGGGCCAGCTTTCCTGATGACCAGTATCCCTTGCCATCTGGCGAACCCACCCCGACTACTGAGATACTTGTAATTTAAGTGACCATATCAGGGACAAGGAGTCAACGTTTAGTGTGATGACACCTAAGTACACCAGTTGTTAATACGTTTGGTTGATGAGACCCATGCCTGGTCATGTGAATAGACAATCAAGTAAGCCCAAATGGGTTGGGGAAAGACATTTTATTAAGGATCTTCTGACATTTAAATGAAACTACAATCTGAAACATCTTGCAGAACCACACTACAATACTTAAACTCTCAGCCCAGTAAAGGAACTTGGAATGTACTTATTAATACATATAATTTAAGTAGTAAATTGTTTTCATGGCACGTTAAACAAAATGTGTTTGTTGTATTTGAAGGTGGCCTCAGGATATCTCCCTCCCAAGAAAAGGAAAACCAGCCGTTGTTGAAGCTGAAGAGATTTCTACATCGCTGGATGCTACAGTCAAAGTTCATCCAGATGGTCGCATCAGCATTATGAAGGATGGTGATGACAAAAATGGAAAATGCATAAACGGAAGAATACCACATCACATCAGAAAAATATAACTCTTAAGAGGAGGGGTACAGCCGAAAAGAGGAGTAAAGCAACAAGTCACAAGCCTGCAAAAAAGTTAAACACTAAATAAGGTAAACTTGGGGAGTTGTCCTGAAACTCTGTGTTCTATTGTCTGGACTGTGTTGAGAAACGTGTACATAATAAAGTTTATCCCTGAGAAAATTTTGCAGACATGACAGCCTAATTATCAGAACTGCTCAAAAAGGGACAATCAACTAAAATTACATTGACAAACATGACAAAATATGACAGCAGATCAAAACTCTCTTCAGTAAACCACCAATTCTTAAACTACCTGACATGACAAAGGACTTCATAGTACAGACAGATGCTAACTCCAACGCAGTTTTTTATAATGTACAATATAGTGACGGTAAACTACATCCAGTACTCTACTTGAGAAGAAAACTAACAGATACACACACACAAATACGCAGTGACTGAACTAGCTCTTTCATTAGTTGAAGCTGTGACCTAGTTCTCATATTCACTAGGTAGAAAATTGGAAAACATTGCTGTGTACATTGTGGGACCTCTTAACACAGTAACCGAGGAAGTGTGTGTTCGACATCAGACAGAGGACATGTTTTCTAGGACATTTTGACTGAGACAGATAGGAACGTGTGATAGCAACATAACTACAAGCAGATAAGAGTTAACTTAACTTGGTGATTGACCATAAATCTGGTCAATAATGTTGACTGTATGTTGACGGTAAGGAAGTGGAGTGCAAGCATTTGGCTAACCCTGTGTATGAACTGGGTTTACTGTAAACACAGTATTTTGATGGTAAGAAAGTTGAGTGCAAGTATTAGGCTGACCCCGCATTGTTATTAAACGGATTCATTGTGATATATAATTTTATGACAAATAACTTGCACTGTATTATTATTATCAGTTGGCCTGTTTTGGGCCCACGAAACTTACAAATATTGAATAAGTGCATCCCCTCTGCCGTGCGTCCACCTTGACGAGGTAGAGGGGCTTCTGCGTTCCAATGACCCCAAGAGCTATGCCGACGGTAGCACAGCTACTGGTAGGGTCACCCATGTCGGACAGGTCAAGGGAGAGGGACCAGACGAAGTGACGCACAAACCTGCTGCCTTGTAGGTAGACTGGGGACAGTCAAAGGCTAGGGAAAGCACCCCAAAATATGCTTGTCGAAATCGGATGTACTGAGCCACAGGCTTGACAAAGCAGTGCAACGTAACTTTACCATTTCATGATGCCACAGATGAAAATTAATCGTTATGGTGCTAATCCCGTGAAGTCCCATCAGGCGGTGATAGTGCCGGGCCCCCTGCCTCGAGGGGGTCCACCCATGACTACTGGTGGTCACCTTCCCCTGTGCTGTGGAGTCAAGGCACAGAGGAGTAGGTTAAGAGCTATTGACCAAATACCAAGGACACTCAACATACTACAGTGGAATGCCGAAGGAGTTTATAACAAGAAAGAATCCCTGACACAGCGTCATCATAAAGATATAATAGATGTGGCATGCATTCAAGAGACACACCTCAACGCCAAGCACAAATTTTCAGTCAGGGGATATCAGGCCACACGTTTCGACCGCGAAGGACATAAAGGAGGAGTTCTAATACTTACACGAAATACAATACCTTGCAGCGAAGTATCTGTGATCTCTGACAACCAAACAGAAATTATAGGTGTTGATATAATGATAAAGGACGTGAAAATAAGAATTTACAATCTTTATAGCCCAGCAGATAAGGATCTTACACTCTCAAACATGAAAATAACTGACACAAATTGCATTATTGTCGGAGACTTTAATAGCCGTTCAGAAAGATGGGGATACCCAGATACTGACAAAAGAGGAGATGAAGTGGAGGACTGGGAAATAGACTCAAATCTCCATCTACTCAACAAAGCGGATGACACACCGAGCTTCTACTCCAGAAGATGGATTACCACTTCTACTCCAGACTTAGCTTTCTGCACAGGAGACATCCTCCACAAAATCGATCGCCATGTGCTGGACCAATTAGCAGGTAGTGACCACAGACCAATCAAGCTTGTAATGAATATGGAGTATGTTCCACAGGAGCAAAAGCCCTTGCCCCGCTGGAATTACAAACGAGCAGATTGGGACAGATTTGCCACACTAACAGACAAATATTGTGAAAACATAAATACACGATATGGCAACATGAAGCAAATGGTGGAAAGTCTAAACAGAGCAATAATACAGGCAGCCACTGAGTCCATTCCAAGAGGAGCGAGGAAAAATTACAAACCATACTGGACTGAAGAACTACAAAGTTTGGAGGACAAAGTTGAAGATGCCAGGAAGACAGCAGAGAGAGAACAAACAATTGAAGCGAATACCTCTCTCAAAGCCATCTCAGCAAAATATAAAAGAACAGTAAATCAAACAACAAGAGATCGTTGGAGGGAAAAAACAGAAAACCTGAATTTTGACAGGGATGGAAACAAACTATGGAAACTAGTGAAAGCCATGAACAATGAAGGACCTAGAAACAAACAAATAACAATTAAACAAGGAAATGCCTTGCTTACAGGAAAAAAGGCTGCAAATGCACTAATGGAACACTATGCCGATGCAAACCACATTGATATTACAACTGAACAGAAGAAAGCAATCAAAGACAAACAGATACATCATAGAAATACAGAGACAGCAGCAGAATATATGATGGCAAATCTAACAATGGAAGAAATGGAACAGGCAATGAATACCCTAAAAAAGAAGAAATCACCAGGAAAGGATGGAATCACAAATGAAATGCTAATAGGACTAGGCACCAAGGCAAAGAAGAAACTACTAGCAGTCCTAAATAACAGCTGGAAGAGAGGAATAGTCCCACAGGCATGGAAGGAAGCTATACTAATACCAGTCCCAAAGAAAGGAAAAGACCTGGAAGAACCAAATGGCTATCGACCTATCAGTCTACTTAGCTGTGTAGGAAAATTAATGGAACGCATTATCAATGGCAGGCTAACATGGCATCTGGAAGAAAACAAACTCTTAACACCACACCAAGCAGGATTCAGAAAGTACAGATCCACTGAAGATCAAATAACCTATATAGCTCAGGAAATAGAGGATGCCTTCCAAGAGAAAAAGCACACACTAGCAGTCTGGATAGATTTAGAAAAAGCATTTGATAAAGTATGGAAGGAAGGACTGAAAGTAAAACTGCAAAACATGCATGTTTGTGGAAAAATGTATAAATGGATCAGCCACTACCTTGAGAACAGAACTGCCAGGACAAAAGTACAAGGACAAACAAGCAAAATGATGCTGCTGGAGCAAGGTGTCCCCCAAGGAGGAGTTCTTTCACCAACATTATTCCTAGCATATATAAATGACATCACAGAAAATTTTCCAGCCAGAGTACACACATCCTCCTTTGCAGATGACCTAGCCATATGGACATCTGAAGAATATATTAGCACAGCTAACAGCAGAATACAGCAAGCCTTATTAGCGCTAGAGGACTGGTCAAAATCATGGCTAGTGAAGATAAGTGAGGAGAAAACAACATGCACAGTGTTCTCCCTCTCAAATAAACCTCAGCAACCTAAGCTGGTATTGAATGGAAAAATATTGCGCCATGAAGAAAATCCAAACTATCTAGGAGTCACCTTTGATCGTCGCCTGACATGGAAGACACAGGTTGAGAAAAATCGAACAAGAGCAAGGCAGAGAATGGCAATCATGAAAAAGCTTGCTGGTACAACGTGGGGAGCAGATGAGAAAGTTCTCAAGAAGTTATATACTGGACGGGTGAGGCCAGTACTGGAATATGGCATTGCAGCTTGGGCAACAGCAGCTAAGTCAAACTTTAACAAAATAAGTAGAGTCCAAAACCAAGGAATGCGAATCATAACTGGAAGCCTGAAGACAACGCCTATTAATGAACTAGAAAAGATCACTTGTTTACAACCAATGCAGGATAGAAGAGATAGCAGAGCCCAGCAACAAGCAGAAAAATTTAGAAGATTGACAGACCACCCTATGTACAACAGATTTAATAGTTTTGGAAAGGGAAGACTGAAGCGTAGCAACTTTGTAGAAACTGCAAAACGAAGGATTAGGGCAGATCCTATTCTTAACATATCAACAGTCAAGCCCATACACAATGCACACAAGTTCCCAGCTTGGCGACAGCAGCAACTGCCTGAGATGATAGAAAACATTCCTGGTATTGAGAAAAAGAACACTCAGCATGAAACCGAAAGAAGAGAAATAACCCTAAACTACATAAAAGAACATTACCCAAGCAGGAATTGGACCCATGCATATACAGATGGATCAGCCAAAAATTCAATAGAGAATGGAGGAGGAGGAGTTCTCCTAAATTTAAAAAATGGAGTGAAAAAAACACATTCAATGGCAACTGGAAAATTTTCAAGTAACTTCAAAGCGGAGGTAGAGGCTCTGAAAACTGCAGCAGAAATGCTCCTGATGGAGGAAAATAAAGAGAAGCAAATAGCTATCTTCACAGATGCAAAGTCAGCTGTCTCAATACTGAAGAGCAATAACAGCACAGAACTAACTGACCTAAGAGCAGCACTCCATGGTCTATGCCAGAAATCCAAAAAAGTTGTAATACAGTGGATCCCATCACATTGCAGTATACCTGGAAACGAAGAGGCTGACAGACTGGCAAAAGAGGGCGGACGACTACCACAGCCTGACATAGACATAACCTATAATGAGGCAAAGAGGTTGATAAAAAGCACTTATAGAACCAAATGGGAATCAGAGCATCCAGGCCATCAGAAGGATGATGCATATTACAAACTCGACCGAAGAGAACAAGTAGCAATCTTCAGACTCCGCACAGGACATAACAGGCTGAAATACCACTTGTTCAATAAACTAAAGATAGGAGATACCGATGAATGTAATTGTAGAACTGGAAAAATGACAGCAAAACATTTGCTGCAGGATTGCCCAACGTATGCAGAACAGAGAAAGATATTTTGGCCCACACCTGCTTCATTTGAGGACAAGCTCTATGGAGATATCAACAAGCTCAAGTTGACCGCAGCTTACTTTAACTATATACAGGTTGACATTTAAAGGTGCATGAAGACCCAGAGGCATGAAATGGAATATTGCTTGGATAGCAAATCCATTATGTGGAAAGTCCAAATCGAAAGCTCGCTGTGTGGGCTTCATAAAAGGTGGAAAAGTGTCCTAGTGGCACGAAATGGAATATTGCTTGGATAGCAAATCCATTACGTGGAAAGTCCGAATCAAAAGCCCACTGTGTGGGCTTCATAAAAGGTGGAAAAGTGTCCTAGTGGCACGAAATGGAATATTGCTTGGATAGCAAATCCATTACATGGAAAGTCCGAATCGAAAGCTCACTGTGTGGATGTCATCTGCAGACTGCATACTTCTGGTTTCCGGAAGAACAGCCTATGGTGAACGGAAGGCCCAATATACGGAAGTGAGGCTAAACAGCCATGTGCAGGACGTGACGATTCCTTGGGTGAGCCCAGTACCAGAGCGCTATGTATCGGCTCTGCAAGTATGGAAGCCTCCTTGGATGGCGGGGAATGCCCATGGTCTGCCCCTGCCTTCCCTTGAGGGCTGACCAGGATCTTTGACTGTTCTATATGGACCAGCTGGGATGGGGGATAACACCACAACAGTGAGAGTCAAACGTCCTAAGAAACCCCCGGGAAGGTTAACCCGGTCAACAAATGCCCGCAGAAGTCGGATGTGTCGGCCTGACGGCGCAAGAACGCAGCTCTGCTGTAAACAGGCACAACGCAATCACATCCGGAAAAAAAAAAACTCCGGATGAACGAAGAAGAAGAAGAAGAAGAATAAGTGCATAGGATAACGGGTAGGTCCATGACCCTTCTATTTAAATTGATGCCGAAATAGTTAAATTATAACTGTAAACAGTATTGTGTTCTTCACAATAGTTAATGATTGTATATTTTTTTACGTGTCTTTTTAGTGTTCGCTATTAACCCCATAATTTTTAGCTGTTTGTGAATTTGTAGGCAATTGTATGCCAAGTAGTTTGCTATTGCTTTTTGAATGGCCAATGCTCATATCCATAACAGTCAGGACAAAGCTTTATGCTCCCAAATCTGCCTGTCGCTGACTTCAAATCCGGTACGCCAAGATTATGAAACTTCGTTCACTACCCACAGGCACCAGCTAATGTTTACTGTTTAGATAATGTTTAGTGCACAATGTCAGTATGAAAATATAAAGACAGTGTGTATCAGCAGATCCCCTGCCATCTGGCGAACTCACTCTGACTACTGAGGTACTTATAATTTACATCCCTAAATCAGGGACAAGAAGTCAACGTTTTAGTCCGATGACAACTAAGTACACAGGTGTTAATAGTTTTCGATAGATGAGACCCATGCCTATGGTGGCACAAAACCATTGACTCATTTTTCAAATGAACAGCGGCAATAGCAGTTCACCGTCCTCATTGCAACATTTGCAGAACGAAGTTCAGAGCCACCTCAAGCCTTCCTTGGCGGCACCTCATCAAATGCAGATTACTCAGACACAAATATGCAACTTTCTCGTGGGTCACACAGTATGCAGCTGTCTGCAACCCAACAAGTACAAATAAAACTATCACTACAACAAATCTCCCTGTCACAGCAACAGAACTTCAGCATGGGCCAGCAGCAGATGGTCAGTGAACCGATGAAGGTGCAGATGATGGAGAAGATGAGGATGGAGCAGCAGCAACAAGCTCAGCATGGCAGCATGCCTGCCCAGTACATGGGAAGACCCCCGCCTGATTATAAAATGCATCATAATGCCAGACCTCAAGCACCATAGACAAATATGAGCACCAACAGGAACCAGAACCCACTGCAGATGATGCAGATTATGGTGAACAAGACATCTTCTTATGGAACTGTGAAAAGTGAAGTGGATCGTGCTTCCTCCCCAGTCCAGATAAATGCTGGAATGATGTCATCACAGATAAGAAACTCACCCCAACAGAAATATAGCCTTCCAAATCAGAGGCTACCAGTGTTACCAATCTGACCAAAAGGACAGGCGAAAGGGTGGGATACTGACCCTTGTAAAATATAACATACTGCCTCCCAAATTGAAGCCTACATGGAAGGGGCTGAGTATCAGACACTTACACTTAAGACAGGCAATGCAGACCTACATCTGATCAATTACTACTGTCCAAGTGACAGCCCACAGGCACTGGAGACACTACCATTAAAAGAAAGAATTACTGTGTGGCGATTTCAACAACCGACCAGTTATATGAACATGTGAAACGGCTAAAGGATTTCCACCAACCTTGACTTTAGTGGTTACATGGTCAACATCTTTGACAGCAACCAGAACATGAATGCCCCTGTTATGACAAACCACACCATTCCACTTCCAACAGCTATACCAGAACCCACAGTTCCTTGCACCGAGACTGTCAAACAAATGGCTGCTCACCATCAGAATCAAAACAGCCCAGGATACATTGTGAAAGGCATGGATCATGTTGCAGATAATCTTCATAACAGGTTTTTCTCCCAATTATTCTCAGTTGTATCATTCTGTTCCCAACATGACATCCCCATTTCCTGTTAATCATTCAACAAATCACCATATGAGAAATTCACCCCAGATGATGCCAGAAATGGCTGCTGCAATGACCTATGGTGGCACAAAACAATTGACTCATTTTTCAAATGAACAGCGGCAATAGCACAGTTCACCGTCCTCATTGCAGCATTTGCAGAGCCACCTCAAGCCTTCCTTGGTGGCACCTCATCAGATGCAGATTACACAGACACAACATATGCAACTTTCTTGTGGGTCACACAGTATGCAGCTGTCTGCAACCCAACAAGTACAAATACAACCCTCGCCACAACAAATCTCCCCGTCACAGCAACAGAACTTCAGCATGGGCCAGCAGCAGATGGTCAGTGAACCGGTGAAGGTGCAGATGATGGAGAAGATGAGGATGGAGCAGCAGCAACAAGCTCAGCATGCCTGCCTAGTACATGGGAAGCCTGATTATAAAATGCATCATAATGCCAGACCTCAAGATCCCCCGCCTGATTATAAAATGCATCATAATGCCAGACCTCAAGATCCCCCGCCTGATTATAAAATGCATCATAATGCCAGACCTCAAGATCCCCCGCCTGATTATAAAATGCATCATAATGCCAGACCTCAAGATCCCCCGCCTGATTATAAAATGCATCATAATGCCAGACCTCAAGATCCCCCGCCTGATTATAAAATGCATCATAATGCCAGACCTCAAGATCCCCCGCCTGATTATAAAATGCATCATAATGCCAGACCTCAAGATCCCCCGCCTGATTATAAAATGCATCATAATGCCAGACCTCAAGATCCCCCGCCTGATTATAAAATGCATCATAATGCCAGACCTCAAGATCCCCCGCCTGATTATAAAATGCATCATAATGCCAGACCTCAAGATCCCCCGCCTGATTATAAAATGCATCATAATGCCAGACCTCAAGATCCCCCGCCTGATTATAAAATGCATCATAATGCCAGACCTCAAGCACCTTAGACAAATATCATGAGCACCAACAGGAACCAGAACCCACTGCAGACGATGCAGATTATGGTCAACAAGACATCTTCTTATGGAACTGTGAAAAGTGAAGTGGATCTTGCTTCCTCCCAGTCCAGATAAATGGTGGAATGATGTCATCACAGATTTCTGCCATGCAACAGCAGACAATGTCAGTCACCATGGCATCCAGTGGACCCCAAGTGGCAAACTTACCTCAGGCCAGCCAGGGTATTATACCCATGTGCCACTCAGAGCTGTACATGCAGCAGACACCAGCATACTCTTGTCTAGCAGAATGGCATCTTCATCACTGGATTTTACAGTTTGGTTGTGGAATCTTCTGTCTAAAGAAGGACTAAAAATGTTTGAGCTTGGAGCTGCCACCACCTGTGTTGTCATGGACCAGCCCGCGTTGGCTCTGTATGCGGGTGACATCAGTGGAAATGTTTATTGCATTGACCTTCACTTTCAGACAGCAGAAAGGTCACTTCATTCTCACATATGTGACATCACCAGTGGATTCACCTGCCTCAAGGCTCATTTGTCACATGTGACACACATGGGTGTATTGACTAGTCAAAATGTGACAGCATTTGATGACAACTGAAGATTTGGAGCATATTATCATCTGTAGCACCTCTGACAATTACCCTGAATGAAAAAATCATTAATCTGGCATACTTGTTACACCCCAAGCTCTGGTCAATCCTGAGGAGAAGCCAAGAGTGATTGGAAATTTGAAACGTCATCTATATTACACAGATGAAGAAGATAACTGTGATGACATTTTCCTAGACAACCGAACCTGTTATAAGTTGCCAAGATAGTCAGTGATGGATAATTTGTTACGGATAAACGGGAGACATTGAATTATTTAATAGTCAGTGTTCAGGAAGTAGAGTCATTGACACAGAAGGCCAAAATGTTGAAGAAAGCAAACGAAGACATTTATAATTTTGCTTTGTAAGAAATAGTGAAATAAATCCCCAGGAAGGTTAACCCGGTCAACAAATGCCCGCAGAAGTCTGATGTGTCAGCCTAACGGCGCAAGAACGCAGCTCTGCTGTAAACAGGCACAACGCAATCACATCCGGAAAAAAAAAACTCCGGATGAACGAAGAAGAAGAAGAAGAAATAAATCATGCATATTGTAAACCCCCCCCCCCCCCCCCCCAAATCAGATAATGAATCTGGTAGTTCATCATCAAAGTATGCAGTGTCAGAATTACCTCGGAGTGAAGAAACTAGAACTGGGCTTCGTGACAGTTGCAAGTGACAAGAAGGTCAAGATCAAAAATATGTTTTCCTGAATACATTATTTCATCCGTTCTTGAACTGAAGAAGTGCCAAGATTGCAAACTATTGCAAGCAGATTAAGCCGATTGTCGATATAATTCAAGGGCATTCATTGAAAGTTTGTTATTGAAAAGAGGAAACTGTCCAGCGTTAAGTTAACTGACTTTCAGGCTGTTCATCTTGGGCAGTCTGAGCTGGCAGCTAGTGATACACCTTTAAGGAAGTATTATTCTTCCTGGCGTAAGATGAGGGACAGGGAACTACAGCATCTCGTAGCAAACAAAGAAGCTATTTCAGGAGCAGCTATTGACACTCCCACCATTGACAGAAAGAAACCGAATAAGGATACAAAAGCTGTTGAAAGAAAGGAGTACACAGAAATCTGACGTAAAGTAGATAGTGATGATTATAGTGACTTTGATGATGATGATGAATTGGATCAGCTGGCTCAATCTGCTAGTAGTGGGATTCATGATTAACTATCGTCCATTTGTGTCTAGTGGCGCCTTAGGTTTGTGAGTAAAAATGTATTTGCGTATGCACATGTAATCGTTTCTGTGAAAAATTATGCCCATGAATAATAGGACTAGGTGTCTTCCGTGAACTTTTGTTTAAAATTTTGCTGCATCTTAGAGCCATTGAATTTGTCACTTGATAATGTCAATTGAAGTGAAGTAATTCATCTATAGACTCATTGTTTGAAATGTGCCAAATAGAAAATGGATATGTTGGTGATGATTTTCTAGACCAGTAAATCGGAAGGTTATTACCCTATTATGATGCATGCATATGTGCACATTGTATTGTTTGTATGAATTCATGTATGAAAAGCAGTTCTCTACCTGCTTAATGTGTGATTTCTTGGGCATTTATATGCATTGGTGAAACTGTTCATATATGTTTCTTGTTAGTTATTACTGTTGGGATGTATGCGCAAATGTGTTATTTTAACAAGTACTTGACTATGTGTTTGTCAAGAAATTCTTCATTATATTTAAATTGGTCTTGTATTCTTGTTAAACCCTTCAAAGAGTGTAAATAAACAATACATTTTAAATATTATGGCTTTATTATTTAGTATTTTTTCAGTGTTTGTGACAGATGTGTGAGAGTACTTTTTCAAACAAAGCTACTTTTCATCAGCGATTGATCATCCCAAAATCTGGTTATATTGTATGCTACATTACTCCCTTGTCTCAACTGCCTATACCAGCAAGGATGTTTCAGATAGCCAGTGATAGCCATTTCATCTTCCAGATTAACTCATTGCTCTCTATCTCACAACAGGCTGGGACCGTCTACAACTGATCCTTTCCCATTGTCTATTCACTTCTGATAGTGTAGATGTAGACAGTGATTTCTTTTTTTTTCTTCTGACTTATGGAAACTGGGTTCTTAATTTAAAGGATCATCAAACCCATGAGCTACTTTGTTTTGGAATACTTTCACCATTGGGAGTGCATGAAAATTGCTGTTTGTGCTAATGTAACTGGTATTTAACACTTGCTGAAGGCAGACCAGTATTTGGGGTCATTATATTGGAGCGTTCCTTACAGGAGGACAGTACATGTGGGTGGTACCTTTATATCAGCAATATATGTGAAAGTAATGGGCCCTTTGTCACACCTCAAGGTCATATTGGGCATATGGATTGCCCATATTTGTACACCAGTCAATACGCAGTGGGTGATATAGTCATGCTGCATAACTATAATATAATGTTCAAAACAGTGTTTTCCCATAGTGAATTTGAATAATGAAGACACGAACAATAGATTGCACGATGTATATGCCTGGCATATTTCGCTGCATCTTATCAGGTACATATTGCAGAATTCACACAACATAAAGTAAAATAACTAGATAAACCCTTCAAGCTGAAATAGACACATGTTCGCACAGTAATGTCAATTGTTTACCACGGTAATTTTAAACTGACTAACGTGTCTTTCTGTTTGCACAAAACTGGCTTGTGTAGATTAATCATTATTGCCTCTGCAAACTTTAACAAGCGAGTATTTTGTGTATTAAACAACATGCAAAAGGCTCTGTCTCTATACATCACATGGCTGCTTTCCAGCATATGCCTAGCAATTGATGAACCAGGAAGCTTCCGGTGTGTCGGCCCCACTAGGCTCCCATCCCCTGTGTGTAGTATCATGTCGACCCATTCTGCCGATGTAGGTAGACTGGCACCTATATGTGAATTGGTAAATACCATTGTTTTTGGCATACAGAGGAACAGGCTCTTTTACTGCTGGGATAGGAATCAGTGTGGTTCTGTACCTAATGACTGGAGTTACAGCACAGAATGTTCGGCCTACTGATGTAATGAGCCGGTCTTGGCCAGTGTAAGTGACTAATTCTCGTCCTGTCGAGTGATTATCTATACCGATGGCTCTGTGTTATGAGGAAAACCAAAGTGCTCGGGAATTCATAGCAAAAGCCAACGGTTAGTAAAGGAGAGCTTGTTATATGACATCACCACCTCAAGTCTGAGAATGGATGTGGTGTAGGTAACTGCAGCTTTCCAGTGGTTGGAGAAATATTTAACATATAATTATCAAAGAAGTGTACAAGTAAACAGATATATAACTTAGATAAGCTAGTTATGGTATTTTAATATGTCAGAAAATATCTTGTGAACTGAAACAGTTATATAAATAATAATTGATTGATTGATTGATTTAGGAACCAACATCACAGCATTCGGGGCATTCACATAAGCGCTCCGTCCCCATCCTCAGAAGCCAGTGAAGAGTTCCAACCCCAATAGTACCAGTAGCAATCTGATTATATGTGCTTATGTATAATTATATGTTAAATATTTCTCCAAGCACTGGAAAGCTGCAGTTACCGACCCCAACTCCATTCTCAGACTTGAGGTCCTGGGGGTTGATTGGTCTCGAGGTATGGTGTCCGCCTCGAGTGCTGGAGGTCCTGGGTTCAGGCCCCGATGAGGACCAGGATTATTTTAAAAATCCACGTGGACTTCCAGTAATAAAATTTCCCCTGGTCTCTGGGTAGTGAGATCAGACGCCCGTGTGTATTGTTGCGCATGTAAAAAATCCCTTGGCAGTTGGAAATCGAAAAAGAGTAGCCTAACGGCGCTGCCCGGGCAAAATCTCGAGTTTAAAATCTACCCAAAGTATTTCAGGATCCTAGCCGATGCAACAGAGTTCGTGCATTGAGCAGAGTTTCTCCAGACTCGGATTTGAGTTAGGAGGAAAACGGAGCACTTATGGGTTAAACCGTGTGCCGTGATGTTGATCCAACGATTAAACTAAACTAAACTGATTATATGTGCGTCTCGCCTTTCTTCTAAGCGTCCAGCATCGGCCAGATCCCCTCGTCACTCCACGCTGTCGCATTCTTGCCAGACCATTTCGCCCAGGCCCTGGCGGGGATCTATCTATCTGTCTGTTTGTCTGTCTGACCCGGCCCGGCTTCGCCCAGCTCCTGGTGGGGAGCATCTCATTTAATTCATATAAGTAGTCATATAAGCTCCCGTTCCCGACTATCTGTCTGTCTGTCTGACCCGGCCCGGCTTCACCCAGTCCCTGGTGGGGAGCATCTCATTTAATTCATATAAGCAGTCATATAAGCTCCCGTTCCCGACTCCCTGACTGTCTATCTGTCTGACCCGGCCCGGCTTCGCCCAGCCCCTGATGGGGAGCATCTCATTTAATTCATATAAGTTCCCGTTCCCGACTGTCTGTCTGTCTGATGACCCGGCTGTCTGTCTATCTGTCTGCCCGTCCGTCCGTCCATCTCTCCCCCCGTCTATCCCACCCTATCTATCTATCGGGTCAGATCTATCTATCTATCTATCTATCTATCTATAGCCAGGGGACTTAACCTAAGATATAGCAATGCTACTAAAAGATATGTCCCTTTATATATTTTTTCTTATGTTAAGTCATGTAATTTAATTATTAAATTTTAGTAAGTAAATAGCTGATTCTACACTTAAAAAAACTATGACAGTTGCCTGCACGGGAATGAAAAGAAGACGTGTAGAAAATTTCATCTCAATCGGATGGACCGTTATCGAACACATCCAATACATCCCCACCCACCCACATACATACATTCTGTTTTATATATATACTAGCTGACCCGGCCCGGCTTCGCCCAGGCCCTGGAGGGATCTATCTATCTATCAGTCTGTCTGTCTGTCTGCTTGTTTGTCTGTCTGTCAGTCTGGCTGACCCGGCCCGGCTTCACCCAGTCCCTAGTGGGGAGCATCTCATTTAATTCATATACGTAGTCATATAAGCTCCCGTTCCCGACTATCTGTCTGTCTGCTTGTTTGTTTGTCTGTCTGTCTGGCTGATCCGGCCCGGCTTCACCCAGTCCCTTGTTGGGAGCATCTCATTTAATTCATATAAGTAGTCAAATAAGCTCCCGTTCCCGACTGTCTGTCTGTCTGTCTGACCCGGCCCGGCTTCACCCAGTCCCTGGTGGGGAGCATCTCATTTAATTCATATACGTAGTCATATAAGCTCCCATTCCCGACTATCTGTCTGTCTGTCTGAGCCAGCCCGGCTTCACCCAGTCCCTGGTGGGGAGCATCTCATTTAATTCATATAAGTAGTCAAATAAGCTCCCGTTCCCGACTATCTGTCTGTCTGTCTATCTATCTGACCCGACGTGGTTTCGCCCAGCTCCTGGCGCACAGTAACTTAAAAGAATGTCCTTCTACACACCATCCATTATTTTTAATGAAAACTGTTTTCAATTACCTACATGACTGTAGATAACTTCTTTAAGCATAAAAAGATGGGTTACAATGTTATGCATTATGCATTATTTTTATGAAAACTTTGAAAATGCCTTAAATATTATATCATTATTTATTATAACTCATATGCCTGTAAATAACTATAGAGAAAGAGATTAACAATAGTGCAAGTAAGTCCAACAATATGACTATAAAGTATATAGAAATGTTATTAAAAGTTATGCCCCTTGAAATAACTTTTCTAGAGTGAAGTCCCCTTGCTATATAAAAATTGTATAATGAAAAATGAAATATTAAATGTTATTAAGTAAGTAGCCAATTTTACACTAAGAAACTATTACAGTCGGTTGCACAGGAATGAAAGGAAGACGTGTAGAAAATTTCATCTCAATCGGATGTACTGTTATCGAACGCATCCAATACATAGCCAACCACACACATACAGTCTGTTTTATAGATATACTAGCTGACCCGGCCCGGCTTCGCCCAGTCCCTGGTGGGGAATATCTCATTTAATTCATATAAGTAGTCATATAAGCTCCCGCTCCCGACTGTCTGTCTGACCCGGCCCGGCATCGCCCAGCTCCTGGTGTGGAGCATTTCATTTAATTCATATAAGTAGTCATATAAGCTCCCGTTCCCGACTATCTGTCTGTCTGTCTGACCCGGCCCGGCTTTGCCCAGCCTCTGATGGGGAGCATCTCATTTAATTCATATAAGTTCCCGTTCCCGTCTGTCTGTCTGTCCCTCCCTCTCTGTCTGTCTGCCTGTCTGTCTAATCATTTATTGGTTGCAGTTAGAACAACCTTAGATAAACGAAGACCAACTTACAAAAAGCATTAGAAAGAGCACTTGAAAGATCTTTACATCTTCCCCCAACAATTAACTTGGGTAAATGGAGCGGTGGTAGCAGCAGCAGCAAAAGAAGAAAAAGGAGGAGGGAGGTGGAGGAGGGAGGAAGAGATAGGCGGAGAGAGGAGGAGGAGGAGGGATTAGGAGGAAGAGGGAGGAGGATTATACCGCATATGCCTGTAGATAACTGCAGCGAAAAGGTGGGTCTGTCTATCTATCTGACCCGGCATGGCTTCGCCCAGCTCCTGGCGTTGAGCGTCTCATTAAATTCATACAACAACAAAAAAATAACTTAAAAGAATGTCCTTCCACACACCATCCATTATTTTTAATGAAAACTGTTTTTTATCACCAACATGACTGTAGATAACTTCTTTAAGCATAAAAAGATGAGTTACAATGTTATGCATTATGCATTATTTTTATGAAAACTGAAAATGCCTTAAAGATTATATCATTATTTATTATAACTCATATGCCGGTAAATAACTACAGACAAAGAGTTTATAAGTCTTTGAAAACGATGCAACAATATGACTATAAGTTATATAGCAATGTTATTAAAAGTTATGCCCCTTGAAATAACTTTTACAGAGTTAAGTCCCCTTGCTATATTGAAATTATAATGAAATATTAAATAATATTAAGTAAGTAGCCGATTTCACACTAAAATAATATGACAGTTGGCAGCGCGGGAATGAGAGGAAGACGTGTAGAAAATTTCATCTCAATCGGATGGACTGTTTGCGAACGCATAAAGGACACACACACACACACATACAGTCTTTTATATATATATATATATATATATATATATCTTCTTCCTCTTCTTCTTCAGCGTTCCGAGCCATTGAGGTTCTATGCTGCAGATACAATCCGTCTCCATTCGTCTCTCTGGTGGACCTTCTCTTGCCAGTCGTCGATTCCAAGTGCTTGTAGGTCTGTATATGTATTATCTCTCCACCGCCTTCTTGGTCTACCTCGGGGTCTACGGTCATTTATTTCCTGAGTGTACGCGAGTTTTGTTTCCCTATTATCTACCATTCTTTCTATATGCCCCAGCCATTGTAGTCTATTAGTCTTCATGATACCAGTGATTATCATGAAGGTTATGGAACGATGTTGCTTGTAGCTCGTCTGTGGTGATAATTAGTATATCGTCCACATAACGACGGTAAAAGGCCAAGTTGTTGATGTCTGAGGATCTCTTTTCTTCTAAATGTGCCATGAAGATGTCCGCTAGAATAGGACCAACTGTTCTGCAACTCCAGTCATTAGATATAAAACCGTACCGATTCCTACACCAGCAGTCAAAGAGCCTGTTCCTCTGTACGCCACATTTACCAATATGTATTGGTATGTATAAATATTTACCAATTCACATGTAGATGCCAGGCCTTCTACATTGGTAGAACAGAGAGACAGCTTAACAAACGAGTGTCAGAACACATACCTCAATGGGTCAACAAGATACAATACACAGGAGATGCTAGCCTCGTGGGGCCGACACACCGGAAGCTCCCGGCGTCTTCAATTGGTAGGCACATTGTCGAAAGCGGCCACGTGGTTGGCAGAGGGACTGCCTTTCGCGTGTTGTTTAACACACAAAATACTCGCTTGTTAAAATTTGCAGAAGCAATTGTGATCAACCAACGCAAGCCAGAATTGTGCAAACAGAAAGACATGTTAGTCAGCTTAAGATTACCGTGGTAGATAATTGACATTACTGTGCGATTTCAACTTGAAGGATTTATCTAGTTAATTCACGTAATTTGTGTGATTTCTGTAATAAGCCTAAACCTGAGACACATAATTTCTGGACTTGAGTGTAGATCAAGCATGCACCACGTTGCCTTGCTGTCTATATTTTTATATACTACAAATGTTTATTGCAACGAGAACAAGTATTGAAGTGCTACACAGAACCTGTACTTTTGTAAGGATGTGAAGCATGGACAACGAGCAGACAAGCTGAAAAACATTTAATGGCTGAGGAAGTATGGTTTCTATAAGTTAAAAAAATTAAAACCGTAAACTGATTACAAAAATTAGACGTAGACATTCAAATTTTTTTTTTTACACGTTATGAGAAGAAATAAATAGGAGAACTGGCAAGATTAGGGGGAAAGGACATGGGGAAGGCAGAGAAGTAAATACCTGGCTGGCTTGGCCACGTGGTTATGGTCGAGACAAGGACACTGAGCTGATCCACGACTCTCGTGATAGTGTGAGATGTTGAAACATGACCGCCCGCGGTTATCGACATGGCACAATTTGATGATGATGAATGTTTATTCGTCTATTCCAGTGGTTCTCAACCTTTTTGGCCCGTGCCCCCTTCACTATATTTTCAGAACGTCATCCCCCCTTTCGTATTTCCTACCTAAAAATTTGGCCCGTGCGACCCCCCCCCCCCCCCCCCGGTTTTCACCATATTTTCAGAACGTCATCTCCCCCCCCCCCCCCCCCCCCCGTTCGTATTTCCTACCTAAAAATCCCGCCCCGCCCCTACACAGTATACGTATTATGGAAGCTACATTTAATAGCACATACTAAAAAAAGTCTAGACGTCCACATAAAACGCGATTTGTAGGTCTACTTACGTTATAAAATGAATTTAAGAAGGGTGAGACATACAGAACCGTAAAGTATGGAGGGGAAAAATATTTCAAGTAATCAGTTTTTGTGTTAACGCGACCTTGAAATAACCTTCATTCACCCCCCCCCCCCTGGAAACCCTAAAATTCTCCCCTGGGGGGGGGGGGGGGAATTCCCCACCAGTTGAGAACCACTGGTCTATTCTTTCCTAAGACACCACATCACAAATATCAAATAGAGGCAGTCGACATTTATTTGGCCACGTGTATTTTTAATGACTGCAGTGTTTGAAAATATTGCCGGTCCATGTTTTGTATTTACCTATTATAGTATTATGTTGCATGAGCTTTACAGAGGGTGAATATAACACCTGCACAAAAATAATCTTATCCGACAAACAGGGTGGAACCAATAAAACCAGTATGAATTAGGACTAACAGTCCACACAACCACGGATCTCAACAATAACAAAGCTGAGGAGGCAGGTTAGACGAGACCGAATTTGCTTGTTTGTTGTTGTTGTTTTTTTTTTTTATTGAAATTGGAGTCCATTCGACTTTCTAATTGCTTGTTCATTGTCCAGGCCGCGACATGTAGTTGTGTTGAATATACATAAATTTTGACAATTCTCATGTATAATGCGTTAAGTCAAGTTACGTTAAGACGAGTCACATCTCTAGATGTGAATACTAATTACATGTCGTTGTTTTACGCTGGCACAGTTCCAATATAGAATATGAGTATTCCTGAGGCCCAGACGGTCACATTTAAGTTTACAACCCCACCACGTATTCCTAGCCGTTTGCGGACACCACACCGACCCCGTCGTCTTGTTGGGCCCTATTCTGGAAAACCTGGTATACAGGAATGACATTGTAGGACTCCAGGAGACGAGACTGGTGGTTCGGCTACTCCAAATTGCCGGCTTCTAATGTTTCTACAACAGGCGACACCTGGGAATGGCGATTCTCATTCGCGACAGTATGGTGGTTTCAGAGCTAGACATGTCCAGTTGGGACAATAACGACATACAAATATACGGGGTTAAGAGTTCAATCCGGTTGTCACATGATGGACCAACGTGATTTAACCATTATGAGAATAAAGGCGATCTGAATTAGCGGATGTTCGAGGCCAAAGGTTGTTTCAACAAATCCAGAAAATGTAGCTGCAAGTGTTTGCATCTGGTCGACGGATTGGGAACATTCGGTGGTGAGTGAGGAAAACCCGGCATCGCTTTGACAGTTTGTCAACATTCGAATACAGATGGAACCCGTCGGATCCTGGTTGCAATCGGATGTCAGCCATCACATGTCGGGCAAAGTTAACAGATGCAGATGTGTAGGGGAAGTGGGTGAGCTGAATCATACATCGCTTTGACAGTTTATAAACAGGTTGGATTGAAAGCGGAAGTACTCAGCTCGGAAGAAAACAGTCCGTCTGTCAATTTATAGTTTCCGGACAGCAAGAAGATTGGCAGCTTGTTGGGGAAAACTGTTGTTGGGATCATACAGTAACTCGTTAGTTTGTTGGGGGAGTCAAAACAAGTGATGACAACTTTGACAGTGACTAAGCCAGGGAAAATGGATTCTTGACAATGGATGATATGTCCAAATAACACCTGTGTGGACCGGAAGAATACCGTCACGTGACCAATTTTAGGTTTTGCCAAAAACCATGATTGGAGATGGGGAGTTGACCAAAACCGTGGATTATGATGGACATGTTTGTGGGAGAGCTCTACAGTGTTAGATTAATTTAATATTAACTAGCACGTGTCGTTATGGCAAAGTGTAGTAGCCATCCCGGAATGAGGCGGTTTTGCCTAAGGTAGAACCTATTATAATTAGTTCTAATTAATATAGACTGTAGCCTTGTTAAAACTAAAGTGTGATGATTAGCACTGTTAGTGGAAAACTAGCTAGAGTAGGAGAGTGATACTTAGCTCTGTTAGTTGAAAATAGATTAGTGAAGTGTGATAAGCTTTACTAGTTGAGAATTGAGTAATGAGGGATAATTGGGAGATTCCAGTAGGTGTCCCTGGTGGGCGGGGTTCCGCATTCTGTTTGTTGATTTTTTTTCTTGTCTTGGCCTGATGATAACCTATGTGTTCAGTCATCTGTCCCTGACAGTTTAGGTTCACTGTATTTTCTGAGCGAGGCCGATGGCCACGATCATCTAATAGAGATCAGTGACGGGGAGGCTATCACCAGTTGTATGCTTTATTTTACAGGTTCCTCTGGTTGGAATGAAGAACCCGGAACCAATGAAAAATCCGATCCCGGATAAATTATGATGTAGAGAGATGGGCCAGCAACTTTCGCAACGGAAGAAGTTAATACACATTTCTCGGTGGAGCTTAATGGTATCTGTATCCTACATGAGTGAATACCAATCGTTAACACACCTGAAGTGATGGATGTTCAGCCCATGAGGAACTAGATCAGTAGGAACTGATGTTCACATTAGATGAAACCAAACATTGAAGTGTAGTTGTTCCACGTATCTAGGAAATCAGAACTTTCAGGCTATATCTAGTGAATAAAGCAAGCCATTTTAGTCTAGACTATGACTGTTTAAGAGTGAAAATATAGAACATTTCGCTAGAAGAAACCGTCATGTTCACGAGACAGCGTTCCATTATTTTTCACTGTGCAGAATTATGAGATCGTGGTTTCTCTAAAACTATTAGGAACCATTGTGTTAGGAACAATAATAGTATTTTCCACGGATTATATATTTACATGGGATTCAGATCTCATGGTCATCAGAGCTCCTGGAGGAGGACATGTCTGGAGAGAAGGATACGACTTCGGTGAGGTCTATTGTACTGACTCGTGTGATGTCGTGTAATCCTTGCCATGATGTGTGCACTATGATCCTGAACTTTGAAGGCTGACATATACATTTATGTTATAATACACGACACACATTTTCTTCGCATACACGTCTCATATACGTTACACTTTTCTTTTAATAAATTAATCTTTATTAATTTTTAGAAGCAAGAGATATTGAGTATGTTGCGTTGGGGAAGTATGAGAGGGGGCATAATACGACAGTGAGAGAGTGATAGGAAAAGGTGTCCATGGGCTGATGGAGTGTGTTGGACGGAAGCTGGTGAATTCTCCAGGATATTGATAAGGAAAAAAATATTATAATGTGAGTGTTGACTCTCCTCACTCCAGGGACGACACTTTAAAGGAGGACACGACACCGGTCTACCATTCGTGTTGGTTAATGTTTATGCCCGCAACGTGAGTGTGAATTCCCAGAAGTGGCAGTGCCTAAGTGACAAACTAGGTTACGAGAGAAAATTTATTTTCTGTGGCGATTTCAACGCTAAAGGCAGAGCATGGGGTAACATTTCCTCCAATACACAAGGGGAGGAGCTCGAGACTGCACTTGAAACCATTGACCTGGTTTGTATCAACAGTGGCTGTGTCACCAGGACAGCAAGCCGTCCAGGAGATGAGGGCAGTGCTATTGATCTGGCGTTGGTTTCTCCTTCACTCACTACAGTGTATAGATGGGGTGTCCTAGGGTACCATGTCAGCGACCAGCACCCTTGCAGCATATTGGTGGAGAAAGGCAGAACCAGGCAGCACAAGTCAACGGTCAAGACTTTCCAGTATGAAAGTACAGGGCAAGATGTGGTGAGCAAAATAAGGCTCGAAAAGCGCAGAAAGCTTCACAGCAGATAAACAAAGCTGGGAGCAGCCACCGTAGTGGAATTTTGAGGTGGAGAAGGCCTGGGTGGATAAGCGCAGTGCTGTAAGGAAATGGCAACAGGCCAAAAAGAACAGAGTTGCCCATCCTAGTCCCTGCATGCAGTTAGAAAGAGAGATGCACACACAAGCTAGCTATTTTTTTTTTTTAAAAACTGGTTAAGGAGGTTAAAAGTGAAAAATGGGCAGAGGAATGTCAAAGAGTAAGCACAGACAAGTCACTGAAATTGTTCTGGCGACTACATAAAAACATGAGTGGGGTAGTAAAGGATAAGAGAATTTCTGACTTCAAAGGTGCTGACCTCAATTGGCAGAGGACTGACGAGAACAAGGGCAAGGCCCTCTTCGAACGCTATCTAAAGCAGAGCAACCAGACAGACATGGGAGGCCGGAATCTTGCCAAGGTGGTCACCTCAAATAGATGCAAGACCCAGAACATCTCAGATGAAGACACAATGACTGTGAAAGAAATCAAGGCTGTGCTTCGACGATACAAATAAAAAAAAAAAAAAACAGCGCTCCAGGGTCAGATGGCATAAGATACGATGACATCAATAGATGTACCGACAACGAGCTAGAGAAACTACCAGACATTTATAATAACAGTATAGGGAGCGCTAACATAAAGGAGGAGTGGTTACGCAGCTATCTGATTCCCTTGCCGAAGCTTGGCAAAGACCACACAAAAATTCAGGGATATCGATTAATAAACATGCAGAATACAATAGGGAAGCTGCTGGAGAAGTTAATTGCCAGGAAAATATCAAACCAGGTAGAGAGGCTATGTGTTTTCCCACCTACCCTGGGAGGGTACCGTCCAAAAAGAGAAACCTGGACCAATGCAGCAGTTTTTGCCCATGACGCCTATGAAGGTTTCCACTCAGGCATTGAAACCTTTGCTGCAGCGATTGATCTTGAGGACGCGTACAACAGAGTACTATTCGATTTCTTAATGCTACAGCTACTTGAACTCAAAATACGTCCTTTCCTCCTTAGTTGGATCGCCGCAGCCCTCTTCCAAAGGAAAGTAGTTTTTAGATGTGGCAGTTGGACTTCGGAATCAACTGCAATATATCCTGGCCTACCACAGGGATCACCATTATCTCCAGTACTTTTCAACGCCTACACTCTGAGAATCAGCAGCGAGCAGATCACTGGACCGGGAAGGACACTGTCATATGCCGACGATGTTTTAGTGTATCGTCAGGGTAAGGATAGAGAGCAGGTTGCTGTGGAACTACAAACCGAACTCAATCGCATAAGTACTTGGCGTGTTGAAGTTGGATCAGTGGTCAACCCAACAAAGGCTACAGTGATATGGTTCTCTTTGAATAACCATATTGTCAACACCCCAAAACCAACGGTAAATCTATGTTCAGAGACTGTGGGAAGAACGCAGGCAATGAATTACCTGGGGATACGTGTTGATTGAAGCCTTGCTTATAATGAGCACATAGACCAGGTGATAACAAAGGCAAAGCGGGGCTTGGCTGCGATGCGGGTGATGGCGGCAGCAAACTGTGAGCAGTGCCATCTATGTCTTCTATACGAGGGGCTGGTCATGTCTGTTTTTGAGTAAGCAACAGCGATCCTGACTCTCAACCGTAAACAGATAAAAAGGATGGAAAGGATACAGAATGAAGCTGTGCGCATTATTCTTAGATGTACAAGAGATACAGCATGCGGGACGATGCGCTACCATCTTGATTTTCCAACCATTGAAGACAGATTACAAATTTGCAGAGCACATGCCTACCTCAGAGTTAACGCAAACACACAACATCCACTGCATGGTGAAATTAGGAAGGTGAAGGGCAGCAAGTTAAAAAGAAGAATATCGTGGATGGATCAAGCCGAAGACATTCTTCAACAGGTTTGTGCACTTGAGGACTTAGAACCTGGCGAGTAGTGGGTACAAGTGCCAACATAATTATGTACGTCACTTTCAGTCTGCATCCAACTAGACAGAAACTGCAGACAAGAAAATCCGGCTGCCGTGGAGGCGGAAGGACAAGCGTTGATTTTTGAGAATTTGTTAGACGGCGATGCTGTCATCTACACAGATGGGTCGGTCGTCCGACATGTGAGAAGCTCATGGGCCTTTACAGCTCGGGCCGGAGGGAGAATTGTGAAGGACTCTGATGCTTTCACTGAAACCACAAGTAGCCTGACCATGGAAGTCATGGCAGTATGTAAAGTTATATGGCTCGAGACACAGACATTCACTAGGGCTTGTTTCCTTAGTGACTCAATGAGCATGCTCAAGAGGATAGAGATGGGGTGGATCCGAAGAGAGTGGTTGCTGTCTCTGGAGCGGTCTCGGCTGGCAAAGATTAGTTTCATCTTTTGTGCCAGGGCATGCGGGAGTACACTGAAATGAGCGGGCTGACAAGCTCGCTCGCAGGCATGGCTAATGTGGAGGGCGGACGCGCCAAGGACCAGGCTGACATTCTGAATGCACTACGAGAAGTAAGACTTTTGCGAGAACCAAGTGATGACTGCGAATCTACAACCATGGCCAGACTGCGAGAACAGCAAATTAAAAGAGGTGTCGCCAAACAAGAACACTACGCAGGAAGCCAATGAAGATTGTTAAACCAGCACAGAACTGGTGTCGCTAGCCGCTACACACTGCAGGATTTGCTGAAGAGGGGATCCGAGCACTTATGGACTGAATGGTTCGATGTACACTGAGGATGATCTGTCGACTAACTAATTACATGTTGGTGAAAACTTTGGCCATTCCTTTTTTTTCTGTTAATACATGTATTTCTACTTCACTTCTGCCATCATCTGTTATCACAAGTCCAAGATAGAAACTGTTATAGAAACTTGTATTCTGATATCTCCCCGTTTACCGTGATGTTCATTAATTGGCATCTCCTTTGCACTGCTAATTATCATAGTTTTTGTTGTTTAAATATATAAGCCACACTCAACACTATGCCTGTTTACCTTTTCCCCGACTATGATTTGTAACTCTAGCTTGCTTTCTGCTAGTAGTAAAATGTCAGAATACCTAAGAATCGATGTTACTAAGTCCAGGCAGTTCGACATTTTTTTTTTTTTTAAAGAAAAATAACGTGTACATGCTTAACCTTAGGGACAACACACATCCCTGTCGCACACCTCTTTATCTCTTTGGCCAATGAGTAATTATGTCCGCATCTGATTTACTAATAAATAAATAAGTCCGATCTCCTTTCCGTCTACTCGTGTCTTGAAGTTAGTTAGTTAGTTAGTCTTTCCTCTTGAGCCTAAGGCGGCGCATAGGGCAGAAGTCCTGTCTCTCCATGCCTGGCGGTTCGCTGCTATCTGTTGTAGATCTTGGATATTTTGGATATTTGTCTTGAAGGCATGAAATTAATCGTTCATGCTGTACTCTCTGAACTATATATTTTTCAAACACAGATTATAGTGTTTCTGGTGCCGCTGTCTTCGCGGAACCCAGATTCTTCTTCAGCTACTTCATCTATTTAATTATGAATTTTTCCTTGTATGACCTTGAAGAGTACGCGACTCAATTTTGTAATCCTCTGTATTCTGTAATCAAGACGAAAACAAAATGAAAAGATAATATTCTTGTGGTTTTACATTTTATTTTTATTATACATACATTATACAGTAATTAAAAAAACAAAACAAATGTGTATGTGAAAATACACAAAATATATTTTATACATAATATAATTGGATTTAATAAAATATGTATACTTTTACGTAATTTATAAAACTCGAATCCGCATAATATATAGTGCTCAAGGTGGGCACTCTTCCGAATTCCGGTCCCAAATAGTTCTGCAGTGAATAATTTTATATAACTAACACTAACCCTAACCACTTATTCACTGCAGAACTATTTGGGACCGGAATTCGGAAGACTCAAGGTGTATTCAACTTCATCGATGTATGTATATACCTGAGCACTTCTGGCGACCTAACTATGCCGGTATTCTCGAGACCACACGAGAACAAGCTGACGTCAAAAAATTGCTCGAAAATGAGGGAGAATTATGTGCATTCTAGCAGGGGACAGCTTAGCGGCAAAACCTAGTTTGACTACAAAGCAAGTTTTTACAACAGTGTACAGTACGTGTACACTAATTTTCCAGCACCAAGCAGTGAACCTAGAAGTGTAGCCAGACAATCTGAGTACATCACATATACTGCACGTAGGCTACAGTGGATTGTCTGTTTCGACATGAATGAATGAATGAATGAGAGAGAGAGAGAGAGAGAGAGAGAGAGAGAGAGAGAGAGAGAGAGAGAGAGAGAGAGAGAGAGAGAGAGAGAGATCACCAGGCGTACTGTCTACAGTGGTCAGTAAACAAGCGTCCAGAACATAAGTGTAAGAGTTGAATCGGTTGGCTGTAGAAGTTTGTCTTGGTCGTGCAACATGGTGTAAAAAAAAATACATGCATCACCTGCAGCCGTGTGTTGCATCAGATAGCAGCAAGCCACTTGAACGAGTGCATACATTCACAGTAGATTACACCTGCCAGAATACCACCTCACATCACATTCAGTAAGCCAAGGGCATGGCAACCACCTTGTGCATGTTTTCAGATAATGGTTGCAATGTCAGTCGTTCAGAAAGCCACGACAAACAACTGAACATAAACTTGCCAAGAAATCACAAACAGTCCACACAAAAATTTGTTGAGGTTGATTATGACGCCATGTAAAGAATACGCAACTTTTATTTTTGTATGCAACTAACTTTTAATCAGACGGTTTGCAACATTATGTTTTTACAATTCTGATACACAAGGAGGCCAGTACACAGGTGAAGTAAAGTATATTGTAGTACAGAGCAAATCAGTAGTATTACTATTCGCAACAGTGGAACTCTATCCCCAAACTACCCGAGTATTCCAGATGCCAGATACGAGGAAGAAAAATGGCATGATCTAAAACTAAAACTACAAGTAAATCTAAAAGACAACCAATGTGCAAGAAGGGTAGTGAAGAAGCCACTACCAAGGCCGCCAAGAAGACGGGAGAGAGAACCTTTAGTGGGACCTCTCATCACAACAACGGACCGAGGGAATAGGTTCATATTAACAATGATAGACCAATGCACAAGGTGGCCAGAGGCTATTCCTCTAAAAAGCGTCAAATCTAGAGTGATAGTAGATTCACTCCAACTCTTTAGCAGAATAGGCTTTCCATCCTGTATCCTATCAGATGGAGGCAGTCAGTTTATATCAGAAGCCACCCAAAGCACCATGAAAGAGTTTGGCATCCAACATTCAGTTCCCCATACCGCCCTATGACCAACGGGGTTAATGAAAATTTCAATGGTGTCTGAAAAGAACACTACCTAAAGTCACGGTAGAACATCCAAATGACTGGGGCATAATGTTGCCAGCAGTCCTATTTGCGTACCGTGAGAAACCCCAGACAAGTAAAGGTTTCTCACTGTTCAAACTCATGTACGGGCAAATCTTAGAGGTCCAATGCTTCTGCTCAATGAGATGCTAACAGGCAATGTACACAACTAAAAAAAAGGGGAGGCATACGAAATGGTAACAGATCTGAGTCAGAAAGTCATAACAGCATATAGGGATGCAAAAGAGGCTTTGTATGCGGGACAAGACTACCGGCATTATGACTATAGAAAGGCTAAGACAATCGTCTTAAAAGAAGGAGAAAAAGTCCATCTCCTGTTCCCAAAATTACTTGATAGTTTCATGGCAGGGTCCATTTAATGTTATTAAGAAGATCAGTGATGTTGATTACCAAATAGAAATAAAGAAGACAATTTTTCACATAAATGTTAAAACCTTACTCAGAAAAACCGATAGACACAGCAGTGACAACTGAAAAACCTGCAGTCATGCCTGCATCAATATGCTATGTTAATAATTAACAGCAAGAAAATGTGCCAATATGCTATGTTAATAATGAACAACAAGAAGATGCAATTATACAGCCAATCCCTACTCCAACTATTCAGAGTACGGACAACTGGAGATCAATCCAGATTAATACACAATTAGATAATGATATAATAAACTCAAAACACTTGAGAAATTTAAAACCGACAAACCAGGAAGAGATTCATTGGTTGAACATAATATTACTTTAATATCTGATATACCTGTAAAGATAAAACCATATCATATTCCAGTTCACTATTTAGTAAAAAGTCACATCTGAAATGTCTGAACTGGAGCAATGTGGCATCATTAAGAAATCCACCTCCAATTATTCTTCACCCCTTGTGATAGCAAAGAAAAAAGGCAATTCACTAAAGATTTGTGTTGACTATTGCAACATCAACACATTAACCTTATTAGATGCAGAACCCATGCCCAATATGGATGTCTCATTGATAGCATGGCAAAATCTAAATAATTTTGAACACTAATCTGAAGAAAGGATACTGGCGAAGAAAGGATACTGGCAGATTCCAATGTCAAAATCTATGCATATAACTGCATTCGCCACCCCTTTAGGACATTATGAATGGGCCTACATGCCTTTTGGTTGACACAACGCACCAAGCACATTCATGCGAATGATACACAACATGTTGCAAGGCATTAGCTACCTATACGGATGGCACATGTATCCATAATACAACCATCGATGACTACATTGTAATCCTGGAACAGATATTCCATAGAACTGAATCACATGGTTTGAAAGCAAAGCCAAGTAAAATTGAAATAGGTTTTCATCAGATTCATTACCATGAATCACCTTATAAACATCACATTGTAAACGGGAATAATATGTTGATTTTCCGTGAATTGAATGTAATAATTATATTTATATCATAAAAGCACAGGTACATCAAAAACATTTTCCAACTTAACTATGTAAATATGACTAATTAATCAAGAGACTTATTTTTTGTTGTTGTATAAACTAATACAATAGAAATAAAATAAAATAAATAACAAATAATTATATAATAGAAAAGTAAGCGGAAATAATTCTTTAACAAACAGACTTAATTGAACATAAAACAACTATCTTAACCATGACAAAAATCAAGCATCATTTATTACTTTAGAACAAGGACAGTAAAATAAAAGACAAACATAATATCTAGACAATATAAGGTGGCAAAATTAAGAAACAGGACAAAGACGACAGAAATCAAGCATCATTTATTTCTTTAGAAAAAGGACAGTAAAATAAAAGACAAACATAATATCTAGACAATACAATGTGGCAAAATTAAGAAACAGGACAAAGACGATCGATATCTTATATATAAAAGGCAATGTGTGTGGATATGTATGTCCTTTATTCGTTCGCGAACGGCCCATCCGATTGAGATGAAATTTTCTACACGCCTTCCTCTCATTCCAGCGCTGCCAACTGTCATATTTTTGTTTCTTCTTCCTCCTCCTCCTCCCTCCTCCCCCTCCCTAAATACGTACGTAAATATATGATGATGATGATGAAAGAATCCCCGAACCAAAACGCTAGGACAAGCGAAGAAAATGACGTGACTACACAGAATCGTCACACGGCAATCATCATCATCATCAAGTGCCGTGCCGGCTGGCGTATGCGTTCATGGTTCTCCATAGATCTCAGTCTTTGGTTTTCTAGATC
This sequence comes from Cepaea nemoralis, assembly GCA_014155875.1. NCBI lineage: Eukaryota > Metazoa > Mollusca > Gastropoda > Stylommatophora > Helicidae > Cepaea > Cepaea nemoralis. Next base: position 469,673 of record JACEFZ010002168.1, read on the forward strand.
AACTCTGCTGCTGATATATATGCCTCCATGCCACGGCAATATCAATAACAATTCATCTTTTTATGTGTAAGGAAGTTATCTACAGTCGTGTAGAAGGGAAGAACAATCAATGGAAGGACCGAAATCACAGAACCTAGACGAGTATGAATTCGGAATGGCGAACTCCCTCCTCCTCTCTTCTCCTCCTCCATCCTACTCCCTTCCTTCCTCCTCCTCCCTCTACCCTCCTCCTCCTCCCTTTCCTTCCTCCCCTCCTCATTCTCTCTCCTCCTCCCACCTCCCTCCTCTTTCCGCCTCCTCCAATTCCTACCGTCTTCCTCTTCCCCTCCTCCCTCTCCCTCCTCCCCCTTTCCTCCTCCCTTTTACCTCCCTCCTTCTCCTCCCTCTACCTAATCCCTCCTCCTCCTTCCTCCACATCCCTCCTCCTCCTCCTACCCTCTTCCCCCTCCTCCTGCGTTCTCCTCCTCCCTCCTCTCTTTCCTCCCTCCTCCACATCCCTCCTCCTCCTCCTGATCATTCTTCCTCCTCCTACCTCCTCCCTCTTCCTTCCTCCTTCTCCCTCCACCTCCTCCTCCTCTTCTTGCGTTCTCCTCCTCCCTCCTCCTCCTCTTTCCCCCCTCTTCCTCCTAATCCCTCCTCCTCCCTCTTCCTCCTACTCCTTTTTCTTCTTCTGCTGCTGCTGCCGCCGCTCCATTTACCCAAGTTAATTGTTGGGGGAATATGTAAAGATCTTTCAAGTGCTCTTTCTAATGCTTTTTGTCCGTTTATCTAAGGTTGTTCTAACCGCAACCAATAAATGATTAGACAGACAGACAGAGACAGACAGACAGACATACAGATAGATAGTCGGAAACGGGAGCTTATGACTACTTATATGAATTAAATGAGATGCTCCACACCAGGAGCCAGGCAGGGTCAGACAGACAGACAGACAGTCGGTAACGGGAGCTTATATGACTACTTATATAAATTAAATGAGATGCTCCACACCAGGAGCCAGGCAATGCCGGGCAGGGTCAGACAGACAGACAGACAGACAGACAGTCGGTAACGGGAACGGGAGCTTATATGACTACTTATATTAATTACATGAGATGCTCCCCACCAGGGACTGGGCGAAGCCGGGCCGGGTCTGCTAGTCAACTATAAATATCACTTAAGGGCTAATTATCCATAAAACTGATCACTTAAAGGCTAATTATCCATAAAACTGTAAACTTACAACTAAAACTAAATTTAATGACGGTAATAAGACATTAACTGAAATCATTGAATGAAAATTTAAAAAAGTAAGACAGAATACAACACATGATGAATTAAAAGCCATTACTATTTTGAATTTATTATTTTAATAATTCAGACAAGTACATAGAACAATCTTGTTGCAAAGCATAATGCAAATAATTATAAATTAAACATTAACAGTAATAGAAAGACTAGTTTAACATAATCTTTTTGTTAACTTGGAATTTTTGAGTTACTGGTTCAAATTGATATTACTTTTGTATAGGTTTTTATCATGTTATGAAACGTTGAGTTTATGTATACTTTGGTAAAATGAGGTCAACGGAAAGTATAGAAATGTATGATGCAAACAAAGTATAACAACGAATGAAACAATTACAGAGATTTACAGACAGGATGAGAAAAGAAAAACTGACAAACTATGTCATCTCAGGAACACCAATGAGCTTGATGAACAATTTTATGCGTAAATAACTCATCCTGTTGAGCACAACTACACAAATGCCCAGTGTCACAAACTGAACAGTCACATGGTGATAAAGGACAATGGTGTGAGAAATATTACATTGGTCATTTTCTAATGAAAGAAATACACCCATATACAATACAATAAATGTAACAAGTATGGTTTGCTGAGTACACTCATCTTCACCCAGAGCATAATGGCTTGTGAGAAGGGTGCAAGATTTTCCATGCAAGAGCATGAAGAAAGAGACCGAGAGCATGAAGGAAGAGACCTTGAGGATGTCCAAGGAGGCACTGGAGATCATGACATTTAGATGTCAGTACTCTGAACAAAAAGGAGACAATCCACGCGACATACAAAGAGATTGGATTGGTAGTATCGTGTCCACTATAACAATTATATACATATATGCAAACATATATACATGCATACATATATGCATACACATACACACACATATATATACACACATACACATATGTATATACATACACATATACATATATATATATATATATATATATATATATAAAGTGATGTAACTAGTATATCCACTTGAACAATATCATTGAAAGAATGTATGGATAGGTTTGAGAGAATCTAGACAGATTAGTAGTATGACCAGACGGAAAGTCCTGTGTCTCATGTCAAGATATATTATAACGCCAGACTGTAAAAATGTGTAAACACATTTTGAAATGGGGGGGGGGGGGCATAATGTCATGATACAAAGACAGGTATGACAAGTGTAACTGCATATATAGAAGGGAGATAAATAGAATGACATAGCTAGGTAGAGTTTAAACCCAGCAACATTTAGTAGAATTGATTACAGCTCAGTACAAGCTGTGACTACGGACCTGTGCCACGAGCATTTAGAGAATCATGGAGGGAGGTTACGTGATTACATGCAACTAACAGCCGTGTTAGATTTGAAATGCCACTTTGGGCCAGGGCCCGCAAGCGGTAACATCTAATTTCACACTCACGAAGCAGCTTATATAAGTTAATATTGAAGTGTGGATAGCTGCGGTGAATATCCAGTTATGGATCTGAAGTCTTGCTAACTAGAATCAATGACCAGAAGATCATAGAATGTCAGCCAGCGAGAATTCCTACTGGGCGACTGCTAGGCCTTTGACTTAAATCAGCATGACGCTAAGTATCCATGTATATTTGACTAGCCCAGTGTTTGTGGTGTAGTTTAACACTTGTAACGAACTTGTAAGTACACCTCTTATTATTATATTTACAATGCTATCATGAGCGAACTGACAAGTTACCATGACGCCATTCGTGAATCAAGAATAAGGGAACCCGTGACAGGCTGCCCGTAGTTTTGACGCCTGGAAGCGTAGTGTACCAAAGCGATGCATAACCTGGCCATCTTGTGAGCTGTGAAGTGATGTGTGCCTAATAAAGTCTGTTCCATGAAACAAACGAGTCATACATCAATTTGTCATCAGTGAGTTCACTGTACAGAGTTGCCTTGTATAAGATGAATGACAAACGAGCTGTAGAATTAAACGCACCCCAATACATGTCATACACACCACACTTTTATAAAAGTTAAAACTCGATACAGAAGTATGGACACTGCAGTTTTATAAAAGTTTTAATCTCAATACCGAAAGTTAAACCTCGATATAGAAATACCATACTGCACGGTTTTTATACAAGTTAAACCTCGATACCATAAATATACACACTAAACGCTTAAAAGTTACACCTCGTTACAAAACAAAATTACCTTTTATATAACTTCCTGTTATTTATTGCATAACCAGCTTAAAGTGTGGTACTGGGAGGGAACAAGTGGGGAACACCTGACAAGTGTGAACCTAGCAAGAAATACAGAACGACTTGATAAGTATGGTGCTGTGAAGGAACAATTGCGGTACGACTTGACAAGTGTGTTACTGAGATGGAACAAGTGGTGAACAAGGTCATGGGAGGGAACAAGTAGGGAAATACCCCACAAGTGTGGTCCTGAGAGGGATCAAGCATGAAAAGACCTGACATGTGGGAGGTAACAAGTAGGCAACGACCTTTCATTTTATTCACTAATTTAGCTTTGTTAAAATGGAAGCGCTTTCAAAGTGGTAGAAGTCTTAGATGACTGCATAAGTTGTTACTTTCAACATGCTTTATGCCAGAAACTATACGTATAGCGTGGTTTTGAAGAGAACACAGTCGTTTCATATTAGATTTAGGGCAACCATCCCAGAGTATGGAACAATAATCGAGAGGTGATTGGATAAAGGATGCATAGAATATTTGGTCCTGGGAGGGAACACAAGTGGTGAACGACCTGACAAGTGTGGTCATAGGAGGGAACACGAGTGTGGAAAGATTTGACAAGCGTGGTCCTGGGAGGGAACAAGTGGTGAACGACAAGTATGGTCCTGGGTGGGTACAAATAGGGAACGACCTGACAAGCGTGGTCATGGGAGGGAACACGAGTGGGGAAAGAGTTGACCAAGTGCGGTTCTGGGAGGGAACGAGTGGAGAATGAATGAACGAACAAACAAACGATCTTTATTTTCAAATGTTAAGAATTGGGCACGCAGACCCGTCTGACATTCTGCCCTTCTTTCTTTCCTCTCATACATTCTTTCATGAAACGTCACTTTAAGCATTAAAATGCATGAAAATTAATCAATAATACATGACTCCCTTAGGCAATGTTTAACATGGGCATTATAAATACCTAAGGAAGGTGTAACGTGCCATACATATGGGAATGTTTTTTAGCTAGTCGTTTGAAATAATTTACCGTTATTATTGTTTTTTTGTTGTTTGTTTCTTTTTGTTTGTTTATGGGGGAATGTAGTCTCTACTGAGGTAGTGTTCAAACAGGTTGCGAATGTATTATTACTATTATAATGATTGGTGGTGTCTTTGACTTCTTGTCGAAGATTGTTCCACAACTGAGCGGCAGAGTATGCTAAGCTTGTTTTATATAACACTATCATAGGTTTAGGGACATGGAGTATATTTATTCATTCGCTATGTCTTGCGTTATATTTGAACAATGGCCAAAGATAGCTTGGAGCATTTTGAAATAAGATTTTGTGAATTAGTTTAGCCTTATTAAATAGTAGGCATTTGTGGAGTGGCAGTAACTGAAGACGTTTATGTAGGTTAGAATTGTCGGTAAGCTTTTCACCATTAATTAAACACACTGCTCTTTCTGGAGTGAATAAAGGCGTTTTGTTATTGATTTGGAGCATCCATCCCAGATTGTGGAGCAATATAGAATATCTTTCTTGTGTTTTCGTCAAGGAAATTTTTAATTTTGGCAAGTTGATATACTTTTTTGGCTATTTGTTTAACGAGAGCATGAACATGGGAGTTAAAGGTTAGATTTTGATCAACGATGAGACGCAGTGCCTTGTGCTCGGTTACACTTTCTACACGCGTGCTACCAATGTCCAGCTGGGAACATTTGAGAAGAGTGGTCATGGGAGGGAACACGAGTGAGGAATGATTTGACAAGTGCTCTCCTGGGAGGGAACACGAGTGGGGAATGACCTGACAAGTGTGGTCATGGGAGGAACATGAGTGGGGAACAATTTAACAAGCGTGGTCCCGGGTGGGTACAAATAGGGAATTACCTGACAAGTGTGGTCGCGTTGAGGGAACAAGTGGTGAATGACCTGAAAAGTGTGGTCATATGAGGGAACACGAGTGGGGAAAGATTTTACTAGTGTGGTCCTGGAAGGGAACATGAGTGGGGAACATTTGACAAGTGTGGTCCTGGGAGGGAACACAGGTGGGGAACAAACTGACAAGTGTGGTCATGGGAGGGAACATGAGTTGGGAACGATCTGACAAGTGCGGTCCTGGGAGAGAACACAAGTGGGTAATGACCTGACGTGTGGTCATGGGAGGGAACACGAGTGGGGAACAGTTTGATAAGTGTGGCTCTGGGAGGGAACAAGCAGGAAAAGACATGACATGTGGTCCTGGGAGACAACGTAGGGAGTACTTGACAAATGTGGTCCTGGGAGGTAACGTAGGGAGCAACTTGACAAATTTGGTCCTCGGAGGGAACACGAGTGGGTAATGGCTTGACATGTGTGGTCCTGGGAGATACCACAGGAAATTCAGATGTGTGTGGAATTACAATCACATTGTGACGTGAGTGTAGGGAGTGGCCAGCAGGCAGGACAGACTTATAAATTAATTAATTCAGGACTACTCTCATCCTGGCGATGTGATTATTTATATAGATGGCTCTGTGTTCAGAGACACAAAAAACTGCCTGTGGATTCATAGCAAAAGCCAATGGTTAGTAAAGGAGAGCTTGGTATGTGATACCACGATCTCAAGTCTGAGAATGGAGGTGGAGGCGGTAACTGCAGCTTTCCACTGGTTGGATAACAAACTGTATAACGCATGAAGTGATTGTGACATTCAAGTGGGAAATGGCAAGTGTGGTCCTGGGATGGAACATGATTGGGGAATGACTTGACAAGTGTGGTCCTGAGATGGAACAAGTGGCCATCGACTTAAATATGGTCCTGGGAGGGACCACAGGAAATTCAGACGTGTGTGGAGTTACAATCACTGTGACTGAGTACGGACTTGCCAGTGGGCACTACAGAAGTAAAAATTAACTATCATAGGTCATAGTTTTCCATCTCCTAGATTGGCTGCTGTAATATCTAATGAGCCCAATCCACTCGGGCGCAAGAGGTTCCAGCACCTCATTTATGGCAAACACCGTAGATACATATGTACGGGAAACAAAAATAATGTAAGGTTTAAAGAATAGCTATAGAGTTCGAAGTGAAGCGTGTGAAAGAGTAGCAGGGATTTCGAATAAAGCTGTCATGACTATGTTTGTCAGATCATTATTCTCCGCGACTATGTCCACCAAAATACCAGTTCTTCAGGTACAGACCAATTTCAAGCAGTCCTGAGTGGTGTAAGCGACATACAATATTACAGCCACCAGTACACTCAAATCACGAACTTGATCAACAAATAAAATTTATGACATGCAAATTCATGGAATAAAACCAGAGTAAACGGAACAGTATTTGAACATATTCGCGACTTGTATCTAGCTTACAAAGGCAAAACAAACGGCAGCTGACCTTATTGCAAGCTTTATTACCGACATAGGAAATCAACTAAAAGCAGTTCACATCTGGCAGTACACTGATGGGTACAGGATGATCAGCAGTGCTAACAATGTCTATAGGACAGACATAGACTAAGGATTTCAGTAGGAAATTGAATGAAACAGTGCTCTCCAAAAGAAGACAAATAATGATGTCACTCGAGTACTGGCCAGTAGTGAAGCCCAAGCCACGTTCTAATATTTTTTAACTCTATGGTTGATGATGATGATGATGTGTTTTTCACCCTTGTGACAAATCTACACGTGTCTGTGTTAGTTTTATTTCCCATTAAACGAGTGCTGCGACCTTCGGAGACCGAAGAAGTTCTTGTGTATGAACATTCAAAAAAGAGTAAAATTGTGCGCCAAACATGGGAACACCAATCAAGTGTTACATTGAAGGAACGTATCTTGATGAATATAACTGTAAAGTGTATGAGAACCTTTCTATGAATTCTTTGTAATCTCTATCAGAAAAACTATTGGCATATAATAATATTATTATGCCCCTTTGTGTGATTTATATAGTCATGAACACGCACAAAAACAACTTTACAAGTCTCAAATATAGGGTGGTAGGAAGTCAAAACCCATAATAGTAATTAAGGGACTCTTAAAACTATGGCTGCAATGGACACAGAGCAGAGAATGCTTTTCACACTATACCAGCACTTGATCCTCTCAGTGATTGATTATGGACTAGGACTGCTCACTGTCTCAAAGAGTCAGTCGGTGAAATTAGAGCGCATACAGAACGAGGCTATGCGGGTCATTCTGGGATGCACCAGAGACACCCCAGTAGTGTGTATGCGTTACATCCTTGGTTTGCCAACTGTTGCTGGTAGACACAAGGTGATGCAGGCGAAGGCATACCACAGAGTAGCTGCAGACACAGACCACCCGTTGCATGAGGCGCTGGACGTAGTTAAGGGTCAGCGACTGATAAGAGGGAAATCATGGATGGCTCAGGCGGAGGATACTATCAGATAGGTGTGCATCTTGGAGAACATTAGGCAAGGAGAGGAGTGGGTCAATGCCAGCGGAGCAGTCAGACTTGTGCAAAGTTATAATCACATTGAGCCGCAAGTGCAGGGAGTGGCCAGCAGGGGCCAAGGAAGTGGAAATCCAGCAACTAATTCAGGATAATGCTCGCCCGGGTGATGTGATTACATACACAGATAGTTCGGTGTTGAGAGGCAGGAGAAGTGCCTGGGGGTTCTTAGCAAAAGCTAATGGTCGACGTTTGGTGCAGGAGAGCCTGGTATATGATACTACAACATCTAGCTTAAGAATGGAGGTGGAGGCAGTCAGTACAGCTTTCCGCTGGATGGAGAATACGATACACACATATCGTGATTGTAATTGACTCAGAAAGCATGCTGAGTAGGGTGAGGACAGGCAAGCTTCGTGCAGAGTGGCTTGCTTCGCTTCGGAAGTCACGGGTGACAAGCATCGTCTGGATCTTTTCTCCGGGGCATGCTGGTGTGCTGGGGAATGAACAGGCGGACATATTGGCTGGCTCTGCAAAACTTGGTGGAGTATTGATGCATGATAAGGCAGACGTGGTTGCGGCCTTGTGGGAGCACATGTACACCTCGGAGGAGCAAATGGATCACCATGGTCTGGCAAGAATGCGACAGCGAGGGGTGACTAAGGGAACTGGCCGACGATCGACGCTCAGAGGAAAGGCGAGACGGACATATAATCAGATTGCTACTGGTACTATCAGTGTTGGAACGCTTCGCTGGCTGCTGGGGATAGGGACGGAGCGCTTATGGGAATACCCCGAATGCTGTGATGGTTCCTAAATCATCAATCAATCATTTTCCCAAGTTGTGTCTGTCCCCAACATTTCCACATACTTCATGTGTGCGAATAAGCCGACAACAAAAATGAACTTGCCTAAATGAGAATACTTGTAACAAAACGGCTAATAGGCCATGTCCTCATGCATTCTTCTGGTTTGGGGACAAGGCCGTACCAATAACAACAGAGGGAAATCCTTTCGGGAACCCTCAGTTCGCATATCATCTCGACTCTTATAGGAGTGTGTTCTCGGTGTTACTTTGGCACCCGGGTCTACTAAAGAGGACTATTTCATCAGTCGCACTTTTCTTGTGGGAAAACCCAATAAAGTTACCTTGCATGGGATACGTACTTGTTGACTTCTCTCAAGATGGCTCACGAGAGTCTAAAGTTAACTTAGTGCAGAGAAGGGCAGTTTGCTACTGACAACTGTGGTAACGGCTTCGTGTTTCGGCCTTCTCTCTTGAGGAATCTCAAAGAGTTTTGACAGGGTGAATATGGCCAAGAGCGAGCTAGAATTCAGTTGATAAGGATCTTCCTCCGTGTGGTATATGCCAACGCCACAGTGACGGACCATTGCGACTAGGCGTATCCTGAATACTAAGATATGCTTACCTGGGTGCTAGGAACCAGGTGCTTCCAAGACACTGGACTTTCACACCATTTTCAAAATGTGTAAGGTACCACAGGCACATTGTGAACTCTGTTGAGTTTCATCACGTGCAGGAGGGACGCAGAGGTGTTTCCAAGGCACCAGGGCCGGGTTATATACTGGCCAAGACCTATTGACGCGTCCTCGTCGAGCGTCCTGGGCAACAGGTCCCTTCGGGGTCCTGGCTAAAGTCAGTAGGATCGCCGATTCCTCCGAAGTCGGAGAGTGTCTGCCTGTACGGCGAGGAACCACCAGTCTGCACACCAATAAGCCAGACATGGGACAACGGATACTCACGCAAAACTCAGGTCCTGTATGACATCACACTGATGTTGGACAACAGGATGCCTTCATCCGACATACAGGACTTCGCGTTGGAGCTCAAGCCAACGAACACAAGCAAGCAAGCATCACGTGCAGGAGGCACGGTGCTTTCTTATCACTCCGGACGCCTATGAACTCTAGTGGCTTCCACCGTCTACCCAGCAGCAGTAGGAACCTCACATTTGGCCTGATCCTGGTTCCAGCAGTTATCGAGAGCAGGACCTCAGGAATCCGGTGAGCTATCAGTGAAGACCTGACAGATATACACGGAACTGTGGTGGCCAATGATGAAGGTCCACCGCTGGCTGCCTGTTTGTTGACTTTACTATACCTTATCTCTATCTAGACTTGCAACCACTGTCTCCCTCTTCAACTGTTCTGTCCTGCATTATATTATTACATTGCCATTTGAATTTATCATGAAGGTCTTAGAGTTATTTTGTGTCAGCTAGATTGAGGCCTCAGAGAAATAAGTCCAGGGGTTGAGAGATATAGTGACAGTTGAGTCCAGGGAACGGAGGTGTGGCAGAGTAACCCAACCTAGCCCAGGGCCAGAACCAATACAAATTCGAAGTGTGCTGAGGATATCAGAAACCCTCCACTAATCTTGGTACAATACTGTGTGATTATTTTCAATAACATCTAAGGGAATTATGCTGTAGCAGTGGATTTATTTGAATAGATGACTCGCTCACATAAAGTGTTCTAACTGGCGTTTGCAAACATTGCATTTAGGTACAGGACTGCTTCTCATATTTAAATTCATATAAACTATACAATGTGCACATATGCATGCATAATAGGGCGACCCCTAACTAGCGATTCACTGGTCTAGAAGTTGGTCTAGTTGGTCTCATCACAAACATACCCATTTTCTATTTGGAACGCTTCAAACAATGAGTCTACAGATGCATTACTTCACTTTAATTGACATTATCAAGTTACAGATTCAATGGCTCTAGGACACAGCAAAATTTTAAACAAAGGTTCATGGAAAACACCTAGTCCTATTATTCATGAGCATCATTTTTCACAGAAACAATTACATATACATATGTAAAGACATTTTTATTCACAAACCTAAGCGCCACTAAAAACAAATGGACGCTAGTTAATAAGACTCAAAATCAGACATCAAAATCTTCATCTATGTTATCATCTGGAATAGCTTCTTTCTGTGAAGGTCTTACAGAAGACTTCTGCGGTGTCTAAAGTTTTGTCCTTCTGTACTGGTTTTATTGTGGGTATTTCATCATAATTCTCACTGCTAACTTCTACCTCAATATCATCATCTTCCTTATCACTACTACTGGCAGACTGAGCCAGCTGATCTAATTCATCATCATGAAAGTCACTGTAATCATCACTATCTGATTCTGCACCCTGCTTTTCAGCTTTCTTTGTTTTCTCTTCTTTCAACAGGAATCTTGTCTCAGAGTCTGAATCATTCTCAAACAATTTAGAAGTCTTCTCTTTCCTGGAGTGTAGACTTATTTGGGTTCTTTCTGTCAATGGTGGGAATGTCAATAGCTGCTCCTGAAACAGCTTCTTTGTTTGCTACGAGATGCTGTAGTTCCCTGTCTCTCATCTTACGCCAGGAAGAATAGTACTTCCTTAAAGGTGTATTACTAGCTGCCAACTCAGACTCCCAAAGATGAACAGCCTGAAAGTCAGTTAAATTAATGCTGGACCATTTCTTCTTTTCAATAACAAATTTTCAATGCTCTTGAATCTTATCAACAATCAGCTTAAGCTGCTTGTAATAGTTTGAAATCTTGCACTTCAGGAAGGTCTTAAGCTCAAGAAAGGACGAAATGATGATTTCAGGAAAACCAATGGAATGTGCCTGTATATTGAAGCTCTCAAGAAGATGTTCATATAAATGATTAAACCATCTTTAAAAGCTTTCTCACCAAGCAGGGTTTTAGAAAATTTCAGAATCACTACAAAGTTAAATGGTTTGAGACTAATGTTCTTGTGTTTTCTGTTTGTTCAAAGACTTCCAAGAGAAACGACAGTGTTGGTATAAACGATTTGTCATGCTGGATAGCTGATTCACAAGTCGTACACAATGAAACCACAGAGGGTAATAACGAACAGTTGGCACAAATTTGATTGTGCCATTAATTGTCTGTGTAAGAGGGTATATCAACAGCTGAAGGATTTCACTGGGGGTGAGTGACTGAAAGCAACTGAACCCAAAGACCCAAGCAATGAATGTACTGTCAATTATACACCGTCTGACAAGTCTCCTTTTTTCACAGAAATTGCATTTCTTAAATGAATAAGCCAACTGACAAAGTTACACAAATGCATACTGCTATGCCACAGCTTGATCGATGTTTAACAACTCTACAATTAGCGCTGCATAAAGTTGATGAATTGTAAAGTTGCCGGTGAAGTAAACTTGCAATTACTAACGTAAGCAACATACATCTGTTTTAAGCACACTTCGAGAAGTTCATATTGCTGTAGATGAACAACTTTATTAATGCATAAAAACGCAAACACTCGTCCGGGTTTCCTCCCCAGTTGTCCGCATTTTAATCATCCGCTTAAGAAACAAATTTGTGAACTTTCCAAATCTGGCATAGAAAACTATCAGTTATTGAACATACTTCATGATGGCACCGATCATAGCGGCCTCAGATAACTGTTCTATCTGACAACTCTCCCCAGACTATCCAACAGAATTTTGTCTGGACCCTTCAAAATGTAAAAATCTGGATCGTTATCTTTCAATGCAGACGCCAAGGAATTATTACCACCACCTTGCTTTTTACCATTGGACATTTTACCTTTGTTTTTGATCTTGAGCTTCTTGCTTGCAAATGTGTCTGTCATTTCTTGACCATCACTTACAGATGATCCGACATTTGTAGACTGAAGCCCAGTTCTAACCTTTTTTATTCCGAGGTAATTCTTACACTGCACACTGACGACTAGCAATCAGATTCATTATCTGAATCAGCATTAAGAAATTCAACATCCATATCACTTTCTTTCCCACATCTGTGTAATTTAGTTAACATCTACTATCAAGTGATACCCTTAACTCACACTTGAAAAATAAAAAAGGAAAACAATGTCGAGTGATATAACACAGGGGTAATTGACAATGACAACACAAAGACCACTTCAAACGGTGACTCCTAAAGAGAGCAACATGGGATACAAACTTGGTGCAATGAAGTCTACTTTGGCGACATTTAAGGACTTTTTAAGTGACAATACAAAGAGAACCACAACAGAGATTGAATCCTTCATAAAGCAACTCTTAAGAAGGGAAGTAACCATTCAAACATTATGAATGGGCCGATATTGACTGAAAATTGTTTTGCGCAGGTTTAAACCCACCAATAATGTGTCCCAAGTTTGTCCAAAAAGGGACATTGCTTAAATAAAACGCAGTATCAGCATACACAGTAATTAATATGAATAACGAATGTTACGATCAAATTACTATTTGCCTGCAAATCAGACGACTTATTCATATAAAAGTTTTTGCCACAATGAATCTCCAATATTTTCTGTCCCTCGTCTATTATCTTCTTTCCAGTCCACCTTTTGACTATCTTTGAATCCAAACAACTGTCTTTCTCTTATACATTTGTCCCCATCAAATAATTACAGAGTGGTTAAATTAACGAAAATGACAATTGGTCATCTTTACAAGACAATCACTAATGGCAATACAAGAAATAAGATATCTAAGAACAGACAAGGTTGCTGTATTACTATAATTCTTATTGACTATTCTGAGAAGATAAGTGAGGCTACAAGAAACCACGGCTTGGAGTTGAAGTCGATGCGAGCAAATGTGTGCTATCACATTTGCAGATCACAGTCACAATAGAAGGAGCAGAAAAATATGAACACATTCCTGCACAACCTCTATAGACCAGTTGACCTTGTTACCCGTCCCCAAGTCAATTACGATGTGTTTGTTGCGATAGAAGAACATCAGAGTGCAAGGGTCGTACAATTCATACATCTTGTTGAAGTCTGGGACCTCGGTAACGTCAACAAGATATACAAAAGCAAAGCTTCATCTTATCTGCACATTTGTACAACGTCTCATCCATCACTTACAAGTTGGGTCCCAATCATGCCCAAAACATATCACTACCACACTGTCCTCAGAGACTTAAGTGTGGTCCTGAGAGGGAACAAGTTGGGAATGACATGACAAGTGTGGTCCTTGGAGGGAACACAAGTGGGGAATGACTTGACAATTTTAGTTGGAGAGAACAATTGCAAAACGACTTGATTTTAGTCCAGGGAGGGAACAAGTGGGGAATGACATTACAAGCGTGGGAAGGAACAAGTAGGGAACAGCTTGACAAGTGTGGTCCTGGGAGGGACAAGTGGGGAATGACTATTTTAGTCATGTGAGGTAACAAATGGGGAACGATTGACAAGTGTGGTCCTGGGAGGGAACAAGTGGGGAATGATATGACAAGTGTAGTCCTGGGAGGGAATGACTTGACATGTGTAGAACACCTGTATTATTTCTTGGATGCAGTAACGGGCCACATGTTAAGACAGTTTTGTTAATCTTAGATCAGTTTCGAAGAATCCTCACTGAGGAAGATCATGGATGGCTCAGGCTGAAGATACCATTAGAGAAATGTACACACTTGAAGATACTTGCAGAGACATGAAATGAGTCAGAGTGCTGAACATATGAGGTTAGAATCAGATTTGGCTGTGTGTATACGGAATGACCGGCAGAAGCTACGAAGTAGAAATTCAGCAATTAATTCACGACTACTCTCATCCCGGCGATGTGATTATCTATACCAATGGCTCTGTGTTAAGAGGCCAAAAAAAAAGTGCTTGGATTTCCATAGCACAAACATATGGCCAATGATTAGTAAAGGACAGCTTGGCATATGGTACTACAACCTAGGAGGGAACAAGTCGGGAAGGACTTGACAAATGTGGTCCTGGCGAGTAACACGAGTGGGTAACACATTCACAAGTTTGGTCCCGGGAAAGACAAGTGGGGAATGACTTGACAAGTGTGGTCCAGGGAGGGAACACGAGTGGTGAACGAGCTGATAAGTGTGGTCATGGGAGGGAACAAGTGGGGAATGAATTGACAAATGTCATGGGGGGAGAGAGAGAGAAGAGGAAGAGAATTGAACGTATATATGACATGCAATTCCATTTTTGTGTATCTTTAATATTTTCACTGTCACTTGATTTTCACATCTACAATATTAAAACTTGCACTGCTTACTTCATATTTTTTATTAGTTTTAGGTAATATTTTATTGAATTGCATAACACTTTACGTTACACGATAAATATACGGTAGTCCTTGGAAGGAACAAGTGGGGAACGACCTAGTAAATGGTCCTGGAAGAGAAGACAAATGTGGCCCTGGGAGGGAACACAAGTGGGGAAGTGTTGTTCTGGGAGGGACCACAGGAAATTCAGACGTGTGTGGAGTTACAATCACTGTGACTGAGTACGGACTTGCCAGCAGGCACTAAAGAAGTAACAATTAATTCAAATAAAATATCGTCCCGGCGATATGATTATACCAACGGAGAAAAATGTGGAGAGGTCAACATCTATCATAGTATATTGGACTGTCAGACAGAATATTACTGGTAAAGTGGCAGACCTTTTGATCTCAACGTCATACAAAATTATCCACCAATAGACAGCGGCGATGACCGAATCGACGAATTTTATGATTTGGAGAATTGCCTTCAGGAAGTGCAAGTATTCAGAATTAAATATAATGTGCGACTAATGCTAAAGTTGGAAATCAACAAGATGGATGCACAGTAGGCAAGAATGGACTTGGGGAAATGGAATGAAAGAGGATGTAGACTTGTACAGGGTTCTAAGCGCATGACATTACTGGAAACACCTGGTATCAACAACATCCAAGGAGATTATGAACATGGGGGTGTCCGGACAATATGATTGGAAACCAGGTTACACTCTCAACAGAAGATGCAACCTATGAGCAGAAAACCTCCAGCCACATCACCTAGCTTCTCTTTCCCCCCCCCCCCTCCCCCAGCAGGTTTTTTTTCTCCTTATCACCGAGTTAGCCTCCCTGTCACCGAGCTAGCCTCCCTGTCACCGAGCTAGCCTCCCTGTCACCGAGCTAGTCTCCTTGTAAACCGAGCTAGCCTCCCTGTCACCAAGCTAGTCTCCTTGTCACCGAGTTCAAAATCATTTCCTAGAATGAATGTCCATGTGTTAAGAGTTAGAATCATTTTCCCAACCATCTCCACGTGGTCCTTGAAGGACAGGCTCCTGTCAAATGTGATTCCCAGATACTTCAGTTTGTTCTCTCTATTGACGCAAGTGATACCCTTAACTCACTTGAGAAAAAAAAAGGAAAGCAATGGCGAGACCCAATTACACATGGGTAATTGACAATGACAACACAAAGACCACTTCGCCACGGTGACTCCTAAAGAGAGCAACATGGGATACAAACTCGGTGCAATGAAGTCTACCCTGGTGACATTTAAGGCACTTTTTAAGTGACAATACAAAGAGAACCACAACTAAGATCGAATCCTTCACAAAGCAACTCTTAAGAAGGGAAGTAACCATTCAAACATTATGAATGGGCCCATATATTCATTGACTGAAAATTGTTTTGTGCAGGTTTAAACCCACCAATAATGTGTCCCAAGTTTTTCCAAAAAGGGACATTGCTTAAATAAAACACAGTATCAGCATACACAGTAATTAATATGAATAACGAACGTTACGATCAAATTACTATTTGCCTGCAAATCAGACTTCTTATTCATATATAAGTTTTTGCCACAATGAATCTCCAATATTTTCTGTCCCTCGTCTATTATCTTCTTTCCAGTCCACCTTTTGACACTATCTTTGAATCCAAACAACTGTCTTTCTCTTATACATTTGTCTTACACATTTGTACCCATCAGATAATTACAGAGCGGTTAAATTAACGAAAATGACAATTGGTCATCTATACAAGACAATCACTAATGGAGGAATTGACCCAGTGGCTAGAACCTCATCAGCACACACTAACAAACACAAAGACAAGCCATTGGTAAAACAAAATAAATTTACACAATCTTAGCTGATGTACTCCAGTCATCAAAACTTAAACATTCCTTGGGCATAGAAACAGAACTTTTGATTTACTGTCCATTTAGTTGTATCAGTGCCTGTTTTAACTTGTATGCTGACCAAGGCTCTAACTGCAACATCCAATCTGTCAATTGTGATAGTGCTCTTGTAAAGTTACTGGCCACTTCCGCTTTTCTTCATTGCTTTACTCACTGTACTACAGCTTTACTGCAGTTCCACCAATTTCATTTCTTACATTTCTACAGCTTTTAATAAACAATTTAATATCTATATTTTGTCGAGTAATCCTTGGGTGAAATGACCAGACCCTTGCCCTTTCTGGCACCTCTGTAAACTGTTTCGACAATGTCTATAAACTCATCGTTCTCCATAGCTACTTGGCTTGGCAATACAAGAAATAAGATCTCTAAGAACAGAGAAGGTTGCTGTATTACTATAATTCTTATTGACTATTCTGAGAAGATAAGTGAGGCTACAAGAAACCATAGCTTGGAGTTGAAGTCGATGCGAGCAAATGTGTGCTATCACATTTGCAGATCACAGTCACAATAGAAGGAGCAGAAAAATATGAACACATTCCTGCACAACCTCTATAGACCAGTTGACCTTGTTACCTGTCCCCAAGTCAATTACGATGTGTTTGTTGCGATAGAAGAACATCAGAGTGCAAGGGTCATACAATTCATACATCTTGTTGAAGTCTGGGACCTCGGTAATGTCAACAAGATATATAAAAGCAAAGCTTCATCTTATCTGCACACTAGTACAACGTCTCATCCATCACATACAAGTTGGGTCCCAATCATGCCCAAAACAGCACTACCACACTGTCCTCAGAGACTTAAGTGTGGTCCTGAGAGGGAACAAGTTGGGAATGACATGACAAGTGTGGTCCTTGGAGGGAACACAAGTGGGGAATGACGTGACAATTTTAGTTGGAGAGAACAATTGCAAAACGACTTGATTTTAGTCTAGGGAGGGAACAAGTGGGGAATGACATTACAAGCGTGTCCTGGGAAGGAACAAGTAGGGAATAGCTTGACAAGTGTGGTCCTGGGAGGGACAAGTGGGGAACGACTTTATTTTAGTCATGTGAGGTAACAAATGGGGAACGATTGACAAGTGTGGTCCTGGGAGGGAACAAGTGGGGAATGATATGACAAGTGTAGTCCTGGGAGGGAATGACTTGACATGTGTAGAACACCTGTATTATTTCTTGGATGCAGTAACGGGCCACATGTTGTTAAGACAGTTTTGTTAATCTTAGATCAGTTTCGAAGAATCCTCACTGAGGAAGATCATGGATGGCTCAGGCTGAAGATACCATTAGAGAAATGTACACACTTGAAGATACTTGCAGAGACATCAAATGAGTCAGAGTGCTGAACATATGAGGTTAGAATCAGATTTGGCTGTGTGTATACGGAATGACCGGTAGAAGCTACGAAGTAGAAATTCAGCAATTAATTCACGACTACTCTCATCCCGGCGATGTGATTATCTATACCAATGGCTCTGTGTTAAGAGGCCCAAAAAAAAGTGCTTGGATTTTCATAGCACAAACATATGGCCAATGATTAGTAAAGGACAGCTTGGCATATGGTACTACAACCTAGGAGGGAACAAGTCGGGAAGGACTTGACAAATGTGGTCCTGGCGAGTAACACGAGTGGGTAACACATTCACAAGTTTGGTCCCGGGAAAGACAAGTGGGGAATGACTTGACAAGTGTGGTCCAGGGAGGGAACACGAGTGGTGAACGAGCTGATAAGTGTGGTCATGGGAGGGAACAAGTGGGGAATGACCTGGTCAGGTGTGGTTCGGTTCTGGGAGGGAACAAGTGGGGAATGAATTGACAAATGTCCGGGGGGGGGGGGGGGGGGGGGGGAATGTGAGAAAAGATAAACGTATATACATGACATACTATTCCATATTTTTTTTGTATATCATCTTTCATATTTTTACTGTCATTTGAATTTCAAATGTACAATATTACAACTTTTGCATTACTTCATATTTTTATCAGTTTTAGATAATATTTTCTTATTGAATTGCATTAACATACTTTACATTACACAATGTCAAATACCGGTAGCCGTGGCTAAGGGCTTGCGAACGCTGTTTGTGAGCCCGGATAACCGGGTTCGAAACACAGCGGTGCTGGGTTTTTTCGAAAAAGGTATAGGAGCAGGTCGTTCAGAAAGCAATGGCAAACTACTGATCGTAAAATTTGCCCAGGAATCACGAACAGCGAAAATGCTGGGGGTGACTGCTACACCATGTGAAAGACATGCAACTAAAATGTCAAATGTGTCTCAAGTCTGTATGTTGATTCTAAGCCGAGATATCCAGATTTGTATCATGTGATGACACAGGCAGGATGGACGTACATCGAAAAAATCTACGGAGCCTACCAGAAAGTGGACGTTACATACGTTCAACCATAATTTACTGCCAGTTAGAGGAAGTTAACCAAGATTCTTCGATTGGGCTGAAATCGGATGGGGCCAAATGGCTATCAACTACTTTAAGAATGAAGTTGATGCCTTAAAATCACCTGCCTTGAAAGTAATAAATTACGACACTATGAGGAACCGGTATAGTGTCACAGCCTCACATTATATGATAAACCAACATAAGTTAGTAGACAGTAGCCAAGGGCTACAACTCCCGCCCAAGGGAAAGAAGTAAGACCCTCGAAGGCCAGAGTAATCCAGAACCTTCTCGAAGGACTGGTCAGTGAGTCCACTGTCCCGTGGACACTGATGTGGCCCGCCTATTGCGGGGTCCACGAGGAACTCGAACAGAGTTACCACCCGTGTCGGATTGCGACACGTGTGAATCGGCAGAGAGAGACGGGACATCGAAGAGGCAACAGGGCCTGCCTTAGAGGGACTCAATAGTTTAGACCCATGTGTATTTGGGGTTCATAGACATATGCTAGATAGTTTGCTTAGAATGTTTGATGATGTTAAACTGTGTGATGATGTTAAACCTCTGTGATATGCAACTCAGTGCGGGCTTGTTAAACCCACTGCGCCAACGCACTGTATATTGAAATACAATAAATGTTAGATATTATATTTAACGGAGTTATCGTTGCCTGTGTGAGCCCGAGCTCAGATACCTAGACATCCAACACGCTGACAGGCTTTTTGGGGGCTAAGATCTCCGGTTTTGGCATAAGCTTTACGTTCAGACGGCTATTGATTGCCAAGTAAACAATTAAATTAATCATATCAAATTGATTTCTGAAGAAGTTTAACAAATTTGCATCTATCTAGTGATGAACTAGTATTAATATGAGTCCCTCTGCAGCTAGTCTCTCAATGATGTTAATACTATAAACTATTTTGACATGACTGACATTTTTTGACTGTTACTAATCTTTTCTCATTCTACGAGCAGATTGTTCCGCGAATTGTGTGGTGTGTAACCTATGTAAACTATCCAACAGTGGCGAGAGTACAAGACAACATTCACAAGTTCTGGGAATATAAGATAAGTTTCATATCATGCCCATTGCAACCCTAAGTGGTACTTATCACCATCCATCCATGTATCATTTTGCTTTGCATTGATTTGTATGTATATTCATGACCTTGTAACCAACATAACTTTGCATTTGTATTTGCGCATGCAATAATTAAGGGAGATAACTAAATTTTCTACTCCCCAACATTTTTCTAAGGGATTTAGCTTCAGTAAAATTACCAACAAGTAAAAGTCAAGATGTCTACTTTAGATAAATGTATTGAGCAAGGTATGAAATTGGGTTATAAAGAAGACAAACTGTCAGAATGGGCACAGAAGACGCACGCAGAGAACATTGCCCGTGAAGAAAGAGCGATAGAACGAGAAGAAAAACAAAGGCAAGTGCAAGCAGAAGAAAAGAAGATGCAAATTGAGGCAGAAGAGAAGAAAATGCAATTGCAGGCTCAAGAGAAACAAATGGAGCTCGAGGCGGCGGCCAAACTAGCCCAATTAAATGCCGATACACAAATAAAACTAAAGCAGATGGAAATCGATTCCAATGTAGAAATATCTGTAAATAAACTGAGAAGCAAGGAGGAGGAACAAAAGTATAATAAGTATAAAGGCCTCGTCAAGGCATTCTGCTCAGGAGACACCATCAGTGCATACCTGGAAAATTTTGAGTGTCTAATGTCCTACCATAAGATCATAAAATCAGATTGGTCATTTATTTTAATGAGAAACTTAGCTCTGGAACCTTTAAAAGTAATAGAGACAGTGCCACAGGAAATGAGAAAAGATTATGATTACTTAAAGCAACACATTCTCCAACATTTCTCATTAGATACTGCAGGTTACCAACAACAGTTCGCTAAATTATCCCCTCAACCAAACCAAACCTTCATAGACTACGTGTCTACAGTTCAGGATGTGTGCACAAAGTGGATTAACTCAGCTAAAACTAACAACAGCCATGACAAACTAAAAGAACTCATTATTATTGACAAAATAGTTAGTACAATCCCAACACCTTTTGCTAAGTTTTTGAAACAAATGGACGGTAGAAGTATTCAGGATGTAGAGACAAAGGGAAACGCATTTTTCACAGCGAACAGAGATATTTTCCAATTAAACCTAAGTCAGAACGAAACAGCAGCAGTTGTAAACACTAGATACTCGAAACCAACTGAAAGCAAGTTTAAACCACGCTCGAATGTCAGGAAGCCAGTTAAGTGCCAATATTGTAGTTTAACTCACGAAGAATACGCGATGTGCGATAAATCGCCCAACTATCCACACCATCTCAAAATGATCGTGGAGAAGCAGAAGAACAAGAGAAATGCGTACCAGAGAGCGGTCAAATGCTATTTTTGCAGTAGCTTTGGGCACTACAGTCGCTTTTGTGATGGCCGAAAATTACTAAAACAGGCCAATGCTGCACTAGTTGAAACATCATCAGACGAAGATATTGAATCACTGAATGAATGTGACAATCAAAACGAAAGTGGTGAGCTAGGAAATGCCGTGCAAATTATTGACACCATTACAGACCATAAATGTAACACCTGTATGAAATTCCAACTTGACACAACATTACTATGTGGCCATACCATTCCTATTTCTAATGAAATGGCCAATGCTGCCTTATCTTCTACAGGCAAGCTAAATTTCTCAACAGGGTTTGTAAATAACAAAAAGTGCACATTAATTCGTGATTCCGGCACAACGCTCTGTGGGATTAAGAAAACATTAATCAACGACAAAGACTATACACACAAACACGTAACTTGTCGCACATTCTCAGGCACTATAGAGAAATACCCCCTTGCTCTTGTCGAAATTCGAACACCGTCCATATCAGGACTAGTATTGTGCGCAGTCCTAGAAAATCCTGTCGCTGATATTATACTTGGGAACCTACCCAACATACGACCTTGCTCTGAGAAGGAAAGAGATTGGGAGCGGAAAAACGGTATCCAGCACCCAAACAGCGATCCTAAAGAGAAACACCATTCATGCTTGTCTCAATCTGCCAAAAGAACAAGAGAGACAACCAATGAAGTAATTCAGAAAGAATTCACCGAGGTGTATGATGCAGGGGCGGTCGAATCTGTCAGTGATACGACCAATTTAAAACCTCGAATTGAGGATGCTACCGATCTACCAAGTACCAAGCCTGTAGATGTGCAACAACACACACAACACACGAATGCAATAACATGACAGACAACTCACAAAACTCACACCGACCAACTGCAGGAGTCACTAGAAATTGTAGCACCAAACACTACCATCACTAATTTTGGAGAAGAACAGAAATCAGATCCTACACTTTCACAGTATTTTAGGTTAGTAGGACTGAAACCAAAATTAACTAAAAATGCATCGTGGTCATTTAGATTAAAGAACAATGTGTTGACTAGATTATACACTAGAGATCAGACCACGGTACAGCAAGTAGTGTTACCACAAGCACATCGAGAGAAAGTACTAAAAATAGCCCATGACTCACCTTTCGGAGGTCATATGGGGTACGAAAAGACTAGAGCTAGGGTCCTGACCCAATTTTATTGGCCCAAATTTTGCCAAGACATAAAAACCTACTGTAGATCATGTGATATATGTCAGAAACTGGTGAAAAAGGGGAAAAAGCCTAAGGCAGAAGTCCAATCAACCACAACTGCCTCGAGGCCATTCCAAATCGTGGCAGTTGACCTAGTAGGTCCGTTGAATCACATCTCAAGTAAAGGGAATAGATATATTTTCACTCTTATTGATCTATGTACGAGATGGCCAGAAATGATTCCATTAAAATCTATCTCCTCTAAGGATGTGACGGACGTATTGTTAAATATTTTCTCCCGTTTTGGCTTCCCGGAGAAAATAATTTCAGATAGGGGAACCCAGTTCATATTGAATGCCACTCAATCGGTAACTAAGTTACTAGGCATAAAGCAATGTTTCACCAGTCCCTATCGACCGGCCGCAAATGGTATCTGCGAAAAACTAAATGGGGACCTGAAACATATGCTATCCAAAGTGACAGCTGAAAATCCAGCCGATTGGGATATACTTCTCCCAACGGTGCTGTTCGCATATAGAGAAGTCCCACAATCAAGCACAGGGTTCTCTCCCTTCGAATTGATATATGGAGCGAACCCAAGAGGACCTCTCACTATTTACAAAGATATATCACAACCTGTAAATATCCAACTACCCATTTCCACCTATGATTTAGTCACTGACACCAGAGACAAAATCATACGTTCCTGTATACTGGCCAGAACATCATTACAGGAGAAAGGTTTTAGGTACAGGCAGTACGCCAACAAAGGTGCAAAAACAATTGTATTAAAACCAGGTCAGGATATTTTACTACTGCTACCTGACAAGAGAGATTTACTATCAACCTCTTGGCAGGGACCGTTTAAAATTGTTAGAAGAATTTCGGAAGTTGATTACGAAATTTCGTGGAATGGAAAGTTGAAAATATTCCATGTAAATATGTTAAAACCATACTATGCTAGACAGGACACTGACACGAGTGAGCAGACGCAGCTAACTGATGACAGAAACGAAACGACAATGACCCAACTAAGTGACATCTCCACAAACGAAGCATCGTTAACGACGCACTCTTACGACAACAAAGACGACGAAGACATATGTACATTACCGACAATATGTGATAACGACAGCGACGACCAATTTGATGACATATTGACAACTGATTAATCTCGACGACGACGACAATGACATTGAGGACAATTTACAAACAGTAGCATCTGTGATAAATCAGACAGACGTAGACAATACTGAAATCCCAGTACCGATTATGAATGACGATGGTAGTATAAAGGACATACAAATCTCTGACATTCTGACACAACAGCAGCGACAAGACATTTTGACTCTCCTTAACGAGTATAAATCTATCTTCTCTAACAAACCTGGACGGACTGACAAAATAACACATTCAATTGTGTTGACAGATCTGACACCGGTCAAATGAGACCATATTCTATTCCTCTGCACTATAGAGCAAATTTAGACAAGGAAATTTTGGATTTAGAGAAAAATAGAATAATTCAGAAATCTATGTCTCAATATTCTTCACCGATTGTCCTGGTGAAAAAGAAGGACCAAACGATCCGTTTGTGCATCGATTATAGAAGGTTAAATACAATAACCACAACAGATGCGGAGCCGATGAATAGCTGTGAAGACCTCATTTTGAACATGTCTCAATCATCCTTATTTTCAAAGGTTGATTTAGCGAAAGGTTATTGGCAAGTACCACTACACCCTGCTTCTAGACATATAACAGCATTCGCAACACCTCTCGGTTTGTACGAATGGAGATATCTTCCATTTGGTCTCAAGAACGCTCCCGCCACATTTGTTAGATTAACTAGATTGCTATTGCACGGAATTAAAGATGTCCAAGCTTATATTGATGATATATGCATTCATTCTTCTAATATGACTTCTCACTTACTTACACTCAAACAAGTCTTCAACCAAATCTTTCTTTTTGGACTTACTATCAAACCTTCCAAGGTTGAAATAGGCTATAAACAAATAGACTTCCTTGGTCATAGAATTTCTGAAGGCAAACTGTTGACAGATGAGAAAATTGTTTCGAAGATTCTCAATCTAGAAGTTCCTACCACAAAGAAACAAATTAGGAGTTTATTAGGTCTTATAAACTATTATTCTAAGTTCATACCAAACTGGGCAGAACTTACATCAGTTTTTTCTAATATGTTGACAAAAGATCATCCATCAAAAGTTTGTAAAAAGTACCAGCTTAGAGGATGCAATATGCAGATTGAAACGCATTTTTTCTAATCCACCAGTCTTACGATTACCAATCATAGATTTACCCTTTATTTTGACCACAGATTCGAGTGCTATCGCAATTGGAGGATGTTTAATGCAAGAAGTGGATGGAGTGAGACACCCAATTCTCTACGTAAGCCGTAAGCTGAAGACAGCAGAGACCCGTTACTCTACAGTGGAATTGGAGGCATTAAGTCTATTATTTTGTATGCTCAGATTATCTAAGTTCCTCTTGGGTGCCCACTTCGTTGTACTCACCGACAATTCGCCATTGTTGGTACTTAAGCAAGGTGTTCCCAAAAACCATCGTTTGCAAAGATGGTTTCTTCTTCTCCAAGATTTCGACTTCGAAATCCGCCATATCAGAGGCACTGATAACATTATAGCTGATATTTTATCGCGGCAGACGAATGCGCCAGCAGAATAACATTTGGCACAGTGACCATTCGCCATACCAGAAATTGTGATATTTTATTCCGTGGCATAGAACAGCGTAACTTTACACCTGCTAAAGAACTTCCATTTAAAAGTAATAACACCCCAGTGAATAGGTTACATATAACACCCACGAACGTGAAACTTTGAAAACTATACTACCAATTATCAAAGCTCTAGGACCAATCCGAGCGAGAGACATTATCTGTGAAATGATTTCATCCAGTGAACGGACAGTGATCACGAAAACATTAAGAACACTTTATACTCGACGTTGAGAACATTCCGTACTTGCTGTGGCTAATAGACTTTGCAAACAGCCGAAACAGAACTACGTCGACGACAACACTCAAGAGACAGCCATACTAGCTATTAACATTCATGGCACGACACGCTAACAACAGGAGGACAACGCGCACATCATCGTTGGATTTAGTTACTTAATTAATTAATTTAGTATTAAATATGTATTATATTTGCATTGAATTATGTATATAAAATGTGTTAACCTGTAATTTGTACATTTTCTACCATAATATTACAGGTATCTCCATTCATAGGTTAAACAACCTTCCTATGCAATTTTCTCTATGTAAATTATAAACCATTTTTGAGTCATCGTACAAAAAGTACGTATTATCTTAAAGGGAAAATATCGCCTATTCCGTTTTTTCTAAGGGAAATAACACTTACCTCAACTTTACTTATATATTTTAACCAAATACTATTTAGAATGAAAGATTTGTGAATGGCAGTGTGAAAGAATTAAATGAGAGAGCGATATACTAAGCGGACAAATTGTACGCAAAACGTATTTATTTTAATTTGTCTGCGTCTTTCATGTAAATTGTATTACTTGTCTAAATAGTTGATACATGTTTAGTAGTTAGTTTAATACTCTTAGTTTAGTATTTAGGATACTACATCTAAGCACCACTGCTTGGAATGCCTGATCATGCATTACACATATTGGAGTAATTCATGATTAAGGATATCCCAACTCGTGACGCTTGGGGATAAGCCACACATTCAGCACACACTTTACACAAAACTCAAAACTGAACACTATCAATTAAAATGCAGTCACTTTATTAGAAGCAGCAACTTATTAGTCAACACACTAACAAGCCAACAGGGACACATGTAGTCAGATGGGATAAAATAACAACGGAACTACATATTTAGCATTATACAACATACGAGAGTAAAAGTGTATTGAAATGCACACACAGAACAAGATTTGAAGGTGTACTTAATTAGCCAAGACTTGTGTCTTGTTAATCCTCTCTAATACAGAGGTTAATTATCTTGGTATCAGTAGGATACTATGAGAAGGACGGGTTGTAGAAACAACTATTAAACGCCACGTAACTTCGGTCAGATAAGCATTGTTAAGGACACAGGAGAGAGAGAGATCTCTTCACCAAATCAGAGAAGTGGTGTATGGGAGAATACATGAGTGTTGATGCCAGTATGTAGGTTACCAAATTACTGTCCACCAAACTACAAACACCGACTTAATGTGATTCTGTGACAGAATTAGTTCAGAACTAATTACCTTATAACAACCCATCAAATCAGGGGAAGAGGGGGACTCCTGTCACAGCCTCACATTATATGATAAACCAACATAAGTTAGTAGACAGTAGCCAAGGGCTACAACTCCCGCCCAAGGGAAAGAAGTAAGACCCTCGAAGGCCAGAGTAATCCAGAACCTTCTCGAAGGACTGGTCAGTGAGTCCACTGTCCCGTGGACACTGATGTGGCCCGCCTATTGCGGGGTCCACGAGGAACTCGAACAGAGTTACCACCCGTGTCGGATTGCGACACGTGTGAATCGGCAGAGAGAGGCGGGACATCGAAGAGGCAACAGGGCCTGCCTTAGAGGGACTCAATAGTTTAGACCCATGTGTATTTGGGGTTCATAGACATATGCTAGATAGTTTGCTTAGAATATTTGATGATGTTAAACTGTGTGATGATGTTAAACCTCTGTGATATGCAACTCAGTGCGGGCTTGTTAAACCCACTGCACCAACGCACTGTATATTGAAATACAATAAATGTTAGGTATTATATTTAACAGAGTTATTGTTGCCTGTGTGAGCCCGAGCTCAGATACCTAGACATCCAACACGCTGACAGGCTTTTTATTGGGAATTTTATTTTATTCTTCGATTGGGCTGAAATCAGATGGGGCCAAATGGCTATCAACTACTTTAAGAATGAAGTTGATGCCTTAAAATCACCTGCCTTTAAAGTAATAAATTACGACACTATGAGGAACCGGTATAGTATCTTTTACGACGAAAGCGAACTTTAAGAGAAGCCAATCAACAAAAAGTTATGTGACAGCTTACATACTATGGAAGATGCAGACCAGACTGAAGAAACAAATAGTGGATAGGACATGATTGGCACATTTAAAAATTGGTCTGTCTCTGGCTCTCTGAGATACTTGTCATTTACATCCCCAAGTCAAAGACAAGACGTCAACATGTTAGTCTCAACTGACCATCAGGGGACAGATCATGTCTTTTAGTTAGCCTTCTACAATGTTGCCTTTTTGATTGTATTACATTGTAGGCACACCAGCTGTTTTCTCATTTGCATTTTGTTTCTTGACTGAAATCCCACCCTGTGAGTTGCATGTTACATTAGTACATATTGATAATACGTACATTTTGTATGTGAATCCCACAAGTGTGGTCCTGGGAAGGAACATGAGTGGGGAACGACAAGTGTGGTCCTGGGAGGGAACTCAGTCGTCAGAGGATCCAGTTGAGCCGGCAAAGGATGCAGTTGAGCCTTTGGGAGACTAACCAAACACTGCTGGAAATGCAGCTCTATCAGTGGCAAAAACATCGGACCCATTGGGGCCCCAGAATTAGAAATTAATTCAGAACTACTCTCGTCCTGGCGATATTATTTACAGACGGCTCTGTGCTCAGAGGCACACAAAAAAAACTGCCCCAGGCAACATAGCAAAAGCCAATGGTTAGTAAAGGAGAGCTTGGTATATGACACCACGATCTCAAGTCAGAATGGAAGTGGAGGCGGTAACTGCAGCTTTCCGCTGGTTGGATAACAAACTGTATAACGCATGATGTGATTGTGACATTCAAGTGGGAAGCGACAAGTGTGGTCCTGGGATGGAACATGAGTGAAGAAAGATTTGATCATGGTGGTTCTGGAAGGGAACAAGTGAGGAACGACTTGACAAGTGTCAGCCTGAGATGGAACAAGTGGTGAACGACTTAAATATGTTTCTGAGTGGGAACACATATTAAACGACCTGATTAAGTGTGGTCCTGGCAGTTAACACAAGTGGAGAACGACTTAACAAGTGTGGTTATGGGAGGGAACACGAGTGGGGAAAGATTTGAAAAGTGCGGCCCTGGGAAGGAACAAGTGGGGAATGACCTGACAAGTGTGGTCATGGGAGGGAACAAGAGTGGAGAACAATTTGACAAGTGCCCTCCTGGGAGGGAACACGAGTGGGGAAATCAAATCAAATCAAATCAACTTTATTAGGGTCACAAATTGGGCGCGCAGGCCCGTCTTACATTCGGCCCTTCCAATCACTCGTCTTTCGTTCATCAAGAGCATTATACATTTGCATAGGAAGAAAAATAAACATTGTGAAATGAATGTTGTAAACATAGACAAGGCTAATTACCATGGTATGAAGCCCATCTCCCACCTATCCATACATCACCCCACCCACACAACACCCCCACCTACCCACACACATGCGCACCAAGGGACACATACACACCCCCACCTACCAACACACACACCAAGGGACACATACATACCCCACCAACCGACCCATCCCCCACCCACACACACTGCCCTCACCTGATCCCCCAACCAAAACACACTCGCCACCCACAAACATTCCCCCACCAACCCACACATCCATCGCCCATCCACATTCTACCCCACACATCCTCTCCCCACCCACACCTCAAACCACCCTTCCCCCAGCCACATCTCCATCGACAACATATTCCCCACCCACACACACAATCCCCCACCAACCCACACATCGCACATCCACTGACATCCCCAAACCATACACACACATCCCCACCAACTGACATGTCCCTACCCCCCCCCCCACCACCACACACACACACATCTCCCTAACCACCCATACATCCCCAATCCACTCACACACACACCACCACCCACACATACAACTTCCACCCACCCACACCTGCCTTAACCTAATCCCCCACCACACAATCCCCCACCCGCACATCACATACACCCCCTACCACGCACTATTCCCAACCCACGCACCACACACACACATCCCTCACCAACACATCCCCACTTACACACCACACACATATCCCCCACCCAGATACCACAAAATAATCCCACCCACACAGATACCCTTACCCATCCACCCCACATACCCCCACTCACACACCACAAAAATCCCCCACCCACACACACATACCTCACCCACACAATATCACCAACCAACACACCACTCCCCACCCACACACGCATTCCCTACCCGTCCACCAACACACACTCACTCACACATCCTCCACTACGCACCCACACACCCCCACCAACCCACTCCCAACCAAACATCTCTCGATCACAATACCCCTACCCCCACACACATCCTCTACCCACTCACACATCCCACCCCGACACATACAACTCCCTCACCCACCTACACATCCCTAAGCCACTCACACACCCCCACCCACACATTCCCCATCCACATACACACATCTCCCACCCACACTCCCCCACATACTTCCCCCAACCACCACAATCCTCTGCTCACCCACACATATACCCCACCCATACGCACATTCCCCACACCCATCACACACATCCCCCACACCACATACTATCCTC
This sequence comes from Cepaea nemoralis, assembly GCA_014155875.1. Classification (NCBI taxonomy): domain Eukaryota; kingdom Metazoa; phylum Mollusca; class Gastropoda; order Stylommatophora; family Helicidae; genus Cepaea; species Cepaea nemoralis. The sequence goes on from JACEFZ010002168.1 coordinate 500,042, forward strand.
CACCCATACCACCACAAACATACCCTCCACCCACACATCATTCACACATCCCCCACCAACACACCGCACACATATCTCAAGCCCACACACCATACACTTCTCCCCACCCGCCCTTTCATCCCAAATCCACCCAACACAATCCCCTACCCACACAACCCCGCCTCCCACACATACTTCCTCAAACCATCCACACATCTCCACCCACATAAACACACATCCCCTGCATCCGTCCCATACACACATCCCCCACACCCATTCCAACACCCATACTTTCACCCCCACACATCCATCCACACATCCCACCAACACCCACAAATACCACTACCCACCAAAACCCACACACCCCAACCCATCCAAATGCATACCCCCACCCACACACCCCCCCCAACCCCACATTAAATCCCCACATCACCACAT